>CM031371.1:3937566-4522549 GCA_018208015.1 Medicago ruthenica
TAAATTCGGAGAAAACCAATGGATATCTTTCTTGGTGAGACTAACATCCTTTGCGACCATTTGAGCTTGGCCCGATTCTCCACAAAGTCCCGACTTCTTGGCATATGAGACATTAACCAAATGTGCACTAAAGGGGTGCAGCAAGAAATTATGCCTCCTTTCCCTCTTTCATGCCTAGCATGAAGAGAGTGATAGAATCCGCTAGAAGTGTAGGCACGGGATTCTTAGTCAAGAATACGCCTATAGCCGGGAGATCTATGACATTTTTCATATTAGGGAACAAAACTAGCCCGTATATCAAAATAGCTAGGATTGCGTTGAATGCTTCTCCCTCTTTGTTGGCCAATGAGCTTCGAGCCTTAGCCTCCAAAAATTTCCTTGTAAAACCCTTGGTATTTCCTCTAATTTCCAAGTGTGGTGCTATTTCTTGGATACCAAGGTGCAAAGATTCGGCGATGGCCTCTAAAGTAGGATCCTCTTTCAAACCGAGGTAAGGTCCATGACCTTTCAAATTGCATCCGGAAATCTTCTCAAATTCTTCCAAGGTTGGGGCTAATTGGAAGTCTTGGAAAGTGAAGCATCGGAGAGGCGGATCAAAGAATTGAGCCAAAGTGGTTAAGGCCATGGAATCTATCTTCACGGGAAAGAGATCAAGTATCAAACCATAGTTTGCTTCAAAGTTACTCTTGTCGACCAAAGAGAGTCCGTTGGCTTAAGCTAGCAAGCCTTCCACTTTAGGAGTTTTGACCTTGAAAGGAAATGTGTTTCTTTTTCTGGAAGCCATATTTCTTTTTGCTAATTTTGATTGCCTTTTAATTTCCTATAAAGAAAAATGACATGCAAAATTATTTTCCATGAAATACAAATGTATGGTATGCATAGGTATGATATGTATGTTCAAAATTTCCCCCATCCTCACGTGTAGGCTCTAAAGAAGAGATTTTCTAAAAGGTCCCTAGAGTTACGGACCTCACATGGAACTATTGTCGTCAATTGCAAATACTCGCAAGACCTCAATATATTCCAAGTGAAATCTACTCTAGGCGGGGTTTTCGCATCTTCCCTACGAGACATACGTCAAGAGGATTTCCGCTACGCAACCACCATCCTATCTTTAATTTCTCTCAAGCTCGGGTAAAGAGCCTCACACGTCCGGCATTAACCCGAACAATGTGGAGTAAAATCGCTCAAGTAACCCCACAATATATATAATATGAATATAAAGCAAATATGAAACAATACATATAAAGCAAATGATAAACAAATAATGATAATAAGGCACAAGCGTGCAAGCAAAACATGACATTTTAGCCTAAAAGCCAACCAAGATAGGCTTGACTTGTCATACACAAAACAAAGTGTTTAAGTGTCGTCCCCAGTGAAGTCGCCATTTTTGTCGCGTCGAATTTCGGATATCAAGCTATTGGGAAGCGTTGAATCACTAATTTTAAATCACGACTGAACTTTTAATTTTTCGGGGAAAAAGGAAAAAAGTTCTAAATTACCTTGAGAAAAGATTTTAGGTTCGAAAGTCGATTATGCGAGGGGAAGGTATTAGCACCCCTCACATCCGTTGTACTCAACGGGAACCTCTTAGTTAACTTAGGCTTAAAATGTTTTTGACGTTTTGCTTGCGCGCTTAAACATATATATATATAAAAAGGAAAAAGAAAATATAATGTGAAGTGAAGAAAGAGATAAAAACAAACGAAAGAGAAAAGAAAAAAGATTTTTTATTAATGGGCTTGACAAGATGACGATCTTGCTCCTACGTATCTCCCGGTAGTCGGAGAATTCAAAGCGTACGTAGTTCTTTGTTAGAAAAAAAATTGTTTGTTGGTTCGCTTTAAATAAAAAGATTTGAAAACGCACAAAGGCGTAAAACGTTTAAATGATAAAGGAGACAAGCGCACATTAAGGCGATAAACTCGCACAAGGCGTAAAAAGACGAACGCACATCAAGGCGATAAACTCGCACAAGGCGTAAAAAGACGAATGCAAATTAAGGCGATAAACTCGCACAAGGCGTAAAAGTACGAACGCACATTAAGGCGATAAACTCGCACAAGGCGTAAAAGTTGAAAGAAACGCGCAAAGGCACGAAAAGTTCGGATTGACCACAAGGGCCAAAATTGGTGAGTTGGATTTGTTTTATGCTTCGCTTTGAAAATAGAATGACGATTGTCCGATCAACGAGACATACGTCAAGCATTCGTACAACCGGGGAAATGGAGAGACATACGTCAAACCACCCTTTTCATTCAAGTTTGGTTTGAATTTGAGAAAACGTATTTTTGGGGAAGCTAGAAAAGAATGACGATCTTCTAAGCAACGAGACATACGTCAAGTGTTTATCCAATCGGGGAAAGGAGAGACATACGTCAAACCACCCTTTTTCATTCAATTTTTGCTTGAATTTTAAGAAAATGTATAAACTATCAAAACACTTGGTTTAGAACTCAAATGAAAAAGTTTTAATTGTTCAAATTAGTTGTTGCAACCAAATGAATAAGTTTGTTGTTCAAGTTATTGAAAAAAAGAAAGAAAATGTTTTTGTTGTTTTCATTGATTTTTTACTTGGAGTTAAAAAAAAAAGAAATTAAGTGCGATGAAATAAACTAAACGCGAGAGAATTAAAAAAACGATGTTGGGTCAAAATGAAAAAATCCCTTTTTCTTGGATTATGAATTAAACTATGAAAAAATGCAAAATAAATGCAATGCATATTTATATACTTTGTTTCTAAATGTATATTCTAATGACATAAAAAATGCAAAATAAAATGAACAAATAGAAATAAAAAATAAAATGCATGAGATGATGTGATAAGTAAATAAATGAGATGTTAAAAATAAAAGAACAAATAAAAGGAAATAATAATAAAAAGGAAAATAAAATTGCAAAGAAAAAATAAAAGAAATAAAATAGAGATGTGTAAAAATAAAACTGGGGGGTGCAAGAAGTGAAAAAACAGATCAGATTTAAGAAAACAGGCCCAAAATGCATTGGGTCAGCGTGATTTGATCTGGGCCGTCTGATTAATCAGAGGGCCCTGATCTGATCACAAGGGGAAATAGCCAGAGCCATCTGATTTAAAATCAGAGGGTCAGAGGGGCAAGGGTGCACGCTAACGCGTACACCCACGCACACTGAATCAGGGAGGGGTATATATACCCACTTCCTTCACATTTTCACTCATTTCACACTTTCTTTCTCTCACTTCCCCTTCTCTCTAACCGGCCCTCTCTCTTCTCTCTCCCCCTTCTCTCTTCAAACCGGCCGGAAAGGGTTTCCGGCGCGATGGCCGCCGGTTTTGACGGCGGCGCCACCGCGCCGGAGTAAAAAAAAAACTCCTCCCTTTTTAAAAAAACGTTTTTTCTACTATCCTTTTTCCTCCTCTTCCTTAATCCGGCCTTGGATTTTTCGAAAACTCTTTAAAAAATAGTAGATCTACGTTTTAAAACGAAAAATAAAACTACCTCTTTTTGCTTCTTTGATTCGGTTTTGTATGGTTCTGTGCTTTCTTGACCGTGTGTGTGTTGCATGCGTGTGTGGTGCTGTTATACGTGTGTGGTTGGTGCGTGTGGTGTTTGTGTTGAGTTTGGTCGAGGCTGGGTTTGAAGCTTTGTTGTTTGGGTACTGTGCGCGTGTGGTTGTGTATTATGTTGCTGGGTTGTGTTTGTTTTAGTGTGTTGGCCGAAAATTTATTTGGGGGGGAAAGAGTTGGAAGCTTTTTGTGTAGTGTTTTTTTGCTATTTATGTTGCTGAAAAAATCTCTGTTTGATTTAAAAATTTCTTCTTTTTTTCTTTGTTTTTGGGTCTCTGTTATATAGAGGTTTTGAGTTGTTATTGTTGACCCAAAAGCTTAATTCAAAAGCTGTATTTCTGCAGATTTTGGCTAAGATTTTTGGCAAACATTAATGGGGAAGTGACTTGGTGTGATCTTTGGCTGATTTTGTGAGGATTATGGAGGATTTGGACAGAAAAATGAAATGATGAAAAATCCAGCAATAGGGGGCGCTGCAGCAGTGTTTTTTGTTGACTTGGACCAAAAAATAGAAAAATAAAAATAATAATAACAGTAATAAATAATAATAATGATAATAAAAAAGGAAATAATAAATGGTGATAATAGTAATAATAAAAATGAAATCAATGACAATAAATAATAAAAACTGAAATTAAAAGTAAAGATAAAAAGTAATAAAAATAAAATAAATAAACGAGATAAAAAGTGACATGAGGTATTTTAAAATACCTCCCTGCCGAAATTTCGTCTGAAACGACGAAAATTCTCGGCTTTAAAAGATGAGCAAAACGAGACAAAAATGGGTCAAAAAATGGGGTATGACAGCATTAGTTACACTTTGTAATCTCAATGTTATCAAATCAAATATATATTTTTGACAATGATAATTTTCCGGCTTCTAACACTTTTAATTGCTAATATTAATTGCACACTTTTTAATTTCCTTATAAAGCAAAACAAACAAAAATTTTTCATGCATACATCATTCATTATCATGCATACGGTCATCTTCGAGTCCAAAACTCATGTCCCTTTTCTTATCCTCAGGATTTCTTATAATCCAAATTGAGTCTTCAGTGTTCGCATTCTCTCCGCAACACTAGGTGTCTTCTCGTAAGGAAAAGTGGCTCATCGTCCCGAGGCAACCCACTCCTACAATACCCGAGCAACCATAAAGAGAAAAATGGAGAACTTAGAACAAGAGAATCAAGGGCTTCGTGAAGAAGTAACATCTATGAGAACGGAAATGGAAAAGCTAGCGGAGTTAGTGAAGTTACTAGCAGCCGCACAAATCCCGGCACCTCCTCCTCTCTCTAGCTCTCAAGCTCCAGCATTAGCTTCTACTTCAACTCCGACCCTACATGCCGGAACTCAGCACTACACTAGACCCCCCGGTTGCACATGGGGTATGCCGTTTGATTTTGGTGAAGAGTCCGTCCCTATTCCTACTACCCTTCAAGAAACCCCGGTTACTCAACCCGAAGTTACCTTTACCCAGGCTGCGGCGGCCTTCACTACACCAGTGGTTCATACCACTCCATTTGACCAGGGGCCTATCTTTCATGCCGAAAGTTTAGGTGCCCAAGATAGGATGGCTGATTTCCTTGAAAAATTTGATGAGATGCAAAAGGAGATTAAAGCCCTCCGAGGGAAAGATTTATTCGGGAAGGACGCCCATGACCTCTGCCTTGTACCCAATGTCAAGATCCCTCCTAAATTCAAGGTCCCGGATTTTGAAAAGTACAAAGGGAACACTTGCCCGCAAAGTCACTTGGTAATGTACGCAAGGAAGATGTCGACACAAACCGACAACCATCAGTTGCTCATCCATTACTTCCAAGATAGCTTAACCGGTGCCGCTTTAAAGTGGTACATGGGTTTGGATAGTACCAAAATCCAAACCTTTAACGACTTGGGAGAGGCGTTTGTCCGCCAGTATAAATACAATTTGGACATGGCCCCGGACCGGGACCAACTCCGGGCCATGGCCCAAAAGGACAAAGAGACCTTTAAGGAGTACGCACAAAGGTGGAGAGAGATAGCAGCTCAGATTAGCCCGTCTCTAGAAGAAAAGGAAATGACCAAGATCTTTTTGAATACCCTTGGCTCCTTTTACTATGAGCGAATGGTTGCCAGTGCGCCATGTGACTTCACCGAAATGGTAAGCATGGGCGTACGTTTGGAGGATGCGGTCCGAGAAGGACGCTTAGTAAAGGAAAGTGCTCCGTCTAGTAGCACAAAGAGATTCGGGGGTAGCTACCCAAGGAAGAAAGAGCAAGATATCGGCATGATTGGCCACGGAGGACCTCATCAAGGGTACTCGGCATATCCACATGTCTCTGTTATCTCACCTTCCATCTCTACACCTCCAAATTACCAAGTTCAGGTCCCGCAAAGATCTCTCCCTCAATATCAACAATCCTATCAACAACAACATCCGCAAAATCCGCAACAATCATATCAACAGCCCCGCCCACAAGGTCAGCAGCAATTCCGACCTCAAGCACCTCAACAGCCTTTCAGCCATCAAAATCGCCCAAGAGCGGCATTCGATCCGATACCCATGAAGTACGCGGACCTGCTCCCGGCTTTACTTGCGAGAAATCTCATACAAACAAGAGCACCACCTCCCGTACCGAGTGTATTACCTCCATGGTATCGCCATGACCTTACGTGCGCATACCATCAAGGGGCACCAGGCCATGACGTTGAACGTTGCCTTGCTCTAAAGAATGAGGTCCAAAGGCTAGTCCGTACCAAAGTGTTGCCCTTCAAGGACTCAAACCCAAATGTCCAAACTAACCCGCTGCCGAACCATGGTTCCTCAATTAACATGGTTCAAGAACACCAAGGAACCAGTCCTACTTTGAAAGTCCAAAAGATCAGGACGCCTTTGGTTCCACTACACGTCAGGATGTGTAAAGCAGCCATGTTCGAGCACGATCATGCTAGTTGTGAAGAGTGTTCAGTAAGTCCTCAAGGATGTATGCAAATCCAAAATGACATACAAGGACTAATGGACAAGAAGGAGCTCGTTGTCACCAAAAAGGACGAAAGTGTATGTGTCATAACACCGGAGTTTGATATCTCGGAACACTTGGAGATAGCCTTCAGCAGCCAAGAGCCTGCCGCTACTCCACTTGTGATATGTTTACCAGGGCCTGCCCCATACACTTCCAACAAAGCAGTTCCTTACAAGTACCTTGCGACCATGATGAACAACGACCAAGAGACGCCTATTCCCCCCTTAGCCCCTGTCGATAATATCACGGATAGCAGTAAAGTGCTAAGGAGCGGACGTGTTCTTCCCACAACAGTCCAAGAGAAGGACAGTACCCCGGTATTTAAACCGAAACCAACCCAGGACCCCTGCGCGAGCAAAGAAATGGGTCAATCTAGTGGGGCAAATGCCGATTCGGATCTCGATGAGGTATTGAAGCTAATCAAGAAGAGCGAATACAAGGTCGTGGATCAGTTGTTGCAAACGCCTTCCAAGATCTCTATGCTGTCCTTATTGTTGAACTCCGACGCACATAGAGAATCATTGATGAGGGTCTTGGACCAAGCCTTTGTGGAGCACGACATAACCCTCGGCCAATTTGGAGGCATTGTCAGAAACATCACTGTCTGCAATAGTTTAAGCTTTAGTGATGAGGAACTCCCGGAGCAAGGAAAACACCATAATTTGGCATTACATATATCGGTAAACTGCAAGTCGGATGCTTTATCAAATGTACTTGTAGACACCGGCTCTTCATTGAACGTAATGGCCAAAACAACCCTCGACCAGCTTTCCTACCAGGGGACCCCCATGAGGCAAAGTGGGGTAGTTGTTAAAGCCTTCGATGGCTCGAAGAAATCAGTGATCGGGGAGGTGGATTTACCTATTACCATCGGGCCATCTGTCTTCCAAATAACCTTCCAAATAATGGATATACAAGCAGCGTATAGTTGTTTGTTAGGTCGACCATGGATCCACGAGGCCGGAGCAGTGACATCCACGCTGCATCAAAAACTGAAATTTGTGAAGAATGGGAAGCTAGTCACTGTGGGAGGAGAGGAAGCTCTGTTGATCAGCCATCTGTCGGCTTTCTCGTTCATCGGTGATGATATCGTTGATGGGACATCATTCCAAGGTCTTTACTTAGAAGATGAGAGTGCCACAAAGAATGGAGCCTCCATGTCTTCTTTTAAGAGCGCACAAAGAGCAGTGCAAGATGACTTACTCCCGGATTGGGGAAAGACAATAAGTCTGCCGGAGCATAAGCATAAAGAAGGTTTAGGTTTCACTCCGACTGCAAGAGTTGTCGAGCCAAGCACTAACATTGAACCGCTCGAGAACATCTTTCGTAGCGCCAGCCTCATTCACTCCACAAAGGAAACCAACGCCATCACTGAAGATGGGCCGGAAGAAACAGCACATGTCCATGTAACGCCCGGAGGAGCTTGCCGCAATTGGGTTGTTGTCGATGTTCCCTCTGTTATCCAGTCTTCAAAGTAATGTGTTTGTTTATTTATCTTTTTCAAAAAAAAAAATAAACCCCTTTCGTCTCGCCCGAAGCGAAGGGAGACTCATGTAGGGCTTGTTTAATATACTATCATCAATTAATAAAAATCGTTGTTTTTATCACAACTTCCACGTATTTATACGTTGTCTTTTCCTTTTATTTTATTTTTATTTTTCAATACGAAAAAAAAAACATTTTCTATTTTAAAGAGTCTGCATTTTTCATCTTTTACTAAAATCAATCATCCATCACATGCAGACTAAGCACCCATAAACCTGTCGAACACCTTAGCCCTAGGCTCCCTCCCAACTTTGAATTCCCTGTTTACGAAGCGGAAGAGGAAGAGGATGAAGAGATCCCGGATGAGATCAAGCGCCTACTAGAGCAAGAGAGGAAGACCATTCAGCCTCACGAGGAAACGATAGAGGTCATCAATTTGGGTTCCGAAGAAGAAAAGAAAGAAGTTAAGATTGGAGCGTTATTGGACGCGCCTGTCAAAGAGAAAATAGTCAAGCTTCTTGAAGAGTATGTGGATATCTTTGCATGGTCATACCAAGATATGCCAGGATTGGATCCTGAAATTGTGGAGCACCACTTACCTCTAAAACCGGAATGTTCGCCAGTCAAGCAGAAGTTGAGAAGAACTCGCCCTGACATGGCTCTTAAGATCAAAGAGGAAGTGCAAAAACAAATTAATGCTGAATTTCTTGTTACCTCAAAATATCCTCAATGGTTGGCCAACATAGTGCCAGTTCCCAAGAAGGATGGTAAAGTCAGGATGTGTGTCGACTATCGAGATTTAAACAAGGCTAGTCCAAAGGACGACTTCCCTTTACCTCACATTGACGTATTGGTGGACAATACCGCCAAATCCAAGGTTTTCTCCTTCATGGATGGCTTCTCGGGGTATAATCAGATTAAAATGGCTGTTGAGGATAGAGAAAAAACGTCTTTCATCACACCTTGGGGCACCTTCTGCTATCAAGTGATGCCTTTTGGCCTAACAAATGCGGGTGCTACCTACCAAAGGGGAATGACTACTCTCTTCCACGACATGATACACAAAGAAATTGAAGTGTATGTCGACGACATGATTGTCAAATCAGGAACGGAAGAAGAGCATGTCGAGTATTTGTCAAAGATGTTTCAACGCCTGAGAAAATATCGGCTTCGCCTGAACCCCAACAAATGTACATTCGGCGTGAGATCAGGAAAACTCCTAGGTTTCATTGTCAGTCAAAAGGGTATCGAGGTGGATCCCGATAAGGTCAAAGCCATCAGAGAAATGCCTGCTCCTCAAACTGAGAAGCAAGTAAGGGGATTTCTAGGACGTTTAAACTACATCTCTAGATTCATATCCCATATGACAGCCACTTGTGGACCTATCTTCAAACTGCTCCGCAAAAATTAAGAAGTGGTATGGACAGAAAATTGCCAGAAAGCTTTTGACAGCATTAAGGAGTACCTGCTAGAACCTCCAATACTCATTCCTCTGGTCGAAGGAAGACCTTTGATCATGTACTTAACCGTATTGGAGGACTCCATGGGTTGTGTACTCAGACAACAAGACGAGACCGGTAGAAAAGAGCACGCCGTCTACTACCTAAGCAAGAAGTTTACGGACTGTGAGTCCCGATACTCTCTACTCTAAAAGACTTGTTGTGCATTAGCCTGGGCTGCTAGGCGTCTTCGCCATTACATGCTTAATCATACTACTTGGTTGATATCCAAGATGGATCCAATCAAGTACATCTTTGAAAAACCCGCCTTAACCGGAAGGATCGCCCGTTGGCAGATGTTGTTGTCAGAATACGACATCGAATACCACACTCAGAAAGCTATCAAGGCCAGTATTCTCGCCGACCATTTGGCTCATCAACCAATTGAGGATTATCAACCAATCAAGTTTGACTTCCCCGATGAAGAAATCATGTATCTAAAGATGAAGGATTGTGACGAACCACTACCCGGCTAAGGTCCAGATCCCGAATCTAGATGGAAGTTAATCTTTGATGGAGCAGTAAATGTCTATGGCAACAGAATTGGAGCAGTCATCGTCACCCCTGAGGGCAAGCATCTCCCTTTTGCTGCAAGACTATCATTCGATTGTACAAACAATATGGCAGAGTATGAAGCTTGTATCTTAGGAATTGAGGAAGCCATCGATCTAAGGATCAAGAACCTCGACATTTACGGAGACTCAGCTCTTGTGATTAATCAAATCAATGGAGATTGGGAAACTCGCCACACCGGCTTGATCCCTTACAAAGATTACGCAAGACGCTTGCTAACCTTTTTCAACCAAGTCAAGCTGCATCACATTCCTCGAGACGAGAATCAAATGGCAGATGCTTTGGCAACTTTGTCTTCTATGTATAAGGTCAGTCGCCGGAATGAAATTCCAACAATCAAGGTTCAACACCTAGAAAGGCCTGCACATGTATTTGCAGCCGAAGCAGTCATAGATGACAAACCATGGTTCCACGACATCAAATGTTTCCTCCAAAAGCAAGAATACCCGCATGAGGCATCCAACAAGGATAAGAAAACTCTGCGAAGATTAGCCGGCAACTTCTTTCTAAATGGAGAAGTTTTATACAAGAGGAATTTTGATATGGTGCTGCTCAGATGTGTTGATGAGCAAGAAGCGGACCTCATAATGCATGAAATACATGAAGGCTCCTTCGGAACCCATTCCAGTGGGCACACAATGGCTAGGAAAATCTTGAGAGCCGGATATTACTGGATGACCTTGGAAAGCGATTGCTACAAGCACGCCAGGAAATGCCACAAATGTCAAATCTATGCAGACAAGATCCACATGCCACCAACGGCTCTGAATGTCCTCTCTTCACCATGGCCTTTCTCCATGTGGGGCATTGACATGATTGGTAGGATTGAACCCAAAGCTTCAAATGGACATCGCTTCATCCTAGTAGCAATCGACTACTTCACCAAATGGGTTGAAGCTGCATCATATGCCAACGTCACCAAACAAGTGGTGGTCCGATTTATTAAGAATCATATCATCTGCCGATATGGTATTCCCAACAAGATCATCACGGACAATGGGACCAATCTGAATAACAAAATGATGAAGGAGCTATGCAAAGGGTTCAAGATCGAGCATCATAACTCTTCTCCTTATAGACCTCAGATGAATGGTGCGGTTGAAGCTGCAAACAAAAACATCAAGAAAATAGTGCAAAAGATGGTAGTCACATACAAGGATTGGCATGAGATTCTACCATATGCCTTGCACGGGTATCGTACTTCAGTACGTACGTCGACAGGAGCAACCCCTTTCTCTTTAGTATACGGCATGGAAGCAGTGCTCCCCGTAGAAGTCGAAATCCCGTCATTTAGAATCTTGATGGAAGCTAAGTTGTCAGAGGCTGAATGGTGTCGAAACAGATACGATCAGTTGAATTTAATCGAGGAGAAACGCATGACAGCCTTATGTCATGGACAACTGTACCAACAAAGGATGAAACAAGCTTTTGACAAGAAAGTTCGTCCTCGTGAAATCCAAGAAGGAGACCTCGTGCTCAAAAGGATCCTATCCTTTCAACCCGACTCTAGGGGCAAATGGACGCCTAACTACGAAGGCCCGTATGTCGTCAAAAGAGTTTTCTCCGGAGGAGCCTTAATTCTCACGACAATGGACGGCGAGGATTTTCCGCGTCCAGTGAACTCCGATGTAGTCAAGAAATACTTTGTCTAAAAACAAAAGAACAACTCGGTAAGTCGAAAACCTGAAAAGGCGGCTTAAGCAAAAAAGAGCGTCTCGGTGGACTGAAAACCTGAAAAGGCGGTCCAGGCAAAAATTAGAGACATAAAACAGAAACAGCTATCCTGATAGGTCAAACATTTGAAAGGACGACCTATGCAAAAATTAAGGATCAGAAGACAAAGTAACTACATCGGATTAGTCGTAATTCGTTAGGGGCACATCAATTGTCTGAAGACTCTGAATCGGAAGCATCCAAACAAGGAATTCAAAGTTGTTAGGGATACTAGTGGCCATCGCGTTCAATGTACCCTCCCCTTTTATATTTACCCTTTTTTAGACTTTGTAAGATTCGTGGAGCCACGCCTTTGGCAGGCTGCCACCCCTTTAATAAATTTCACTTCCCAACATTCTTTACCCTTTTATCAATTTCCTTTCATTCTTGATGGTAGTACTTTCAAAAAAACAAAAAAAAAACCTTTTTCAAAATTTATTTCATGAGTCTTTTATTTTTATCAATAACAAACACATTCCTTTCGAACTCGTGAATATTTGGAGTGTACATCGATGTCTATCCTTAAAGCAGATAAAGCTTCGCAGGCCGAGCATGGTCAATCACAAAAAGGGAATTCCCCAAGAGAATCCTCGGTGAATCAATCGGAAATTCCCCAGTAAGTTAAGAGCCCGAAAGGACGATTCAGGCAAGGACTTGCCAACCAAAGCGTAAGCATTCCCAGCGGAATCACCAGTTCTTCTCCCCAATGGATTAGCACAATCCCCAGTGGATTAATGAATTCCCCAGGAAGACAATCTTTGTCCTACTCAATCCCAAAGCCCAATTACCATTGGCATCGAAGGCTGGATATCGATCATGCTTCCAAAATGATCCTTATATCCCCAGCGAATTCACAAGCGAAGCCCAATCTTATTGGCATATTCCCCCAGTGGAGTCTCATCTCACCAAAGCCCGACTTTGCTCGGCACCCAAATCATAATCCCCAGCGTCCCACGTGACGTCTGTCATCCCCCAGGTCAGCATAATTCATGCATCATATCATAATCATTCATTAACATGCATCTCATATTCATATCATGCATTTCCCACAACAAACAATCGAGTGTCATCCCCAGTTTGTCTGGTCTAGGGATGTCATCCTCCTTTTCGTCAAGCGGTAGTTCTTTAACGAACAGCTTGTGCAAATTTTTCATCATCGTATCAAGGGGCAATTCCTTAACAAATGTGTTGGGTATCCCCAGTACAAGTCCATCTCTCACACGACGTCCCCAGTGACAGTCATGCATTCATACATTCATACATATGCATACAACATACTACGTATCATACATGGTTGTTCTAACCATCATGAGTCTCACCAATCAATCGCGAGCAATTCGTGAATTCTTTTTCCCCAAGTGTCATCCCCAGTCTGTCTGGTTCAGAGATGTCACCCTTTTACGCCAAGTGGCAGTTCGAACGAACAGCTTGCGCGTCTTTTTATCATGTCTTTACGCCAAGTGGCAGTTCTTTAATGAACAGCTTGTGCGTACTCCCCAGTGTTATGCCAAGTGACAAGTTCTTTAATGGACAGCTTGTGCATCCTTTCTCCCCGATTGAAGGGGCAATTCTGTAAGGAACGGCTTGTCAGCCACATCCTCAGTATCGTCAGTGGCAAGTTCGGTAACCATCCGAACAGCTGACATCATTCTTTTTTATTTCCTGTCGTCAATGGCAAGTTCGGCAACAACCCGAACAGTTGACATTTTTTATTTCCTGTCGTCAATGGCAAGTTCGGCAACAACCCGAACAGTTGACATTTTTATTTCATGTCGTCAATGGCAAGTTCGGCAACAACCCGAATAGTTGACATTTTTTATTTCCTGTCGTCAATGGCAAGTTCGGCAACAACCCGAACAGTTGACATTTTTTATTTCCTGTCGTCAATGGCAAGTTCGGCAGGCAACAACCCGAACAGTTGACATTTTTTATTTCCTGTCGTCAATGGCAAGTTCGGCAACAACCCGAACAGTTGACATTCTTTTTTCCTGACGTCAATGGCAAGTTCGGCAACAACCCGAACAGTTGACATTCTTTTCATTCTTTGTTGTCAGTGGCAGTTCGGCAACAACCCGAACAGCTGACACTTATCCCCAGTGTGGTCATTTTTATCGTCTTTGCATTCATGTTTACATTACAAGCATTCATAACATTTGCATACATGCATTCATAGCATTTATAATTCAGAAGAATATTTAGTCAAAAAATGGCGTACTCTATATTTAAGTCTCTTCGACCCGTCCATTTCAAATTTCACTTTCAATCTCCGGGACGAAGAAACTTAAATAGGGGCATCTGTCATACCCCATTTTTTGACTTATATTTTTATGTGTTTTATCTTTTATTATTTCATTACTTATTTTTACCTTTTATTATTTCGTTCTTATTATAGTATTTTATTTGCATTTTTATCATTATCATTATTAGCATTACTATTATCATCATCATTATCCTTAATATTATTAATATTATTGTTATTCTATTTTCTTTAATAATATCATTATTATTATTAAGATTTTTATTAATTAATAACATTAAGTTTTTCATCATTTTTATTATTGTCATCATTTTCATTTTCATTGCTTTTATTATTCTTATTTGCATTATCATTTTTATTATTACTATTTTCTTTGTCATTATTATTATTTATTACTCATTTCCACCTTTTTATTTTTAAATACAAAAAATCCAAAAAAAGGGAAGTTCGCAGTGCGAAGTTACCTTCGCACTGCGACCTCTGCGAATTTTTCTGCAGAATTTTGTTTTTTGAGTTATCCTTTTTGTTTTCATTTGCAATGGTTATTATTATTATTATTATTATTATTATTATTATTATTATTATTATTATTATTATTATTATTATTATTATTATTGCTATTTGTGACTGATTTGGTGCAACAAAGCAAGAATTAATGTGTGACATTAAAGGTAAAAGGAAAGAAGGATTTTCATCCAACCTATCATGTGCTCAATCAAATTGGCTACCCTTGGTCAGCTCTTGTCCCTCCAAATTGACCCATCATCCAACCTGAGCTTGCCAGCCAGCTACTTGATCCCTTTCCTTCCCTTTTTCTCTACCAAAACCAGTCAAACTTAAGTGGTTTTTACTTGCAAAAAGCTGTTTGTGCTGCCCTGTTTTGAGCTGGATTCCTCCTCCCACACACCAGCCCACATGCTCATTTTGCTTCCCCCAACCTCCCTGTACATGGCAGTGCACGTGTTCATTGCTTGACCTTCCAAGATTGCAAGGATTGATCCCAAGAATCACCCCTTTTGCAGCTGCCCTGTTTTTCAGTTTTTCTCATCATTACCTTCTAGAATCAGCTGGATTTGTGGCTGAGATCAGTCAAGATCTTGCCCCTTGGCACAAGGCAAAGCAACTTCTATCCATTAGCATTAAATGCAAAGTGTTCTAGCCTGAATTTAGCCCCAAATCAGCTAGGTTTTAGGATTTTGTTCATCATTGCAAAGATTGCATTTTTGCCTATAAAAGGAATGCAAGGCACAAGGATTAAACACAATTAAAAGAAGCCAGTTGCACACATAAACAAACAGCCTTACACACACGAAATTCACACCAAGATCCCTTGCATTGCAGCACCAAATCAGTTCATACCCAAAGCAAAAAAACCAATTAAAACATTGTTCATAACCTCTAACCAAGCAAGCAAACCACCTCCAATCTATTGTTCAAGCATTGCTAGGAGTTCTGTAAGTCTCCTTTAAATCTTTATTTTGCATTGTGTTTGCTATTTTCATCCTTTGTTTTGTTCAATTTTGCTTTGTGCACAAAAACCCCTTTTGAAACTCAAAAGGGACCTCAAAGGGGCCAAGCCTTAAAACTGAGTTTTTACCCTCCTTTTTCTTCCATTTTGCAAAGCTTTTTAACCCCCTTTTGGTTCTGAAGCTTGCTTAGAAGCAGTTTCTGAACTTTTGTTCAGAAACAGCTTCTGAGTTCAAAATTTCGCATACTTCGCAGAGCAAAGTATTGCTCGCACTGCGAACACACCAGAACCTGACTTCGCAGAGCCAAGTTCTGGTTGCTCTGCAAAGTATGTGAAACTCAGAACATGAATCAGACATTCCAATGTCAAATTTTTGGGGTTCCAGCCCTTGATTCAGAACCTAAAGAGGGTTAAAACCATTTTTTTGTCCAAACCCAATTCATAATCATGCACAACCTTGAAAATTTCACAAGTTCGTGCGATAAATTTTGAGTAACTTGTGAAACAAGTTATGTTCTTCAATTTTCAAAACCAAGTTTGAGCAATAGGCTAAAGTTCGTCTATTTCAAAACAAACTTGAACAACCATGTTGTTCATGATTTTCAACCCAAACGCGAACTTAAGCCGAACTTGCTCCTCCTTTTAAAACCAAACTTAAAATGAGCCGAACTTATGGAATTTCCAATTTTGTGCATGTCTTATGATTTTGTTTGTCATTCAAAACTTGAACTACGATTGTTCTTGAGATTCGATAGCTTAAGTAACGAGCAATGTTCATGATTTTAATAAACTCGAACAAACTTGTTCGTGATCCTCTTCTTTTTACTTTTCTTTTTAAGGCATTTTTTGGTTCCCTTTGAGATTCCTTAGAGTCCCGACCAAACCAAACATGAATGAAACGGGAATGGCTTGACGTATGTCTCCCCAAACCTCGGTTGCACGAATGCGTGACGTATGTCTCGCCGCTCGGGCAACCGTCATTCCACCCTTGACGCGTCTAGCACGCTCAACCTTCCCTTGGCCCCCTTGTGGCCATTTTTACCCTTTTCTTGGCCCTCGTGGTCAATCCGAACCTTTCGCGCCTTTGCACGTTTATTTTAACCCTTTACGCCTTGCGCGAATTTATCGCCTCCGCGCGTTTGTCGTTTATTTTCAAGCTTTTTATGCCTCTGTGCGTCTGTCTTTTTATTTTCAAAACATTTACGCCTTGCGCGAGTTTATCGCCTTAGCGTCCATCTTTCACCATTTAAAACTTTGTACGCCTTCGTGCGTTTCAAAACCTTTGTTCAAGTCCGAGTGCAAATCTTTTTTATCAAATCACTTACTTTTATGCATTGTCGTCAATGGCAAGTTCGGCAACAACCCGAACAGTTGACATTTACTTTCATTACTTTCTCTTTTTTTTCAAACTTTTTTCGCTCGGACGCGATCAAATCTTTTTTAACTAAAACGAACCAACGCACAAATGTTTTCTACCCAAAGAACTACGTACGCTTTGAATTCTCCGACTACCGGGAGATACGTAGGAGCAAGATCGACATCTTGTCAAGCCCTTTAATAAAAAACTTTTTTTTCCTTTCGTTTGTTTTTATCTCTTTCTTCATTTCGCATTATGTTTTTATATTTCCTTTTATATATGTTTAAACACGCAAGTAAAACATCGAAACATTTTAAGCCTAAGCCGACTAAGAGGTTCCCGTTGAGTACAACGGATGTGAGGGGTGCTAATACCTTCCCCTCGCATAATCGACTTTCGAACCTAAAATCTTTTTCAAGGTAATTTCGAACTTTTTTCCTTTTTTTCCCCGGAAAATTAAAAGTTCAGTCGTGGTTTAACATTTAGTGATTCAAAGCTTCCCAATAGCTTGACATCCGAAATTCGACGCGACAAGATCCATAAATACACCCATCGAAAATAACATTGCTATAATCCCATACGACTTCGATTTCCCGATTAACCAAACGGAAGACGATGAGGAGGACGATTATGAACTTCCTGAAGAATTGTCCAGGCTTGGGGATCAAGAGGATAGGGCAATAGAACCTCACCAAGAACCAATAGAAGTGATCAATTTAGGGACTGAAGAGGACAAGAAAGAGGTCAAAGTGGGAGCCTCCCTGCAGGAAGACGTGAAGGAAAAGCTAATTGAGTTACTACGAGAGTATGTAGATGTGTTCGCTTGGTCATATCAGGACATGCCAGGATTAGACCCCAACATAATCATGCATATACTACCACTCAAGCCAGAATGCCCACCAATAAAGCAAAAGATGAGAAGAACAAGACCCGACATGGCTCTCAAGATTAGAGAGGAAGTCAAAAAGCAGTTTGACGCCGGCTTCTTAGCAGTGACCAAGTATCCACAATGGGTTGCCAACATTGTGCCAGTCCCAGAGAAAGATGGCAAAGTCAGAATGTATGTGGACTACCGGGACTTGAATAGAGCGAGCCCAAATGATGACTTCCCACTACCTCACATTGATGTATTGGTAGACAACACCGCCTAGTTTTAGTCTTCTCTTTCATGGATGGTTTCTCAGGATACAGGGTAATGCCCTTCAGATTAACGAATGTCGGGGCAACATATCAATGAGCAATGGTGACTCTTTTCCATGACATGAGTCATAAGGAAATAGAGGTCTATGTCGATGATATGATTGCCAAATCTCAGACGGAGGAGGATCATCTGTTCCATTTGCTAAAGCTGTTCGAGCGCCTGAGAAAATTCAAGTTA
Organism: Medicago ruthenica; assembly: GCA_018208015.1. Lineage (NCBI taxonomy): Eukaryota > Viridiplantae > Streptophyta > Magnoliopsida > Fabales > Fabaceae > Medicago > Medicago ruthenica. The sequence continues at coordinate 3,955,849 of CM031371.1, forward strand.
CGCCTACATCCTAACAAGTGCACCTTTGGTGTTAGGTCTGGTAAGCCCGCCCTCACAGGAAAGATAGCCCATTGGCAAATGCTGCTATCCGAGTATGACATTCAATATGTTACTCAAAAGGCTATAAAAGGGAGCGTGTTATCCGAGCACCTTGCTCACCAACCATTGGAAGACTATCAACCCATACGATTTGACTTCCCCGATGAAGACATTGTAGCCTTGAATGACGAAAAGATCATAAGTGATGATGAAGGGCCTGAACCAGGAACTCAATGGAAACTCGCTTTCAATGGTGCCTCAAATGCCATGGGGCACGGGATCGGGGCTGTCCTAATATCACCAAGAAATGGGTATCAACCCTTCACAGCAAGGTTATGCTTTGACTGTACCAATAACATGGCAGAGTATGAAGCGTGCATCTTGGGCCTCGAAGCTGCAATTGACCTAAGGATCAAAATCCTGGAAGTATACGGGGATTGAGCACTAGTCATCTATCAAGTGAAAGGAGAGTGGGAAACAAAACATCCCAATTTGATCCCATATCGTGCCCATGTTGTAGAATTGATAAAGCATTTCGATGAGATCACCTTTCATCATATACCTCGAGAAGAGAATCAGGTAGCAGATGCTTTAGCTATATTATCATCAATGTACCAAGTGAATTACCATAATGAGGCACCAATCATAAAGATGGATCGTAGGGATAGACCAGTTGTGTGTGGAGTAGTCAAAGAAGAACTTGACAACAAACCCTGGTTTTACGACATCAAACGATATCTCGAAGAGCAAAAGTATCCAGAGAATGTCTCATAAACAGACAAGAAAACCCTCAAGAGATTGGCATTGCAGTTCTTCCTCAGTGGAGGCACACTCTACAAAAGAAATTATGACATGGTCTTACTCAGGTGTGTGGATAAACGTGAAGCAGACATGCTCATCAAAGAAATCCATGAGGGGTCTTTTGGAACCCATGCCAACGGACACGCAATGGCAAGGAAAGTCCTAAGGGCGGGTTATTACTGGCTAACTATGGAGGCTGACTGTTTTCACTACGCCAAGACATGTCACAAGTGTCAAATTTACGCCGGCAAGGTGCACGTGCCACTGACTCCTCTGAATGTCATGACAGCACCCTGGTTATTCTCTATGTGGGGCATAGACATGTTTGGAATGATTGAACCCGAGACTTCAAATGGACACCGGTTATCCTGGTTGCCATCGACTATTTCACCAAATGGGTTGAAGCGGCTTCTTATGCGAACGTAACAAAACAAGTGGTGGCCCGATTCATCGAGAAGGAAATCATTTGCCGTTACAACACTCCCTACAAATTATCACAGATAATGGGGGAAATCTAAACAACAACACAATGAAGGAGTTGTGAAAGACTTCAAGATTGAGCACCATAATTCCTCACCATATCGGCCGAAGATGAACGGTGCGGTAGACGCAGCCAACAAGAACATCAAGAAAATCATCTAGAAGATGGTAAAAACCTACAAGGACTGGCATGAGATGCTTCCTTTTGCACTGTACGGCTACAGAACGTCAATCCGCACTTCCACTGGGGCAACCCCTTTTTCCTTGGTATATGGTATGGAGGCTGTGCTTCCCATTGAAGTGGAAATTCCCTCATTAAGGGTCTTGATGGAAACTAAATTAGAGGAAGCCGAATGGGTCCAAACAAGGTTCGACCAACTGAACCTCATAGAAGAGAAGCGCCTAACAACATTGTGTCACGGATAGTTGTACCAAAAGAGGCTCAAGAAGGCATTCGACAAAAAAGTTCGTTCTCGAGAATTCAGAGAAGGAGACTTAGTGCTGAAAAAGATATTACCCATCCACAAGGATCCCCGCGGGAAATGGACTCCTAACTATGAAGGACCATACGTGGTAAAAAAAGGCTTTCTCTGGCGGAGCCTTAATTATCACTACCATGGATGGAGAGGAGTTCCCACTCTCAATAAACTCCGACGCAGTCAAAAAATACTATGCCTAAAAAAAAAGAGGAAAAAGAAGAAAAGAGTTCGCTAAATCGAAAACCCGAAAGGGCGGTTTAGGCAATAGAGAGCATCCTGGTAGATCGAAAACCTGAAAAGGCGATCTAGGCAAAAATTAAGGACATCAAAAAAGGAAATATACCCCAGTGGACTGAAAAATCGAAAGAGCGGTCCAGGTAAAAATTAGGGGTTTCAAAACAAAAAAGAAAGGCAGAAGGCTGCAGCACACAAGATCCTGACAGAATTCAAGAGGAGAAGAATCGGTCTCGTTATCATCTTTGAGAAGCAAAGGATTTCAAAGTCATAGGGAAAGTAGCACGTGTTGTATCAAAGCGACACCCAAGCAAATCTCCATTTGTTTTTTGTTTTTTCTTTTCCCTATCTTAGTAATCACCTCTTACAGGGATTGCATCTTCATGTATTGTTACTCATTCAAGGGATCAAGTTTCATTGAATAAAAATCATCTTTAAGCCTTTTCTTTGTTTTGTGTCCTCGCTTGCTCGTAAAATGTTGTTTTTATTCATGATAAATAATGCATTGAAATATGGGAAATAATATAAAAACTTGCAAAAAAAAAATGTATTTTACTTGATTTTTTAAATGTCGAAAGAACTTCGTTGGTCTCTACTATTGCATCAAAGGCCTCAAGGCCTGAAACTCTTCATCAGTCATTTTAAGATTCTTACTCTTCAGCAGAAACAAGTGCGCAGCTTGCAGTACATGAAACACAAAGATCCCGGGTGTCAGAAGGACGAGATTCCCCAAATAAAACATACCCCACGTTTCTTTCATCCATTGAGGCTGGATATTGATCGGCTTTCAAAAGAGCACTCACAATTTCCAACCAAAGCTCAATTTCCATTGGCACCCTCAAACACAATTTCCAACTAAAGCCCAATTTTCTTTGGCACTCCCAAACACAATTTCCAACCAAAGCCCAATTTTCTTTGGCACTCCCAAACACAATTTACAACCAAAGCCCAATCGTCATTGGCACCTAATCATAAACAAAGCCCAATCGTCATTGGCACCCAATCACAACTGAAGCTCAACATGTCATTTGCTTGTCCCACATGTCAGCATAGTGCATGCATCATATCAAACTCATTCATTAGCATGCATCTCATATTCATAACATACTCTTCCTCACAATTTCTCATGCTCCCCAGCAAACACTCCCCAATGAATATCCCATATTCACCGACATTCACCAACAAGTTATCCCAGTGTTCCCCAGTGGACCTCTTTCAAGAACTTCCCCAGCAGGTTTCTTCAAAAAAAAAAAGCAACGGGTCCCTTCACAAACTATCCCAATTCTCGTTAAACTCACCTATGGCCATTAAGTTTCCCCAGCAGAAACTCCTTATTGAGTCTACCTCATATCATATCATACCGCATGAAGCAACCTAAAGCATATCATGCATCAACAATCATTTTTCTGTTCCGACAGACTAAGTACTAGCCACGTCTAGAGACGATACATTTATCCCCAGGGCAGTCTAAGCACCCCCCGAGGCGACGATCTTTTTACCTTTCGATCTAAGCACCCCCCGAGGCGACGATCTGTTTATTTTTTCAGTCTTGTCTTTTAGATCTAAGCACCCCCTGAGGCGACGATCTGTTTATCTTTCAGTCTAAGCACCTCCCGAGGTGACAACTTTTCTTTTCGATCTAAGCACCCCCCGAGGCGACGATTTGTTTATCTTTCAGTCTAAGCACCCCCCGAGGCGACGACTTTTCTTTTCGATCTAAAAGCCCCCGAGGCGACGATCTGTTTATCTTTCAGTCTAAGCACCTCCCGAGGCGACGACTTTTCTTTTCAATCTAAGCACCCACTGAGGCGACGATCTCATTATCTCTCACTCTAAGCACCCCCCGAGGTGACGACTTGTCTTTTAGATCTAAGCACCCCCCGAGGCGACGATCTACTTATTTTTTTTTTTAGTCTATGCACCAGTAGCCAATCCAGAGGTGATCCTGCATTTACTTTTGTATCCATACTTCCTCATTTTAATACTTTCATATTGTCTCTTACATCATTTTTCTCCAGTCTCTTCTCACTTTGAAGGACAAAATTTGGGTCCTTTATACTTAATTACTCTTCACAAAGAGTTTGCGAGGTGCCCTCTACACTCGCACTCTCTATGCGAAGACACAATAAAGTAGGGGCAGCTGTTGTACCCTAATTTTGTCTGTCATATTTTTTTGACCTAAAAATCCATATATATATATATATATATATATATATATATATATATATATATATATATATATATGTATATGTATTTTGGCCCGGAACCTTTTTGTCCTTTCGAGGAAAATTTCGGCAGAGAGGTATTTTAAAATACCTCATTTTTTGGTTTTTAGGCCCATTTTTTTATTTTGTTTATTTTCTTTTATTTTTGTCTTTACTTTTATTTTCTTTTATTTTATTATTTTTACTGTTATTCTGTTTTTTTTAGTATTATTATTATTATTTTTTTTTTTGTTTTCTAAAAAAAAAAAGAGAAGAAAAAGTCAAGAAATGCTGCAAGACAACAGAAGACTGCAGCGCCCCCCTTGTTTCCTGGCTTTCATCATCCCTTTGTCCAAAACCCTGCCAAAAATCTTCACCAAAATCACAAGGTCACTTCCTCCATAATTGTTAACCACAATTCTAGCCAAAACAGACACCAAAAATCAAGCATTGAATGAATCTCATTATCTCATGGTCAACAAAAACAGCTTCAAAAATGTCCATATAACAGAGACAAGAAATTCAGAAGCAGGAGAAGAGGATTTTGAGCAGAATCAGAAAACCAGAAACAACAAAATCATATATCAAAACCTCTAAAAAGAAACTCTGTCATTTTTTCTTTACAAACCACCACAACAAATAAAAAAAAAAACTATCTAAGCCATCATCACAAAACATCACAAGAAACATCACACAAAGAGAAGAGAATAGTAGCAAAACACCATTTTGTTACTGTTCATCTTCTCCATCACTTCCACCTTAAAAAAACCACAACCACCCAAAAGCCCCCTTTCATTTCTTTTTCGTGCATATGAAGCTTTGGCTAGGAGTTTGTAAGTTATCTTTGACCTTTTTCGCATTTTGTTTAAGTGTTTGTAGCTTTTCTTAAAAATAATGCATTTTTCATCATAAGTTCATGAGCATGACTTAAGGCCAGAATATAGTTCGTTCTATGACATCTTTTGGTAGATCTAAGACCTCTAGGATGTAGTACTCATGGCAAGCTTTACAGTGATATTTTTATTTTCGTATTTGGTTTTGTACTGAGTGAGAAATCTAACTAAAAATTTGAGAAAAAATCACAGAAATTATTCTGCTGTTCCTGCATATTTTTCTGCATTTTTACTCTTCATTTTAGTCATTTTAACTCATCTTTGCACTCAAAAATCATACAAAAACCCCCCAAAAAATCACAAATTTTACAACAGTCACCAAAACAAAAATGATTTTTTCTTCCTACTGTTTTTTCTTGCCGTTTTACCCATGAGGTTCTGAAATCTGCTTATGAAGTCTGCTTCTGAAGGCAGCTTCTGAAGGTGCTTCTAAACAGTGCTTATGAACAGTGCTTCTGAAGCAGCTTCTGAACAGTGCTTCTGAAGCAGCTTCTGAATAGTGCTTCTGAAGCAGCTGCTGAAGGTGCTTCTGAACAGTTCTTCTGAAGCAGCTTCTGAACAGTGCTTCTAAAGCAGCTTCTGAACTGTGCTTCTGAAGCAGCTTCTGAACAGTGCTTTCTGAAGCAGCTTCTGAACAGTGCTTTCTGAAGCAGCTTCTGAACAGTGCTTTCTGAAGGTGCTTCTGAAAAGTGCTTTCTGAAGGTGCTTCTGTAGAGTGCTTTCTGAAGGTGCTTCTGAATGGTGCTTCTGAAGCAGCTTCTGAACGGTGCTTCTGAAGCAGCTTCTGAACAGTGCTTCTGAAGTCAGTTTCTGTGTCTGAAGGTTCAGAACCTGGTTTGAACTATTTTTGAAGGGGCTGAAACTCATTTTATTTGAAAAATAGAAAAGTATAACAAGTGTTAATGTTTTCAATTATAGTTTATACATTAATTTTCAATAAAAAACTTGGATGAAAAAGGAATGGTCCAACATTTGTCTTTCCATTCCCCGGTTGCTCAGGCACTTGATGTATGTCTCGTTGTTCGGACAATCGTCATTCCTTTTCAAAATATAAAAAATGTACTAGCTGTGAGTACAATGTATGAAAACTAGGGTTTCAGAGTCTGTTTAGGTCATACCTTGGGAATGATCCCAAGGTTACTATTTGTAGCCTCGACTTGGGCCTATCCGGCCATGGTTTTGGGCCCAAATCGTAAAGGGCCAAAACCATGACTAGGGCGCCCTCGTAAGCTGCTGAGGGAGCCCCCAGAGGGTGCCCTTTAGGGAGGCCACCTAGGGTTATTTATGACTGTCAAGTGGGCCCTGCGCCCTCCTGGAGGGCGCCCAGCCTTACTCCAAGGGTTCAAACCCTTGTCTTTAGGATCTCAAGGCCTAAATGGTGAGATCTACGGTCCACAGCCCAACAAGCAAGAGTCTTGGGACAAGGCGAAGTGATTAAACTGTTAACGGGGGGATTTTCCTATGACCTTTTGCCTGGCAATTGGGGCTTACTAATCATGAAGCTATATGAAAAAAATTTATGAGTACTAACCTAACATGGATGCCAGCCCAATCATGGGCGGTAGCCCACGATGGGCGCTAGCCCAACATGGGTGTTTAACCCAACATGGGTACTAGCCCAACACGGATACTAGCCCAACATGGGTACTAGCTCCATGTTTCTGTTTTGGGGTCCTTAGTGGATGCTAGCCCAACGAGAGCATTCATATCCCAACAAGCACGAGTCTTGGGACAAGGCAAAGTGATTACACTATGTGTCGAAATGGCTCCTTTGAGTAGATTAGATCGCCGCGCCGGAACTAGCCCATCGTGGGCGTGATTCCTTTTGAAGGTTTAGGTTGAGGACGCGCCTTAGTGGAATCCGACGGTTGGCATGAGGCAACTGTTCGCTCTCGCTGACGTGTTCGCATCGCAACGGTTCTTGGAAATCGTGCCAACTTAGGTGACGTCATCTGCGCGTTTTCCCAGGCTTTTGTACTTTGAACTGCTTTCCGGATCTACTTTCCCTGTTTCCTGTTCATTCTTTGCCTTTTCATTTCCCTCACTTTCTCCTCTTTTCCAAAAGCGTATATTTTCCACAAACCGTTAATAGCTTCGGGAATTGTTGCGCTCTTTGAACCCAGATCATTCCTTTTCTCCTTGTTGCTTTCATACGAAACAGGTAATCTTATTTCAAATTTGTCCTCTGTACGTTAGGTTTTCGTTTTTTGTATTTCAGGGGTAGGACATGGCGGTTATCAGAGAGTGTGATAGGGAGGGTAATGTGATATCTCCGACCAATTCGGAGGAGAGGGATAGGTTATTGGGTGAGGCGGTTAGGTTCGCGACGCGATCAGACGGAACCACCGATTGGGTGGCTTTTGAAAATGCCTATTATGGCCACTCTGTTTTAGAAGAATTTTCGAGCGATTCGAGCGGTAGTGAGGGGAAAGATGATAGTAGGAATTCGTCTGATTGCGTTGTTCTTTCTGTTCGTCCAGGTCCCTTCTATATGAGAGAGACTCGTTGTATGGTGTCTGCTAGTAGTTCGGGACAAGGGAATTTTGCTGACAAAGTATTGCGCTCGGAGTCCATGTATATGGATCCTCAACGAGTGGCGCTCTTTCGAAGCAAACTTAGTGTCTCCTCGACGGGATTCGAAGAAGACGTGATTCTTGAGCCCTGCCGCCCTGGTGAGAAAGTGTATTTACGGATGCCAAAGGGTATTGCTCATGAATTTTTCTATATGTACACGGCTGTCTTTGAAGACTTGGGCGTGAAGTATCCCTTCATGCCTTTCGAAGTAAGTGTTTTAAAGTGGTTAAACGTGGCGCCCTCGCAGCTTCAGCCCAACAGTTGGGCGTTCATCCGGGCTTTTGAAATCATGTGTGAGGGACTAGGCTTTGAACATTCGGCTGGCTCCTTCTTTAGTTTTTATGGTACTAAGCGGCTAGACAAGTTGTCTTGGGTGTCCGTTGGCACCCATCCTGGAAAGCGGCTGTTTCCGCCTTACGCCTCCCATTACAAGAATTGGAGACAAACTTTTCTTAGGACGAGAGGGGGAAAAGATTGCGAGGACGCCGCAGTGCGCGTACATGGTGAGTTAAAATTTCCAATCTGCTGGATGAGTTCTCCGGCCGCCATTACCGGGTTTGCTTACGAGAAGTTGAGTGAGTATGAAAAAGATGTCGTTTGTTTCTTGGACAAGATGCTGCCCATGGATATCCGGGAGTTGCTGAATATGGAGGGGGATGTCAATAGCTTAGAGACTTATTTGCGTGAGTTGATTTCGTAACCTTACTTGATTGGCTTTCTCGCCTTTTCTGTTAGCAACTTATGTGTTGGTCTTTGTATTTTGTTCTTGTAGAATCGATGGCGCCTATGACTGCTGCGGAGAGGAAGAAGTATTTGGACGAGATGAAGGCCAAGAAATCTGTCGGGGTGTTGGTCCCAGCGACCCTTCTGGGCTTATTGTTGGATATTTGAGTGTTGGCGACATGTTTGCTAAAATCAAATAAACAAGCAATTTGTGCTTCAGAAGCTGGAAATGTCATCAGAAGCTGAATTGGTTCATCAGAAGCTGAACTGGGTCTTCAGAAGCTGAACAGTACTTCAGAAGCTGATGACTTCGCTCTGCGACGCCACTTTGCTCTGTGAAGTACTTCAGACGCACTGTTCAGAGGTTGACTTTTGTTGACCTTCAGACGCACTGTTCAGACGCTGACTTTTGTTGACCATCAGACGCACTGATCAGACGCTGACTTTCGTTGACCTTCAGATGCACTGTTCAGATGCTGACTTTCGTTGACCTTCAGAAGCTGCATTTCAAAAGCATGTTCAGAAGCTGGTTTCTGCGTTAAAAATTTGTGTCTTCAAGCTGTTAATTCTCTCACATAATCTTTTGAAGATTTAATTGAAGATTTATCCAAGCTTCGTATTTTTGCGTGAAGATATTTGTTGAAGATTTTATTCAATTATTTGTGAATATATTTTCAAGCAAATATTTGGAAAATATATTTCTGAATAATATGTGAGCTTCTATTTGCTTCTAAAGAATTTTGGAAACATATTTGTTGAAGATTATTTTCAGAATTATGTGCTGCTGAAGACTATATAAGGAGGACGCTGCTATTGAAGAAGAGATTATCTCAACATAAGCTAGAATTGAAAGAGTCTTAGGTTGTTGAGTCTGTTAAGCTTTGTGCTTTGTTTCTGTGCACCACTCATCTGTTAGAGTTGGTTGTTTGTTATTGAGTTGTAATCACTTGAAGCTTTTAAGCAAAAGTGACGTTTATGTTTTGAAGAGTGTCTTCAACTTTGTTTGATTTGTTAGAGTCTGATAATCACTGGGGCAGTGATTGTTTGAGGGAAGTGAGAAGGGTCTCAGGTCTAGGAGTTCCTAGATTGAAATACCACGGGTAGTGATTAAGTGAGAAGGGGCTGTGAAACAGGGGCTGTTGTCATAGTGGCTGTGAAACAGGGGCTGTGACATAGGACTTCGAATTGATACTATTTTAGTGGATTTCCTTCCTGGCTTGTTAGCCTCCAGAAGTAGGTGAAGTTTGCACCGAACAGGGTTAACAAATCATCGGTGTTCTTTACCTTATGTCCTTTATATTACTACTTCTGAACTGCTATTTTCAAACTCTGTTTTACGGTTCAGAACCAGTCATGCCAGGAATTTCAATTGGCATCAGAGCAGGCACCCAGCCTGTATTTGGGTGAGCTCCAGGGAAGGTGTTTCTGGCAAGAATGGACAAGGAAGGAGGATTTGTTAATAGACCACCTCTGTTAGATGGGACCAACTATGAATATTGGAAATCTCGTATGAGTGCTTTCCTGAAATCTATTGATAGCAAGACCTGGAAAGTTGTTCTAAAAGGTTGGGAACATCCTGTTGTGCTGGACAAAGATGGAAAGAAGACAACTGTGTTGAAACCAGAGGAAGATTGGTCCAATGATGAAGATGCATTAGCTCTCGCAAACTCCAAAGCCTTGAATGCTATATTCAATGGAGTGGATAAGAATATGTTTAGACAGATCAAGCAGTGCACTGTAGCTAAGGATGCCTGGGAAATTCTCAAGACTACTCATGAAGGCACTTCCAAGGTAAAATTGTCCAGACTTCAACTTCTCACCACTAAGTTTGAAAATCTTAGAATGTTGAAAGATGAGAACATACAAGATTTTTACATGAATGTTCTAGACATTGCTAACTCTTTTGAATCACTTGGAGAAAAAGTATCTGATGAGAAGCTTGTGAGGAAAATTCTCAGATCACTTCCTAAGAGATTTGATATGAAGGTGACTGCAATTGAAGAAGCACAAGACATCTCTAGCATGAAGGTTGAGGAATTGATAGGGTCTCTTCAGAACTTTGAAATAGCCATAACTGATAAGAAGGGGAAAGGTGTTGCTTTTGTAGCAAATGATGAAAGCTTATCAGAGGATCTTGTGATGCTGAGTAAACAGTTTAAGAAGATTCTGAAGAAGACAAGAACTGATCAACCCAAAGGTGTTCAGTGTCATGAGTGTGAAGGATATGGCCACATCAGGACAGAATGTGCCACATATCTCAAGAATAAGAAGAAAAGTTTGGCAGCTACTTGGTTTGATGATGACTCAGAAGGAGAAGTGGGGAATGTATCAGCCAAGCATGTTCTTGCTTTAACTGGTAAATGCATGACTGATAATGAAGATATGGTTTCAGAAGCATCATCAGAGTCTGAAGAATCATCTGATGCTGAATCCAGTGATGTAGAACTGTCTTATGAAAAACCTGCTGATTTTTGCAAGAAATTGCATGTTAAATTTAAAGAAGTTTGCAAGTTATTAGAAAATCAGAAGAAGACTATCAGTCAACTGCATGATGAAAGAAGTGATCATCTAGCACAAATCTCTGATCTCAAAGATGAGGTAACCCAACTGAACTCTCAACTTGAAAACATGAAGAAGCAAGTTAGAATGATGAACACTGCTACTGATGTACTGGAGGAGATTTTGGAGAGTCAGAACCAAGGGAAACCAAATGGAATTGGGTTTAATGATGATAGGACTCTGAACAACAAACAGCAACATCCAGCAAAAAGGTTCACTGCAGCTGTTAAAACTTGTGATGAACCTAAGTTGGAACACCGGAACCAACCTCAGGGATCTAAAGACAAGAAGGCATCTCATCCTTGGGTATGTCATCACTGTGCTAAAAAGGGACACATTAGGCCATTTTGTTACAAGCTGCATGGATACCCCAAGCACTTTCAACAAAGAAAAGTGGTACCAGTTGTGAACAAAACCAAGGTCAAGAAGGAATGGAGACCAAAATGTGCAAGTGTTGCTCAGAGGCTGAACAAAAGGAAAGGAAAGGTTGTTGCTGCTGCCAGCAGGTCTACTCCTGTAGCAAAGAAGATTTTTGTTGCTGGACCATCTAAAGTATGGAGCAAGGTGGTAGTCCCTGTTCAGAAGGCACTAAACGGAAAGGAAGTGGGTCCTAGTAAGTCTGAGGATGATGTTGAGCAAGACATCATGCCCTATGTTCAGAAGAGAATTATTGTTCTTCAGAAGCAGATTGATGGGAAGAAGGTTCTGAATGTGCCTGAAGCACACATTCACTAAACAGCTTCTGATGTTGTGTCTGATGATGAAACATCATCTGTTGCTGAGTCTGAAGACTGTCAATTTGTGACTGATGTCTTGGATTTCTATTTGTGCTTCTGGTCTGCAGTTGTTGCTTTTTGTTTTGTTCTTCTGTGTGTGGATTCTATGTGGTTCTGATCCTGATGTTGGTGTTGTGATGGGTTCTAGTTTTGATGCTGATTCTGATGTGGTGTCTGTGTGTGGTTCTGTGGTATGCTGTTCTGTGATGTGCTTATGCTCTGTTTCTTGTGTTTCTCTGCTCCTGGTGATTGCTGGTTGTTTTGTGAACATTGTTTGGCTAAAAAGGGGGAGAAATAAGTATGTGTCTATTTTAGAAGCTGTTCAACAGTTCAGGGGGAGTTGGAGTTTCTGATTGATCTGTTTCAGGGGAGTTCCTGAATGTCTGTTTCAGGGGGAGTTCCTGAATGTCTGTTTCAGGGGGAGTTCCTGAATGTCTGTTTCAGGGGGAGTTCCTGAGTTGTGTTGTTCCTGAGTATCTGATCAGAGGTAGTTCAGGGGGAGTATATGTGTGAAATGTAGTGAATCATCCGCTGCTGACTTTGTTACTACATTTGTGTTATGTTCTTCTTGGTTGCGTTCTTTGTTGTTTGAAGAATTTGCTTGTTGCTATGCTCAAATTGATTTTAGCCAAAAATTTGCCAAAGCGGGAGATTGTTGGATATTTGAGTGTTGGCTACATGTTGCTAAAATCAAATAGACAAGAAATTTGTGCTTCAGAAGCTGGAAATGTCATCAGAAGTTGAATTGGTTCATCAGAAGCTGAACTGGGTCTTCAGAAGCTGAACAGTACTTCAGAAGCTGATGACTTCGCTCTGCGATGCCACTTTGCTCTTCGAAGTACTTCAGATGCACTGTTCAGGCGTTGACTTTTGTTGACCTTCATACGCACTGTTCAGACGCTGACTTTTGTTGACCTTCAGACGCACTGTTCCGACGCTGACTTTCGTTGACCTTCAGACGCACTGTTCAGACGCTGACTTTCGTTGACCTTCAGAAGCTGCATTTCAGAAGCATGTTCAGAAGCTGGTTTTTGCGTTCAGAATTTGTGTCTTCAAGCTGTTAATTCTCTCACATAATCTTTTGAAGATTTAATTGAAGATTTATCCAAGCTTCGTATTTTTGCGTGAAGATATTTGTTGAAGATTTTATTCAATTATTTGTGAATATATTTTCAAGGAAATCTTTGGAAAATATATTTCTGAATAATATGTGAGCTTCTATTTGCTTCTAAAGAATTTTGGAAACATATATGTTGAAGATTATTTTCAGAATTATGTGTTGTTGAAGACTATATAAGGAGGACGTTGCTATTGAAGATTACTTTCAGGGGGAGTTCCTGAGTTGTGTTGTTCCTGAGTATCTGATCAGAGGTAGTTCAGGGGGAGTATATGTGTGAAATGTAGTGAATCATTCGCTGTTGACTCTATTACTACATTTGTGTTATGTTCTTCATGGTTGCGTTCTTTGTTGTTTGAAGAATTTGCTTGTTGCTATGCTCAAATTGATTTTAGCCAAAAATTTGCCAAAGCGGGAGATTGTTGGATATTTGAGTGTTGGCTACATGTTTGCTAAAATCAAATAGACAAGAAATATATGCTTCAGAAGATGGAAATGTCATTAGAAGCTGAATTGGTTCATCAGAAGCTGAACTGGGTCTTCAGAAGCTGATGACTTCGCTCTGCGACGCCACTTTCCTCGGCGAAGTACTTCAGACGCACTGTTCAGAGGTTGACTTTTGTTGACCTTCAGACACACTGTTCAGACGCTGACTTTTGTTGACCTTCAGACGCACTGTTCAAACGCTGACTTTCGTTGACCTTCAGACGCACTGCTCAGACGCTGACTTTCATTGACCTTCAGAAGCATGTTTAGAAGCTGAATTCTGCGTTCAGAATTTGTGTCTTCAAGCTGTTAATTCTCTCACATAATCTTTTGAAGATTTAATTGAAGATTTATCCAAGCTTCGTATTTTTGCGTGAAGATATTTGTTGAAGATTTTATTCAATTATTTGTGAATATATTTTCAAGGAAATCTTTGGAAAATATATTTCTGAATAATATGTGAGCTTCTATTTGCTTCTAAAGAATTTTGGAAACATATCTGTTGAAGATTATTTTCATAATTATGTGCTGCTGAAGACTATATAAGGAGAACGCTACTATTGAAGAAGAGATTATCTCAACATAAGCTAGAATTGAAAGAGTCTTAGGTTGTTGAGTCTGTTAAGCTTTGTGCTTTGTTTCTGTGCACCACTGATCTGTTAGAGTTGGTTGTTTGTTATTGAGTTGTAATCACTTGAAGCTTTTAAGCAAAAGTGACGTTTATGTTTTGAAGAGTGTCTTCAACTTTGTTTGATTTGTTAGAGTCTGATAATCACTGGGGTAGTGATTGACTGAGGGAAGTGAAAGGGGTCTTAGGTCTAGGAGTTCCTAGATTGAAATACCACGGGTAGTGATTAAGTGAGTGAAGGTGAGAAAAACACACACAAGAGGGGGGGGGGGGGGGGGGGGGTTGAATTGTGTGTACTCAAAAACTGGTTTTCTTTCTTTTCAAAAACTTAAGTTAAGTTCAGAAGTTGATATGAATCAGTTCTGAACTATTATCAAAGAGTATTGCAGTGGATTCAAAATGAAAAAAGAGAGGGAAAGAGAGACACACAAAGATTTATACTGGTTCCTTCCACAAGTTGGAAGTAGTCCAGTCCCCTTATTACTAACAAGAGATTTAACTATAATCAACTGATTACAATTGCTCAGACCACAAAGGAAAGAGACTTCAATGCTCAAACACCTAGTAAGAGACTTCTAATGCTCATACCACAAAGGAATGAGACTTCCCTGCTCAAGACACACAGTCAAGAGACTTCCCTGCTCAAGACACACAGTCAAGAGACTTCCAGTTGCTTGGACCACAAAGGAATAAGACTTCTAATGTTCAGACCACTAAGGAATGAACCAACCTTGCTTAGACCACAAAGGAATAAGACTCCCTGCACAGACCACACAGGAATGTGACTAACAACTCAGACCACAAAGGAATGAGGTTACAATTGCTCAGTATTCAGACTGAGACTTAAGGACCAAACTGAATTACAAAGAAATAAGTTTGGATTGAACACTTGATAAAATATCAGAGGTGTTCACTTAATACAACTCAGTTGAGACTCTAACACTTAAGAAATTCTAAGATAAACAATTGTAAGAATTCTTAAGCTAATTTGTGACAGAAAACGAAAACAGAGTATTGCAGTTCAGGTTTTGCAGCTTGTATTTCTGTACAGAGGCTTGGCATTTTCTCTTCAAATCATCTTCCTTTTATAGAGCAGGAAATAGCTTTTGAAGATTGCCCACAAAATTAGGAAAGAGCCGTTGCAAATTGAGAGCTAGGATAGCTGCAAATGTGTGCTGAACTTTTGCAGAAAACAGAGTGCAGCAGCCATTTTTGAATTTGCTTTCCTTAAAAGCTGGGGAATGTTTGAGTCAGGGAGACAACTGTTCCATTGAGTTGTTCTGACATATCCAGGCATTAAATGCGCACAGTAACAGTTGCTTTCCTTGCCACATCAGACTTCAGAAGCTTCTGCGTGAACAGTACTTCAGAAGCACTTCTTCAGACTCAGACTTCAGAAGCAGGTCTTCAGACGTTGACTTTTGTTGACTTCCTTCAGACTCAGACTTCAGAAGCAGTCTTCAGACGCAAGCTTCAGACTCCCACTTCAGGAGCACTCTTCAGACCCAGTTTTCTTCCAGCTTTGCAACATTGCTTCTAAGCTTTCCTTTCTTGCTCTAAGCTTGTTCTTCCATAACCATTATCAATTTCCAATCATTAAACACATGGTTCTGAAATAACTTGAACAAAGCATTAGCAAATAACCAATTTTCTATTTAACACTTTTGTTATCATCAAAACCACAAAGAGAGATATGTTTATACATAATGTTTCAACAAACTCCCCCTTAATTCAGAAGAGAGTTGTTTAACACATTTTGTTCCAACAATCTCCCCCTTTTTGATGATGACAAACACAAGTATTAATCAGAAAATTGTTGTTAACTTAATTAACAAGTTAACTGCAGGGTGTGAGGTTTGTAAGCTCCCCCTGAGTCTGATCCAAGTTAATTAAGTTCAGTTTAAAACACAAATGTGAAAATTTCAGAATTGTTATTAAGTTTAATTAACAAGCTGACTTCAGGAGAGGTTTGTAAGCTCCCCCTAGGTCTGACAATCCTCAAGGTTAGGTTTGTAAGCTCCCCTTGATTCTTATCTAAGTTAATTAAACTCAACTTTAAACAATCAAGTGAAATTAACACTCAGTATTGTAAATAACTTGCTGACTTCAGGTTCTGAGGTTTGTAAGCTCTCCCCCTAAGTCTGATAATCCACAGGATGAGTTTTGTAAGCTCCCTGAGTCTTATCCAAGTTATTTTAAATTCATTTTAACTCACTAAGAGTTATGTATCTCACAGAATTTCAATTCAGAGGCTAAGAGTTAAAGTTACAAACAGTTCTCATAAGTTAAATTCAGTCAGACCTTAACTTATGTTCAGAGCCTCAGGTCTTAATGCCTTACTCCCTTTTCATAAGCTAATTTCATTCAGATTTTAACTTATATTTTGAGCTCAGGAGCTTTTAATACTTGTTTTACATCTCTCCCCCTTTTGTCATCAACAAAAAGTTTTAAAAGAGTTTGAAAAACATGTGTATATGACATCTCTCCCCCTTTTTGTTAAGAGAAACATCTCTCCCTCTTGCAAAAAGTTTCAGAATATTGAGCGAGTTTGAAAAGACATGTGAGATAATTATGCAATCATATAGATAATCAAGCAGCAAGGATGAGTATCAGAGCATACTTGATTTTCAATGAGTATATGACATTGCATTGAAAATAAAATGTTGTTCAGAAGCAAAAAAAAAGTTCGGAGCTTCTGATCAGAGCATTCTTTGTTCAGACATGGTTGTTCAGGATAATTTGTTCAGTATCAGAGCAAATCTGAGCTATTTTAAACAAAATGGTTCAGATCATATATCTACTGATATCAACTGAAGGTTTTAATACTGCTGAACTTATATCAGAACCTGATACCAAAATATGGTTCAGTGCTGATACCAAGTTATAGCATATGGTTCAGTGTGGACTCAAAAGTTCAAGTACTGCTGAATTCTTTCAGACCAACTGATACCAATTTTAAAATAAGTTCTAAAAGCTGAACATTGTCTGATACAAATTGAGCATTTGAAAAATGTGTTTGTGTTAAAACATTTTAAAAACAGACTGATACCAACTGAAATTGTTTGTTAAGCAATTTTAGCATTTGATATCTGAAATTCTGGCCAGGCAATATCTAAGAGAAACTAACAGGTTCTGAACCAACAGGTTCTGAACAGAACTTAGCACAACAGTTTGCAAAACATAGCACAAACAAAAACACACACAGGCAGCAAATTAAAGTGCAGGAAAGTAAAAGGCACAGAAGTTTGTTAACCCAGTTCGGAGTAAACACCTCCTATTTTGGGGGATACCAATCCAGGAAGGAAATCCACTATTGGATTTAATCCTTAAGACTCAGACACTGACTCCCAGTTCTTATAGCAATTAACCTCCACTTAGTAAGACTTCTACCCAACTCTGAGTAATAGAATCCACTATCTTCCTATTCAAGTAACTAAACCCAGTTACTGAAACCCTTAATCAAAAACACTCTGTTTTTCAGAAAACTTCAAAAACACAAAGACTTCATTCGTACCTAAAGGCTTAGAATGAATTACAACTCAATCAAACACCTAAACCAACTCTAACAGAGTGGTGCACAATAAAGCTAAAAGCTTAAAATACTAAGACTCAATTCTCTGATCTTAAACTCTATAAATTCGTATCTCTTGAATAGCAGCAGCCCTCCTCCTTATATAGCCTTCAGTCTTGCAGCATAAATAACAAACTAATCTTCTGCACATGATTTGTTTCTGAAATAAGATTGGTCCAATAAGGAAACAAATAAAACCACCTTGTATCTTTAAAAGATTGTATCAGGAAAATACGTGTTTCCATAACAATAAACCAAATCTTTAATAAATCTTCTCCAAAACAATCCAGCATTCTAGAACAATATGCGTGGATAATTCCTTGTTAAATCTTGCAAAGATTCGCACAGAAATAACATGAAAATAACCAGCTTCTGATGAAGTCAACATAAGTCAACGCTGGCATCAGAACCTGAATTCAGCTTCTGAACAGCTACAGTGCTTCTGATGAGGCATTCAGCTTCTGATGTGATTTTGAGCTTCTGAACAGCTTCAAATGAGAAAACTTGTGACTGAAGAATTGTTCTACTCATGGAGATGCTTCTATTCAACACTTTGGTTTTGCCAAAACATGCAGCCAACACCAAAAGACTCAACAATCTCCCCCTTTGGCAAATTTTTGGCTAAAACCATCCAAGTTCTTCAATCTCCCTTATAATCAACTCAGCAATGAAGAACTCCACAATAAAATATCATAGCACATAAATTAGGCAGCGGACATAACACTTCTGAGCTATGTTAAACAACAGCTTCAGCTTCTGATCATCACAACCATGGTATCAGAACTTCTGATCAACTCCTGATCATCATACACACTCCCCCTGAAGCTTCACACACATAAATAAACACTCCAGCTTCACAACACTCCCCCTGCAACTGAACTACAGAGACATGGTATCAGAGCATATCAGAAGCGCACTTCAGAAGCTGAACACATTTATTCTTCAGGACCACACTTCAGGATCACAAAAACACTCAGGATCATAACAATCTTGTACTCCCCCTGAGACACATACTCCCCCTTGATCATATCTAGACATATAATGCTTGGTATCAGAGCAAAACTAGTCACCTTCTGAATCAATGACACACTTTCTGAATAACACTGACAGCTGAACATCTGAAATGCAGCAATACATCTTCTAATTTTTGGTATCAGAACCAACACATTGCATAAGATTTTCTCCCCCTTTTTAGCCACAAAATTCTGACAAATCTCAGACTTCAAATAGGGAAGGAAAACTGCACAAACATCTTCAACTATTGTCCCAGTTTGAACTTCAGACTTAGTATAAAAACCAGCATCACACTTAGCACTAACAAAGCTGGCAGGTACTCTATCTTCCTCACATCCAGTTTGCTTTAATTGCTAGAATTCTTCATGTAAACACACACCTAACTTGCTCCTTAAGTTTTCAAACTGTTTAGCATCCAAGGCCTTTGTGAATATGTCAGCAACTTGTTCTTCAGTAGCTACATGTTCCAGCTGAATGACTTTATCCTCCACAATGTTTCTGATATAATGGTGCCTGATGTCTATGTGTTTAGTTTTGCTGTGCTGTATTGGGTTTTTAGAGATATTAATAGCACTCAAGTTGTCACAAAATAAGGTCATAGTGCCTTGTTTCATATTGTACTCCTCCAGCATCTGCTTCATCCAAACCAGTTGTGAGCAACTACTCCCAGCAGCAATGTACTCAGCTTCAGCAGTTGACAATGACACACAGTTTTGCTTCTTGCTAAACCATGAAATTAAGTTATTTCCTAAAAAGAAACAACCTCCTGAAGTGCTCTTCCTGTCATCAGCACTTCCAGCCCAGTCAGCATCACAATATCCCATCAGTTCAGAACTTGAATTGTGTGAACACATGATTCCATAGTCACTTGTGCTATTCACATACTTCAGAATCCTCTTCACCTGAGTCAGATGACTCATCTTAGGATCAGCTTGATATCTTGCACAAACTCCAACAGCATAAGTGATATCAGGTCTGCTTGCAGTTAAATACAATAAGCTCCCTATCATGCTTCTGTACTGACTTTGATCTACAGATACTCCTTGTTCATCTTTGGTTAGCTTCAGATGAGTAGCAGCTGGTGTCTTCTTATGAGCAGCAGATTCCATTCCAAACTTCTTAACAATGTTCTTGGCATATTTACTCTGTGAAATGAAGATTGTATCTTCCATTTGCTTAACTTGTAATCCAAGAAAATATGTCAGCTCACCAACCAAACTCATTTCAAATTCTGATTGCATTTGCTGAACAAACAGTTTGACCATCTTCTGAGACATCCCTCCAAACACTATATCATCCACATAAATCTGAGCTATCATCAGACTCCCATTTTCATCTTTCACAAACAAAGTCTTATCAGAACCTCCTTTTCTGTAACCTTGAGCCACAAGAAACTGAGTCAGCCTGTCATACCATGCTCTTGGTGCTTGTTTCAATCCATATAAAGCCTTCTTTAACTTGTACACATGTTCTGGAAACTTAGGATCCACAAAACCCTTAGGCTGTTCAACATATACCTCTTCTTGCAAATATCCATTCAGAAATGCACTCTTCACATCCATCTGGAATAATTTGAACTTGAGAATGCAGGATACACCCAACAGTAGTCTTATGGATTCTAGTCTGGCCACAGGTGCAAAGGTTTCATCAAAATCAAGTCCCTCAACTTGAGTATAGCCTTGAGCAACCAACCTTGCTTTGTTTCTGACTACAGTACCATTTTCATCTGTTTTATTCTTGTATATCCACTTAGTACCAATCACATTCAAACCTTCAGGTCTTGGAACCAGATCCCACACTTCACTCCTCTTGAATTGATTCAACTCATCTTGCATTGCTTCAATCCAAAATTCATCAGTTAGAGCTTCTTTCACATTTTTAGGTTCAAACTTTGACACAAAGCATGAATCAGTAGCAGCATCTGATCTCCTGGTTCTGACACCTTGATCTAAGCTTCCAATGATTAAGTATTTAGGATGATCTTTCTGAACTCTAATTGATGCCCCTTTACCATTTTGAACTTGATCTGGTTGATCTTCTGCTTCTTCAGACTCTGAATGCTTTTCTGCTTCTGAAGTTTGTTCTTCTGAGGCTTCAGACTCTGGAACAACTTCAGGCTCATTCTTTTCATTCTCAGCAGACAAATCATCAATAACCACATTTATGGACTCCATCACAACCTTGGTTCTGGAATTAAACACCCTGTAAGCTCTGCTATTCACTGAATAACCCAGGAATATGCCCTCATCAGACTTAGGATCCAGTTTTCTTCTATTCTCTCTGTCAGCCAAGATATAGCATCTGCTCCCAAAAACATGGAAATATTTCACAGTTGGCTTCCTCCCTTTCCACAATTCATACAGAGTAGATGTTGTTCCCTTTTTCAAAGTGACTCTATTGTGTATGTAACATGATGTGTTCATTGCTTCAGCCCAAAACATATATGGCAGCTTCTTAGCATGGAGCATAACCCTTGCACATTCTGCTAAAGTCCTGTTCTTCCTCTCAACTACACCATTTTGCTGAGGTGTGATAGGTGCAGAAAACTCATGCTTTATACCTTCAGAAGCACAGAATTCTGAAAAACTCTTGTTTTCAAATTCTTTGCCATGATCACTTCTGATTCTGACTATGCCACAGTCCTTTTCTCTTTGTAGTTGAATGCACATCTCTTTGAAAACTTCAAAAGTGTCAGACTTTTCTCTAACAAAGCTGACCCATGTATATCTGGAGTAGTCATCTACCATTACAAAAGCATACCTCTTTCCTCCAATACTCTCAACTTGCATAGGCCCCATCAAATCCATATGAACAAGTTCTAGAACTTTGGAAGTTACCTGGTGAACTAATCTGGGATGAGACTTTCTTGTTTGTTTACCAATCTGACAATCACCACAAACACTGTCCTCATTGATCTTCAGATTAGGCACACCTCTGATAGCTTCAGTACTTAGGATTTTCTTCATGCCTTTCAAATTCAGATGTCCCAATTTCTGGTGCCAGAGTTTGACTTCCTCTTTTGAGCTCATAAGACAAGAAGTCAGACTTCTTTCTTCTTCAGAAACCCACAAATAACAGTTGTCTTTGGATCTGCAGCCCCTCATCTGAATTTTACCATCCTGATCAGTAACAATACACTCCTGCTTGTTGAAATTCACTTTTAAATCCTGATCACATAGCTGGCTAATACTGATCAGATTAGAGGTTAATCCTTCTACCAGTAGCACATCATTAAGTCTGGGCAAACCTTCTCTGTTCAAATCACCAATACCCAGAATCTGACCTTTTACACCATCTCCAAATGTCACATAACTTCTGGAGTATGATCTGATATTGCTCAGCAGCTTCTTCACACCAGTCATGTGCCTTGAACACCCACTATCAAAATACCAGTCTTCTTTTGAAGTAGCTCTCAATGAGGTATGAGCAATCAGGCCTACATTCTGAACTTTGGGCTTCCACACCTTCTGAACATTGTGTCTGATAGTAGCTGGTTCCACTTTTCTATACTGAAAATGTTCAGGATAGCCATAAAGTTTGAAGCAAAATGGTTTGATATGCCCTTTCTTTCCACAATGATGACAGACCCATGGATGATTCCTCCTCCTTCTGTTTCTGAAAGATTTCTGGGGTTGCTTCTGAGGTAGCATCTGAACATGCTTCTGACCTTGCATCTGAGGTCTCTTCTGAGCTTGCTTCTAAGCTGGCATCTGGGCTTGTTTTTGAGGCCTCCTCTTTGATGTTCCAACCATAGAATCATGAGTTTGAGTAGCAGGAACAAAACTCATCTGTTTAGGAATCTGAGTCTGATCTACAAAACCTAAACCAGTTTTTCCTTGTTTCTGATTCCCCAAAATGTCCTCCAACTTGTCAGTAGCAGAGTTCAACATCTTCACTTGCTTCTTCATTTGATCAAGTTGGGAGTTCAGTTGGTTCACTTCTTCTTTTAAATCTGAATTCTGCACTAACAGTTCACCTTTTTC
Source organism: Medicago ruthenica (assembly GCA_018208015.1). NCBI lineage: Eukaryota > Viridiplantae > Streptophyta > Magnoliopsida > Fabales > Fabaceae > Medicago > Medicago ruthenica. The sequence goes on from CM031371.1 coordinate 3,978,410, forward strand.
AGCCTCCAGTTGAAGAATAGTCTCCTTCTGATCCAAAACTTGTTTGCAAACCTCAGCACTTCTGGTATACAGCTTCTTGTAGTTATCAGCTAGTTCATCATATGAGGTTTTAGCAGCTTCAGACACATATGAGGCTTCAGACTCTGAGTCAGACTCTGTAAAGGTCTCAGACTCTAAAACAGGTTCCTTCTTCAAGATAGCTCCTGACCTCACTACCAGACCAGTATCACACATACCAGATTCACTATCATCATCTTCTTCAGAACCATCATCAGACCATGCAACAGCTAGGCTCTTCTTCTGTTTCTTAAGAAAAGTAGGACATTCAGATTTGATATGCCCATAGCCCTCACACTCATAGCACTGTACACCTTTGGCTTGGTTACTTTTCTACTCAGACTTGGTCTTCTTCTCATCAGTTTGTTGCTTTTTGTTATTGAATCTGAAATTCTGACCTTTGGCTTTGGCTTTTCTGTTAACATTCTTCAGAATCTTGTTGAATTGTTTTCCCAGCAACACTAGAGCTTCTGATAAGTCATCCTCATCAGACTCTTGTTGATCATCAGCTTCAGCATTCACAGTAAAAGCTATACCTTTCCCTTTCTTATCAGGCTGTTTGCAGAATGCAGTCTCAAAATTTAACAAAGAACCAATGAGCTCTTCAACCTTCATAGCAGAAATATCATGAGCCTCCTCAATTGCTGTAACCTTCATGTCAAACCTTCTGGGCAGGGATCTGAGGATTTTTCTTACTATCTTCTCATCAGTCATCTTTTCCCCAAGAGAATCAAAAGAGTTTGCCATGTCCAGCACATTCATGTAGAAATCTTGAATTGTTTCATCCTCCTTCATCTTCAAGTTCTCAAACTTAGTGGTCAGCAACTGCAATCTGGACATCTTCACCTTAGAAGTTCCTTCATGAGTGGTTTTCAGAATTTCCCAAGCATCCTTAGCTACAGTACATTGTTTGATAAGTCTGAACATGTTCTGATCAACACCATTAAAGATAGCATTCAAAGCTTTTAAATTTCCTAGTGACAGATCATCTTCAGCTTTGGTCCATTCCTCCTCAGGCTTCAGAACCTCAGTCTTGTTACCATCTTTGTCAGTATACACAGGATGATCCCAGCCTTTAATCACAGCTTTCCAAGTCCTGCTGTCAATAGACTTTAGAAAAGCACACATCCTAGATTTCCAATACTCATAGTTTGTGCCATCTAGTAGGGGTGGTCTATTGACATAGCCTCCTTCTCTATCCATGCTTGCCAGATATTAACTCCTCTGGATCTCACCCAATTTACAGGCAGGGTGCCTGCTCTGATACCAATTGAAATTCTGGCCAGACAATATCTAAGAGAAACTAACAGGTTCTGAACCAACAGGTTCTGAACAGAACTTAGCACAACAGTTTGCAAAACAGAGCACAAACAAAAACACACACAGGCAGCAAATTAAAGTGTAGGAAAGTAAAAGGCACAGAAGTTTGTTAACCCAGTTCGGAGTAAACACCTCCTACTCTGGGGGATACCAATCCAGGAAGGAAATCCACTATTGGATTTAATCCTTAAGACTCACACACTGACTCCCAGTTCTTATCCCAAGCAATTAACCTCCACCTAGTAAGACTTCTACCCAACTCTGAGTAATAGAATCCACTATCTTCCTATTCAAGTAACTAAACCCAGTTACTGAAACCCTTAATCAAAAACACTCTGTTTTTCAGAAAACTTCAAAAACACAAAGACTTCATTCGTACCTAAAGGCTTAGAATGAATTACAACTCAATCAAACACCTAAACCAACTCTAACAGAGTGGTGCACAATAAAGCTAAAAGCTTAAAATACTAAGACTCAATTCTCTGATCTTAAACTCTATAAATTCGTATCTCTTGAATAGCAGCAGCCCTCCTCCTTATATAGCCTTCAGTCTTGCAGCATAAATAACAAACTAATCTTCTGCACATGATTTGTTTCTGAAATAAGATTGGTCCAATAAGGAAACAAATAAAACCACTTTGTATCTTTAAAAGATTGTATCAGGAAAATACGTGTTTCCATAACAATAAACCAAATCTTTAATAAATCTTCTCCAAAACAATCCAGCATTCTAGAACAATATGCGTGGATAATTCCTTGTTAAATCTTGCAAAGATTCGCACAGAAATAACATGAAAATAACCAGCTTCTGATGAAGTCAACATAAGTCAACGCTGGCATCAGAACCTGAATTCAGCTTCTGAACAGCTACAGTGCTTCTGATGAGGCATTCAGCTTCTGATGTGATTTTGAGCTTCTGAACAGCTTCAAATGAGAAAACTTGTGACTGAAGAATTGTTCTACTCATGGAGATGCTTCTATTCAACACTTTGGTTTTGCCAAAACATGCAGCCAACACCAAAAGACTCAACAATCTCCCCCTTTGGCAAATTTTTGGCTAAAACCATCCAAGTTCTTCAATCTCCCTTATAATCAACTCAGCAATGAAGAACTCCACAATAAAATATCATAGCACATAAATTAGGCAGCGGACATAACACTTCTGAGCTATGTTAAACAACAGCTTCAGCTTCTGATCATCACAACCATGGTATCAGAACTTCTGATCAACTCCTGATCATCATACACACTCCCCCTGAAGCTTCACACACATAAATAAACACTCCAGCTTCACAACACTCCCCCTGCAACTGAACTACAGAGACATGGTATCAGAGCATATCAGAAGCACACTTCAGAAGCTGAACACATTTATTCTTCAGGACCACACTTCAGGATCACAAAAACACTCAGGATCATAACAATCTTGTACTCCCCCTGAGACACATACTCCCCCTTGATCATATCTAGACATATAATGCTTGGTATCAGAGCAAAACTAGTCACCTTCTGAATCAATGACACACTTTCTGAAAAACACTGACAGCTGAACATCTGAAATGCAGCAATACATCTTCTAATTTTTGGTATCAGAACCAACACATTGCATAAGATTTTCTCCCCCTTTTTAGCCACAAAATTCTGACAAATCTTAGACTTCAAATAGGGAAGGAAAACTGCACAAACATCTTCAACTATTGTCCCAGTTTGAACTTCAGACTTAGTATAAAAACCAGCATCACACTTAGCACTAACAAAGCTGGCAGGTACTCTATCTTCCTCACATCCAGTTTGCTTTAATTGCTAGAATTCTTCATGTAAACACACACCTAACTTGCTCCTTAAGTTTTCAAACTGTTTAGCATCCAAGGCCTTTGTGAATATGTCAGCAACTTGTTCTTCAGTAGCTACATGTTCCAGCTGAATGACTTTATCCTCCACAATGTTTCTGATATAATGGTGCCTGATGTCTATGTGTTTAGTTTTGCTGTGCTGTATTGGGTTTTTAGAGATATTAATAGCACTCAAGTTGTCACAAAATAAGGTCATAGTGCCTTGTTTCATATTGTACTCCTCCAGCATCTGCTTCATCCAAACCAGTTGTGAGCAACTACTCCCAGCAGCAATGTACTCAGCTTCAGCAGTTGACAATGACACACAGTTTTGCTTCTTGCTAAACCATGAAATTAAGTTATTTCCTAAAAAGAAACAACCTCCTGAAGTGCTCTTCCTGTCATCAGCACTTCCAGCCCAGTCAGCATCACAATATCCCATCAGTTCAGAACTTGAATTGTGTGAACACATGATTCCATAGTCACTTGTGCTATTCACATACTTCAGAATCCTCTTCACCTGAGTCAGATGACTCATCTTAGGATCAGCTTGATATCTTGCACAAACTCCAACAGCATAAGTGATATCAGGTCTGCTTGCAGTTAAATACAATAAGCTCCCTATCATGCTTCTGTACTGACTTTGATCTACAGATACTCCTTGTTCATCTTTGGTTAGCTTCAGATGAGTAGCAGCTGGTGTCTTCTTATGAGCAGCAGATTCCATTCCAAACTTCTTAACAATGTTCTTAGCATATTTACTCTGTGAAATGAAGATTGTATCTTCCATTTGCTTAACTTGTAATCCAAGAAAATATGTCAGCTCACCAACCAAACTCATTTCAAATTCTGATTGCATTTGCTGAACAAACAGTTTGACCATCTTCTGAGACATCCCTCCAAACACTATATCATCCACATAAATCTGAGCTATCATCAGACTCCCATTTTCATCTTTCACAAACAAAGTCTTATCAGAACCTCCTTTTCTGTAACCTTGAGCCACAAGAAACTGAGTCAGCCTGTCATACCATGCTCTTGGTGCTTGTTTCAATCCATATAAAGCCTTCTTTAACTTGTACACATGTTCTGGAAACTTAGGATCCACAAAACCCTTAGGCTGTTCAACATATACCTCTTCTTGCAAATATTCATTCAGAAATGCACTCTTCACATCCATCTGGAATAATTTGAACTTGAGAATGCAGGATACACCCAACAGTAGTCTTATGGATTCTAGTCTGGCCACAGTTGCAAAGGTTTCATCAAAATCAAGTCCCTCAACTTGAGTATAGCCTTGAGCAACCAACCTTGCTTTGTTTCTGACTACAGTACCATTTTCATCTGTTTTATTCTTGTATATCCACTTAGTACCAATCACATTCAAACCTTCAGGTCTTGGAACCAGATCCCACACTTCACTCCTCTTGAATTGATTCAACTCATCTTGCATTGCTTCAATCCAAAATTCATCAGTTAGAGCTTCTTTCACATTTTTAGGTTCAAACTTTGACACAAAGCATGAATCAGTAGCAGCATCTGATCTCCTGGTTCTGACACCTTGATCTAAGCTTCCAATGATTAAGTCTTTAGGATGATCTTTCTGAACTCTAATTGATGCCCCTTTACCATTTTGAACATTTCCTCCAGATTCCACATTTCCTCCCTCTTTCATGGTCAGGGTTTGGAACATAGACTTATTTTCTGTTCTGCAATGCCAGCAGCCATTGTCCAGGCACTAGGACTTCACCTTTTCTTTGGCATTTGATCATATCTGAAACAGAAGTGATTTCTGACTTGGGTACCCATATGGGTCCTCTAGGGTTAGTCCTGAAAGGTTTAGTCTTTTTCAACTTATGTCTTGAGCTATTGAACTCAGACTTGTTCAGATACTTTGGATGTGAATCCTTTAATCTTGAATAAGTCTTGGTTTTATAAACTGAGTTCTTCAGAACTTGAGTTTTCAATGGTCTTAACTCAGATTTCTTCAGAACCTGAGACTTGAAGGTCTTTGGTTCTGAGTTGTTCAGAGTTTGAATCATTGAACACTTGAGTTCTGATTTCTTCAGAACTTTAGACTTAAGAGTCTATGATTCTGATTTGTTCAGAATCTTGGATTCAGAAGTAGAAGGTTCTGAGTTGTTAAGAACTGCAGTTTTGTTTGCTTCAGACACAAGGCAGACTTTCTGACCTTTCTTAATATAATCAGAATTGCATGACTGATTGGCTTTCTTATGTCTGCTTTGCCTGACATTCTGAGATTGAAAGTGTTTTGAATAAGCTGGTTTATTAATCCTTGAAGGTTTTATAAACACAGTCTTAGAAAAATCTGGGTTTGGATTTTTCAGACTCTGAGACTTACTAGTTTCAGGTTCTGAACTCTTCAGACTCTGAACATTTTCAGGTTTAGAATCTGATTTTCTCATAGTCTTAGGCTTAGGACCTTTTGGCTTAGACTTTGGCAAAGTTTTAACATTTGCCATCATCTTTCCCTTAGGCTCAGAAGCTTCAGACTCTGAGCAGTTCAGAACCTCAGACTTAGCAGTCTCAGTTTCTGTTAACTTCATTATCTCAGAACTTTCAGAAGCAGGCAAAAAACACACTTTAGAGCCTTTTATATTATCTTCAGAACAAGATGGAAGGTTTGTTTCATTTGAAAAAATTAATGAATCATTTTTAAAACCAATTCCTTCTCCTTTGTTTCTGCTGATATTATAAATCATAGAAGCAATCTTGCTTCTGTTGATTCCAGCCAAAATAAAATTTTGAAGAGCATTTTCATGTTCACTGGGAACAGCATCAGGTTTCTTATGAACCATTTCTTTGAGCTCTTCAACTTCTTCATCAATATTCCTGATATGATTCTGAAGTTGAAGATTCTCATCAGCCAGCAAGTTATTTTCCTTTTTCAAAGATTTTAACTGTTTTATCTTGCTTCTGAGGTGGTTCATAAGTTCCTTAACTGTTTCAATAAGATCAGGTCTAGTGAGTTCAGAAAATACCTCATTTTCAGCTTCTGAGTCTGAATCAGGTTCTGTATCAGAAGATACATTTGCAACCAGGTTCAAATTGGATTCAGCTTCATTTTCTTGGTCAGATTCTGATCCAGATTCCTCATCAGATGAACCTAGTGCTACCAAACCCAGGTTAGCTTCTTCATCTTCATTTTCATCTTCAGAATCTGATTCTTGGTCAAGATTAATCCAAGTAGCCATAAGGCTTTTTCTTAATCTGTCCTTGCCTGATCTTGAACTGTTCTTTCTGGATTTGTACTTCTGAAACTCATGACATTCAGATATGTGATGACCAGTTCTCTTGCAATTTGAGCAATTCTTTTGTTCATCCTTCTTGGAACTAGATTCTTTGAAGCTGCTACTCCTGTTAGATGATTTCTTTTGTCTTTGCAGCAAGACTTAATTCTTTTGGAAAGCTTTTCTAGCTCTTCAGCTTCTGAATCTTCTTCAGAACTTTCCTCAGAAAATTCTTCATCAGATTCTGAAGCTTTTAGAGCTATTGAAAGCTTCCCTTTGGATTTAAGTGCTACAGACTCAGAATTTCTAACTGGTTCATCTTTATTGAGTCCCAGTTCATGCACCTTGAGGGAGCTTATAAGATATTCAATACTTATAGTATTTAAGTCTTTAGCTTCCTCAATAGCAGTCACCTTAGGTCTCCATATAGATGGCAAGCTCTGAGAATCTTGTTCACATGATCAGCAGTATTGTAACTTTTCTTCAGAATCTGAAGTCCAGAACCTAGAGTCTGAAACCTTGAGAACATAGCCTCAATGTTTTCATCCTCCTGCATTCTGAACATTTCATACTGCAGAACCAGAATGTTGGCCTTTGCTTCTTTGACCTTCTTGTTCCCCTCATAATTAGAGCATAAAGAGGTGATGATGGCTTTTGCAGTAGATTTATCACTCAGCTTCAGGTATTCACTGTGAGGCATAGAATCCACAATGATACCTCTCACATGATGATGCTTTCTGTATATCTTTCTTTCAGCATCAGTGAGACTTCTTCTGTTCAGAGCCACTCCTTCTTCATCAACTGGTATGGAGATTCCATCTTCAATTATATCCCATAATGAAACATCAATTCCAATAATGTGGCTGTACATTTTGCTTTTCCACCAAGAGAATTTCTCAGCATCACCACTAAACAAAGGGGGTTTATTGTGTGAGTGAGATTTCTTGTTTTCAGTACCATGGCCACCACCACCACTTCTGGATGTAGATTCCCCATAATTTCCAGATGACATGTTTTTCTCAGGATCAAGACTGACACACTGTTAAGTGTTAATATCAGAACCGGTGCTCTGATACCAACTGAAGGTGAGAAAAACACACACAAGAAGGGGGGTTGAATTGTGTGTACTCAAAAACTGGTTTTCTTTCTTTTCAAAAACTTAAGTTAAGTTCAGAAGCTGATATGAATCAGTTCTGAACTATTATCAAAGAGTATTGCAGCGGATTCAAAATGAAAAAAGAGAGGGAAAGAGAGACACACAAAGATTTATACTGGTTCCTTCCACAAGTTGGAAGTAGTCCAGTCCCCTTGTTACTAACAAGAGATTTAACTATAATTAACTGATTACAATTGCTCAGAACACAAAGGAAAGAGACTTCAATGCTCAAACACCTAGTAAGAGACTTCTAATGCTCAGACCACAAAGGAATGAGACTTCCCTGCTCAAGACACACAGTCAAGAGACTTCCCTGCTCAAGACACACAGTCAAGAGACTTCCAGTTGCTTAGACCACAAAGGAATAAGACTTCTAATGTTCAGACCACTAAGGAATGAACCAACCTTGCTTAGACCACAAAAGAATAAGACTCCCTGCACAGACCACACAGTAATGTGACTAACAGCTCAGACCACAAAGGAATGAGGTTACAATTGCTCAGTATTCAGACTGAGACTTAAGGACCAAACTGAATTACAAAGAAATAAGTTTGGATTGAACACTTGATAAAATATCAGAGGTGTTCACTTAATACAACTCAGTTGAGACTCTAACACTTAAGAAATTCTAAGATAAACAATTGTAAGAATTCTTAAGCTAATTTGTGACAGAAAACGAAAACAGAGTATTGCAGTTCAGGTTTTGCAGCTTGTGTTTCTGTACAGAGTCTTGGCATTTTCTCTTCAAATCATCTTCCTTTTATAGAGCAGAAAATAGCTGTTGAAGATTGCCCATAAAATTAGGAAAGAGCCGTTGCAAATTGAGAGCTAGGATAGCTGCAAATGTGTGCTGAACTTTTGCAGAAAACAGAGTGCAGCAGCCATTTTTGAATTCGCTTTCCTTAAAAGCTGGGGAATGTTTGAGTCAGGGAGACAACTGTTCCATTGAGTTATTCTGACATATCCAGGCATTAAATGCGCACAGTAACAGTTGCTTTCCTTGCCACATCAGATTTCAGAAGCTTCTGCGTGAACAGTACTTCAGAAGCACTTCTTCAGACTCAGACTTCAGAAGCAGGTCCTCAGACGTTGACTTTTGTTGACTTCCTTCAGACTCAGACTTCAGAAGCAGTCTTCAGACGCAAGCTTCAGACTCCCACTTCAGGAGCACTCTTCAGACCCAGTTTTCTTCCAGCTTTGCAACATTGCTTCTAAGCTTTCCTTTCTTGCTCTAAGCTTGTTCTTCCATAACCATTATCAATTTCCAATCATTAAACACATGGTTCTGAAATAACTTGAACAAAGCATTAGAAAATAACCAATTTTCTATTTAACACTTTTGTTATCATCAAAGCCACAAAGAGAGATATGTTTATACATAATGTTTCAACAAACTCCCTCTTGATTCAGAAGGGAGTCGTTTAACACATTTTGTTCCAACAGTGAGAAGGGGCTGTGAAACAAGGGCTGTTGTCATAGGAGCTGTGAAACAGGGGCTGTGTCATAGGACTTCGAATTGATACTATTTTAGTGGATTTCCTTCCTGGCTTGGTAGCCTCAAGATGTAGGTGAAGTTTGCACCGAACTGGGTTAACAAATCATCTGTGTTCTCTACTTTCTATTCTTTATATTACTGCTTCTGAACTGCTATTTCATACTCTGTTTTACGGTTCAGAACTAGTCCTACCAGGAATTTCACTTATTCTTCGCAAGTCTAAGAGGCACTTTTGTGTGGACCTGTCTATTTTCGTTGCGTCTTTGAGCCCTTTTTGGGGTTAAGGGATTAAATGGCGATCTCATTTTTAGCTCACGACGTCTTAGAGCCCTCTTCGGGGTTAAGGAAGTAGGTGGCGACCTCATTTTCGGCTCACGACGTCTTAGAGCCCTCATTAGGGTTAAGGAATTAGGTGGCGATCTCATTTTCGGCTCACGACGTCTTAGAGCCCTCATTGGGGTTAAGGAATTAGGTGGCGATCTCATTTTCGGCTCACGACGTCTTAGAGCCCTCATTGGGGTTAAGGAATTAGGTGGCGATCTTATTTTTGGCTCACGACGTCTTAGAGCCCTCATTGGGGTTAAGGAATTAGGTGGCGATCTCATTTTAAGCTCACGACGTCTTAGAGCCCTCATTGTGGTTAAGGAATTAAGTGGCAACCCTCGTTGGGGTTAACGACTCAGATGGCGTCTTCTTTTGCAATTTGACGTTGTCTGTCTTGTTCCGATGATGTCTGCAATATTGGAGTCATGGCACAGATAAAAGTAAACAGAAATGGGTGCCTCGTTAAAAACCCCAGCTTTCGCGGGGAAAAGAGTGCTCCCCTATTCCTTTTCATTAGTCGAAAACCAAAATACAAAGATTTCTAAAAAATACAAATATTACAGCGGTTTTGTCCTACGTGGTTCGTCTTGCAAGAATAATGAAATACTCAGCTGTAGTAATGGCGCAGGTTAACTGCATTCCAGGTCCGTGGTATTGTGTCTCCATTCAGATCCTCTAGCTTGTACGCTCCGTGTGCTAGCTTTTCTCTGATTCGATATGGTCCTTCCCAGTTGGGTAGTAGCTTGCCAATTCGAGTATGCGCGACGACCTGCCTTAGGACCAAATCACCCTCCTTCATGTCCCTTGGGATTACTTTCGAATTGTACCGGCGGGCTGCTCTTTGTTTCGCGGCGAACTCTCGGATGTGGCCGGCCTCGCGTACCTCATCGATCATATCTATTCCGCATAGCAAGCTTGTCTCATTAGCTTCTTCTGAGAAGTTTTCGCGACGCCATGTTGGCGTGTCAATTTCTACAGGCAACATAGCGTTTGCGCCATACACCATAGTAAACGGGGTTTCCTTGGTTGTCGAGTGTGGCGTCGTATGATATGACCAGAGCACCTCATGTAACTGTTCAGCCCAAAGTCCCTTGGCGTCGTCGAGCTTCTTTTTGATGATGTTCAAGATTACCTTGTTTGTAGATTTGGCTTGTCCGTTTGCTTGGGGGTGGATGACTAACACGAACTTCGTTTGGATTCCGAGCTGGTTGCAAAAATCTACCACCTTGGAGCTGGCGAACTGGGTCCCGTTGTCTGATACGATAACTTTGGGTAGCCCAAACCTGCATATTATTTTCTTCCAGTAGAAACATATCACTCTGTCCGCTGTAATCTTGGCGACCGCCTCGGCTTCAACCCACTTGGTAAAGTAATCAACTCCCACTATGAGGAACTTGAGTTGTCCGGGTGCCAATGGGAATGGACCCACAATATCCACTGCCCACTTATGAAAAGGCCATAGGGAGAAAACTGAGGTGAGCTCGCAAGCAGGGGCGTGCTTCTTGTCAGAGAACCTCTGGCACTTGTCACACTTTCTTACAAATTCGGCGCTGTCTTGGATCATCGTTGGCCAGTAGTAACCTGCTTTTAAGAGTTTTGCGGTCAGGGAGCGCCCGCCTATATAGCTTCCGCATACTCCTTCATTCACTTCTAGGAGGACGAGGTGGGTCTCGTTTTCACCTAGGCACCTGAGCAGAGGCGTTGCCCTGCCTCTCTTGTATGATTTGCCAGCGACCATGCAATACTTCGAGGCTTTCTTTCGTATTTGTAACTCTTCCTCCTCGTTTTTGGGATTAAACGATCCTGTGAGATATTTGATAAGCGGTGTCATCCACCCCTCCTCTTCATTTTCCAAGGTTCTTACTTCCATTATTTTTGTGCTAGGGGTTGCCAACACCTCTTGAATGACCGTTCTGTTGCTTCCCGGGCGCTTGGTGCTGGCAAGCTTAGACAAGAGATCTACTCTTGAATTTTGCTCCCTTGGAACGTAGACTGCCTCGAAAAACTTGAAGGTGGAGGCTAAACTATTGACTTTTGCTAAATACTTAACAAGTTAACTGTCCTTTGCTTGGTACTCCTCGGTAATCTGACTTGTCACCAACTGGGAGTCACTATTCGCTCTTAAGTTTTCGGCTCCCATCTCCTGTGCTAACTTCATGCCCGCCACGAGGGTTTCGTACTCTGCCTGGTTGTTGCTCACCTTGAACTCGAATCTAAGCGACTGCTATATGATTAGGCCCCCTGGTCCTTCCAGCACTATGCCGGCTCCACTTCCTTTGAGGTTTGAGGATCCATCAACTGACAATAGCCATACAAAAGGGGCGATTTCTTCCGCCGGGGATGAAAACTCTACTAGGAAATCAGCCAGAACCTGCGACTTTATGCTACCTCTGGGAAGATACTGGATGTCGTATTCAGATAATTCTACCGCCCAGGACACCATTCTTCCTGCAAGGTCTGGCTTCCCAAGTACCTGCTTAATGGGGTAATTGGATTTGACAACAACTTTGTGTCCTTGGAAGTATGGGCGCAATTTTCTCGTCGTTGTCACTACTGCTAGAGCGAGGCGCTCTATTTTCTGGTATCTCAGTTCTGCTCCCTTGAATACTTTGCTCACAAAATAAACTGGCTTTTCACCCTCATCAGAATATTGCACGAGGACGAAACTCATGGCGTTCTTTGATATAGACAGGTATAGGAAAAGAACGGCGCCTGCATCTGGACGATGTAAAACTGGCTGGCTGGAGAGAAATGTCTTTATCTTTCTTCGGTCCATTAAAAGAGTTCTTTTTTCTTGATTGAGGCAAAGAATGAAAAGGCTTTGTCGCCGGCACAAGATAAGAACCTAGAAAGCGCCGCGAGCCTTCCTGTCAGCTGCTGCACTTCTTTGATATTAGAGGGGCTTCTCATGTTGATTATCGCTTGACACTTGTCAGGGTTTGCTTCGATACCGCGCCTGGTCAGTATAAAACCCAAGAACTTTCCAGCGTGAACCCCGAAAGAGCATTTGGCTGGGTTGAGGCGCATGTTGTATGCTCGGACTTGATCGAAGATCTCTTCCAGGTCCTTTGAATGGCTTTTGTTCTGCTTTGTCTTTACCACCAAGTCGTCGATATAGACTTCCAAGTATTTTCTGATTTGCTCTGCGAAGGCGGTGTCCATCAATCTTTGAAAAGTAGCGCCGGCATTCTTTAAACCGAAAGGCATGACTTCGTAGTGATAGTTTTGGTGGTTGGTCATGAAAGCGGTTTTTGGGGCGTCGAGGGGATCCATCTTTAATTGGTTGTAACCGGAGTATGCTTCCATGAAACTTAGGGTTTGATATCCTGAGGCGTTGTCAATCAGGTGGTCGATATTTGGGAGGGGGTAGGGGTCCTTTGGGCAGACGGTGTTTAAATCAGTGTAATCGACGCACATGCGCCATTTTCCATTAGATTTTTTCACGAGGACGACGTTGGCCAGCCATGTAGGATATTTGATCTCACATATGAAACGGGCATCTCTTATTTTGGCGACTTCTTCATCTACTGCTTTCCTCCTCTCCTCGCCTAACTTCATTTTGCGCTGAGTAACCGGTTTCACCCCTGGGTGTAGGGCGAGGTGATGGCATATGATGGCGGGGTCTATGCCTGGCATATCTGATGGTTTCCAGGCGAACAAGTCTAAGTTTTTTCTCAGAAGATCCATCACACTTTGCTCCTCGGCGGGATTTAGAGAAGTCCCCACCTTGGTTGTTTGATGTGGTTCTGGGCCTATTGTGACTTCTTTCAAGTCTTCTGTAGGTTCAAGGCGTTCGTTCTGGAACTCTTCCCTCTGTCCAAGTTAATTGCGTTTACTTGGTGAGCCTTACTGTTGTTGGCTCCCTTTCCAATCATGGTCGCTTGCAAGGCTTCGTTGTGGATAACGAAGCTGCTGGATCTGTTGTTGTAGGGTTTCTAAGGCTGCTAGGTCCGTTATTAACGGTGGTGACGACGGTTATTTGAGTCGGTTATGAAGACTAAGATTGGTGGTTGTAGATTAGCGATTAGGGATCGCGGATCTCAGGGAGAGGATTAGTTTTTGAACAAAGAACAGGTTTTTGAAGGTTGAACGTTTGATTAGAGTTAGGGATAGATTTAGGGTTGAATCACGGCGGATTCAGAAGTTCCAGGGTTGCTCCCGAGAAACACGGTGGATTCACGGCGTTCTGGTGATTTTCAGAGGCCGTGGATCGACTGCCTTTCTTTCAGAGATGGTGGCTAGGTTAGTTTTACCGTAGCCCCACGGTGGGCGCCAACTGTACTGGTTGTGAGTACAATGTTTGAAAACTAGGGTTTCAGAGTCTGTTTAGGTCATGCCTTGGGAATGATCCCAAGGTTACTATTTGTAGCCTCGACTTGGGCCTATCCGGCCATGGTTTTGGGACCAAATCGTAAAGGGTCAAAACCATGACTAGGGCGCCCTCGTAAGCTGCTGAGGGCGCCCCCAGAGGGTGCCCTTTAGGGAGGTCACCTAGGGTTATTTATGACTGTCAAGTGGGCCCTGCGCCCTCCTAGAGGGCGCCCAGCCTTACTCCAAGGGTTCAAACCCTTGTCTTTAGGATCTCAAGGCCTAAATGGTGAGATCTACGGTCCAAAAAATATATTAATTTTCAATAACAAACTTGAATGAAAAAGGAGTGGTTCGACGTATGTCTTCCTATTCCCCGGTAGCACGAGCACTTGACGTATGTCTCGCTGTTCGGACAATCGTCATTCTATTTTCAAAATACAAAAACATAAAAAACAAATTCAACACACCAAACTAATTTTCGGCCCCCCGCGGTCAAATAAAAAATCAAATCTCTTTTCACAAACGGACGATGTTTTATCAATTCAAACGCGATACAAACAAACGCTTAAGCCTCCCACGTGCGAGCATACAAGCTACGTTTAATCGCTAGAATACGATCAAAAACATCATTCTTTAAAATCAACTAACAAACAAATATTTTGTACCAAAGAACTACGTAGCTTTGAATTCTCCATCGCACCAGGAGATACGTAGGAGCAAGATCCAACTCTTGTTAAGCACACTAATAAAAAACCTTTTCCCCCCTTTCCTTTTTTCTTTGAAATGTTAAAATATTGCAAGCAGCCTTTAAAACACTTTTTAACCCTAAACTAACTAGGAGGTTCCCGTTGAGTACAACGGATGCGAGGGGTGATAATACCTTCCCCTTGCATAATCGACTCCCGAACCCGTTAATGGTTGCGATGACCATCTTTTCCACTTTGTCAAGGGTTTTATCAACGTTTCCCTTTAAAAATAAAACTTTGGTGGCGACTCCGTAGTTATTCTGAGCGTTAGTACGCTCGAGCGTTTTTTAGCGACGTGACAATCTGCACCGGTTAATGTTCCCACAAGCCCTTTTGATTATGTGGATAGAAATCCTGATGTTACTAAAACTTCAATTATTGCTTCTGTGAATGTTTTGAAACCGTCTAAAACTGCTTCTAATTTACACGTTGAACCTAATGTTGAAACCCGTGTTAAACCAAATGTTGATGTTACTGTTGAAACATTTGTGAAACCTGTTTTTGAGTCTGTTAGCCAGGTTAATCCTATCTCTGGAAAGACCCTAGAAAAGTCTAGTTCCGTTACTATTGTTGTTGATGATGTTGTTAGTGAACCATCCACTAAAGAAACCAGCCATGAACCATCAACTAACCAAATAACTCCTCCCACTGATCTTGCCAAAGAGTCTATTGTTGAACCACCTCATGTGCAAGTTAACTCAGTTTTACAACCACCTGTTGAAACCTCTGAGAATGCAAATGTCGAAACTAATGTCGAACTTGTTGTTGAAACCCCTGTAAAATCCTGTGTTGTTTCTGTGAGTCAAGTAGATCTTGTCTCTGATAAGGTTGTTGAACCGTTGAGTACACATGATATTTATGCTGTTTTTGGTGCTTCTGACCAAATCAATCCTCCTACTAAGCCCACAATTGAAACCCTCTATGATACTGTTGCCGAACCAGATATTTGACCATTCCATGTCCAAAAAGAAAGTGTTGTTGAACCCTCTTATGAGAATGTTGTTGATTTGTCTGTGCACTCTGAGAACCCTCATATTAAAGTGTCATCTGAAGATATGTGCCTCTTCCATGAAGGTTTATTTCTGGTATGTGGTAAGTATGCATGATGTGTGCTTTTGCTCCTGATTTTATGCATGATGTTCTGGACATTCTATGTTAGTATTATGTGTGAGAGTTTATTTCTCCTTGTGTATGATGTATTCTGTGGAGTTTATTTCTCCTATACGTTTGAAGTTTTCTATGGAGGTTGGTTATGCTATTTTTGTTGTTGTGTGTGCATCTGATGATATGGTGAAGTTTTCTTTGTGTGCTATTTCATTTTGAAGAATTTTTTTGAAGTAGTGTTGAAGAAGTGTATATTCTTTCATGAAGTCTTTATCTTGTTCTGAAGAAGTTTATTTTAAAAGAAGATTTTTGCCTCCTACATTTGTTTTAAGTAAAGATTGTTTTAGCCAAAATTTGTCAAAGGGGGAGATTGTTGAGTTTTTAATTATGTGTTTGCTGCATTTTGTTAAAACAAGAAGTTCTAGCAAAATGTTGTACCAGATGTCCTAACATGTAAGTACGATATCTTAGCTTAAGGTGAAGTACTTTGTTTTGCATTATTGGAAGATTGAATTTTTGCGTGAAATCCTTGAAGATTTGATTGAAGATTTTATTCACGTAACTTGTGCTCCAAAAGAGATGTGTTTCTAGAAGCTTGCTCTTGTCGGGTTTTTATGTCGTGTTTCTGAAGTAAATGTTGTGAACATTTTAGGAAATAATATATTTTGCTCCTAGAAGATTGTGATTAAATATTCGTTTTATTCGGCTAGTATTGGTTTAGCCCGGTTGAAGAAAAGCCCATGCATTCTCTGGCTATTTAAGGAGGCTCAGACCCTAGTTTCTATTCACGAAATCAGGATTAGAAAAACATATTAGTAGGGTTTCATTGTTAAGCTTTGTGCTTTATTTTGCATACCTCTGTGTGCTGCCATTGATTATCAAAACACATAGATGATTTGTTTTAGTTGAGTTGTGATCGAAGCCGTCATTTAAAGAAGGAGTCTTAGGGTTTCGTGTCTTGTCTTTGTTATTTGTAGACCTCTCTTTGCATCACTTTGATGTATAGAACTGATTTCTTTAATTGAGTTGTATTTTGTTATTTGTAAACCGCTCTAGTGTATCTTGCAAGAGTTGGTTTTGTTTATTTGTAAACTAGTTTTGTTATTTGTAAACATATTTTCATACAAATGAGCAGGGCCGTTCCTATGAAATTGGAGGCCCGACTCTCATATTAAAATAGGCCCTTAATAAAATAAAAACACAATTTTTTTAAAAAAACAACCTTCTATTTAAATTAAAAATAACATATGTAAATATAAAAAATGGTCATCATTATAACCAACACAAAAAATTCATATTCTAATCAATAATATAAAAATACAACTTTAAACGAATATCTTCTTATAATGATACGGAGGTTGATAAGACGAGTATGGACAAAAAAAGTTTATAATGATTTTTTTTAAGAAAATAATTTTAATGTTTGTTGTTAGAACTTTGCGATTTTATACAACAAGTATGAGTCAAAAATTATAAGATGTACTCTAACAAAAATAAGACAAAAAAAGGTTATATTTGTCTTTTTATTTAATCCATTAAATTGATGAGAGTTTGACTGAATTGAAGACAAAAGATATTGTATTGAGGACAAATGAGGCTCATATCTATGATAAATAAGACCCAAATCAAGGTCCTCTCATGCTGAGAAAAGAAAATAATTTAAAACAAAAAATTTGAAAGGTATTTTAAAAAATATGACTCCTATAAAGTGAGTAAACGATCAAGTGAAAAATTTATATTATTTAATTTGAAAACACTCCTAATTTGTTTTGAAAAGAACACTCCTAATTTGGGTCCATGGCAATATCAGCGCTTACCACAACCACTAGGCCATGCAATCCGCTTTGATATTGTTTAGCTTTATTGATGTATATTAAGCTTTTACATGCATTGAAAATATTAAAAAAAATATTTTGGGCCTCCAAATTTTTGGAGGCCCAGCTCTATAGAGTTGTTTGCATCCCTAAAGGACGGCCGTGCACATGAGCCACTTGGTTAATACAGTTGCATAGTTAGTTAATTAAATTCACAGAAAAAATGTGGATAATTCAGCTACATAATTAATAACATTTTCACAATTTTCATCGAGATCTAAATTAATCATATATTCAATTGAGTTAACGGTAATTTTCATCGAGATGGTTGTGATTTCTAAATAAGATTTTGCATGTGATTGATGAAGTGTTTGTTTCTCTACACAATTGTTCATTGTAGTTGTGTCTGTGTTTTCTAAATAAGATTTTAAATTGTGACTGCAGTTGTGTCTGTAACTATGACTACAGTAGCAGTTATGGTTTAAAGTCATTTTTCAGAATAATTGCATAACAAACTTGCATTTAGGTTTGTCATTGGTTTTGCTATTTATGTTCTTTTGAATCAATGTTTTATATTTGAAGCATCGTGTAACCCACTCCTTTTTCTTTAGCTTTTTGTCTAATTGTTTTAGGTGATGTAGAATTGTAGATCAAAGTTGCAAGAATTCATACTTTATGTTTAATCAAAAGTACATTAAATGACAGAACAATGTACAATTAGCATGGTTATATTACTTATATATAACCATGTGGCTTATTGTTCATAGAACTTGACATACAGGTAGCATAAACACTAAATATAAGAAGAAACATAACAGAACAAATTAATTGAATAGAAGAAGAATATGAATAATATAAGGGGAAAAATGATGAAAATAATTTCATATAATGAATGAATGAATATATGAATCAGAAGTTAGTGTATAAATTGCAAGTACTCACTCTATTTGTCATAATGTAAGCATGTGTTTCAAGAAGCAATTTTAATGAGTTTGGATGTGTTTGGTTGCCAAAAAAAAAAATCGCACAAAACCCAAAATTATTGCATGTGTTTGGATATTCTTTTACGAAAACCGTTAGGTTCAGATCAAATTTTAGATTGATTTTTCACAACCGAACAAAATCGAACCAAACCACATATTGATATTTTTTAATATTTTATTTATTTATTTATTATTAGTATGATATATTGTATGAATCTATCATTCATTAGTTTTTAAATTTTTAATATTACAAATTCTTTTCATTCAATCGATTATTGTCGTGTCTTAACATTAATTTTAATAGAGTCATGTTAACAAGTGTCATAAATGCATTGTTTAAAGAATCTATAAAATGAAATTTTGTTTTGAAAATAAAAATCAAACACATATAAAAGTCTTAATTAACAATTTTTTACGTAAAAGTTACTACTTTTTAATATATTATATTTTATATTAAATCCATTATTTTACCATGTATTGTATTGAATATTCAAAAACCAATTCAAATTAAACTACAATTTTTTTTTGGCAAATAGGGTGCAGATAAATCTGAGACACCCTAAGTAGAATAAAATAAATAAGGAGTACAAAGAACTGGGGGACATAAAACCTGACCCAGTGATAAAAACAACCCTAAAGGGTAATACAAAAACAACCAAAAGGTATAAAGCACAAATCTTAGTGAAAAGCAATCATCCACACAACGCCAGCACAATCCAGCAGGCCTGCTTATGGATCCGAAACCAAATTGCAAAAGAAATATGATGTGTGGACCAAAAAGCCACAAACTACGATTTTCAAAAAGGCAAAAGAACCTAACCGCCAGCACGGAATCAGGTCCACATTCACCTATAGTTCACCTCAGAAACGGAGATCACGATTGGATCGCGAACTAAGCGACGTGAACATATTTCATAAATACCATACGTCGTTGCAACATAGCTCACATCAGCGAAAGGTTAAAGGAACCATTGAGAATGACGAAAACTACGAATTCTCGATCACGAAACAAAAGAAATGAAGCACACAACTCCGATCTGAAACCAGAAAATAAACGACGACGCCGGAGGGTCGCGACCCCTGGAAGGGGTTTGATGGTGATACGGAGGTTGCACCTCTTCGCACCACCGCTGGTCGAGATTACATCTTGAGAGAGGAGGTTTGGATTTGGGAGAGGAGGGTGGAGGCGAAAAGTTGGAGGCGGTTTGTAGAGACATGCAAGAGAGTTTTAGAGGGAGGGATGATTCCATAACATCTTGAGAGTTGAACCCAAGACCATGGGAAATCAAACATGAAACATGAAACACTACCACTAGGCCATGCATCCGAGGTTCAATTTAACTGCATTAATTTGTATTTGATCAAATTTTTTATTAATCATCTAAAACCAAACTACGTCTTATTTTATATTTGGCTAAATTACACGAGAAGTAGTTATTTAATTGTAACAAATTAGTCATTTAAGTTTTTTTCGTACTACTTATGTTCTTT
Organism: Medicago ruthenica; assembly: GCA_018208015.1. NCBI lineage: Eukaryota > Viridiplantae > Streptophyta > Magnoliopsida > Fabales > Fabaceae > Medicago > Medicago ruthenica. The sequence goes on from CM031371.1 coordinate 3,998,294, forward strand.
AAGTTAATTAATTGTAACAAGTTGGTCCTTTAAGTTTTTTCTGTCCACTTAGGTCCTTTAATTATTTAACTGTAACAATTTGAGGAATTTAATATCTTAAAAATGTAAGTTATTCAGAGTTTAAAAGTTATAAATAAATAACGTAAAGACCTAAGTGTTACGAAAAATATTTAAAAGACTAACTTATTACAATTAAATAACTTAAATGACGTAAGTGATAAAATAGGTCTTCATATAGTTTAAGGGTCTTGTTAACGAGTGCCTCCGGGACACTCTTTAAGTATTTTAAATTAAGTAATTATTCTTTAAAAATGTCAAAGTTTTCAATTTCTAATACACTGATTACACAAATTTTCATAAAAAATTACTATTTAAGTTCTTTAGTTTTATCTTTAGATCATGAGTTCTTGACTTAAAACTGTATCACCAACACCTCTACCTAAATTGGTCAACAATTTTTAAAAACTGATTAAACAAAGAAAAAGCGTTTTAGTAATCTCTAGATAAATCGAACATGTCGGCACAAAAATTCTAGATTTCACCTATAACATCATAGTCGAAAGCAGCAAAGTTAAGATTGTCTACATATCCTAGCAAAGTCACTGTTCCATATTCCACATTTTCTCACAGCCACACATTTCTTCTTCTTCTTTCATAACAATTCATTCTTCTTTCTAACTAGCCATGGCTGATGAAGTGATTCTGCTTAATTACTGGCCAAGTCCTTTTGGAATGAGACTCAAAATAGCACTTGCTGAAAAGGGTATCAAGCATGAGTACAAAGAAGAAGACTTAAGCAACAAAAGCTCTTTGTTGTTACAAATGAACCCTGTTCATAAGAAAATCCCTGTTCTTATTCATAATGGTAAACCAATTTGTGAATCTTTAATTGCTGTTCAGTATATTGATGAGGTTTGGAATGATAAATCTCCTTTGCTGCCTTCTGATCCTTATGAGAGATCACAAGCTAGGTTCTGGGCTGATTATGTTGATAAGAAGGTATATAAATTTACCCTTTTCTATGATTCATCATTGCATGTGATTGTTTGTCGGTTATAGTTAGTTTGTTTATCATTGGTTTTATTGACCCTTTTGTCCCTTGTTGATGAAAGTTTTATTTTTTTGCATTTTTAGTATGAAGGGTAGAGCTTATCTACTTTACCACTTATTCTTTTGCATTTTTAGTATGAAGGGTAGAGCTTATCTACTTTACCACTTATCAGACTATTTAGAAGAGCTTTTTAAAATAATTTTTCACTTGTCTATAAGATGTTTTCACCTTATTTCTATAAAAGAGTTTATGAGATTTATGAAAATAGATTATAAAAAAAGATTATAGCTTATTGAAAATAGTTTGATTATTTAAGTTGATTTCAAAGCAAGCTTAATTTTTGAATTAACATTTTGTGCATAAATTTCTGAAAAGTTTAGAAATTGGCGTTCTACTTAATATGATTGACTGTGTATCTCAATTAAAAATTTTTGGAGATAATTCATATTGGGAGCACCCATTTGATATTTTTAGCATGCATAGTGTTGTTTTTTGGATTTTCAAACTGTTGTATTTGGATTTCCAAATTCTATTTTGAAAGGGACTATCTACCGAAGTTGTTACTAGGTTGAGTCACGACCAGGTCGCTCTCTTTAAGATGTTTCGCGGCACTGCCCAAAAATGTGCAAGACAGACTATCAACCACGCCGCCTCCAGATAAAACAAGTTCAGCTACAACTGTGCGGTTAACTACTGTACTGTAGAAAACTGTTCGAGATTTACACCTCCAATATGGTACTAAGACCACTCTTTAATACTGAAACCACTCTAATATGGTATTGTGACCACTTTATTATGGTGCTAAAACCACTCAAATATGGTGTTATCACCATTCTAACCTTTAAGTTCTCCCAAAATTCAATATGGTACTACGACCACTCAAATATGGTGATACCACCATTCTGACTTTTTATCTTCTACAAGAGTAGAAAAGTATCGAAAGAATATTTATATACTGTTAAAATCATTCTTAATTCCGACAGGACATTATTATTCTAAAATGGACTATGATCTTAAAAGTACTCTTTATTCTGAAGGGACAATATTATCGAAAGGACTATGTTCTTAAGACCTTTCTTAATTCCGAAGGGACATTATATCGAATAGGGAATAAGGTCTTAAGAACACTCTTAAATTCGAAGGGACAGAAAAAGAAGATAAGGAGAAGAATAGCTTGTTAGCACAAGTTGGGAGAGAAGAGAGAAAGAGTTCTCGACAACTCAATAGAACTCTTTGGTGTGATTTTTGAACTCAGTGAAGTCTTCTATTTATATAGAGATTTTGTAACTGTTTTAGCTAAAATTGCGGCAGCAGTTACTCTAATGGATAAGATCAAAAGAAACTTAATCACTAATCAGTTCAACATTTGTAGATAAGATAAAAAAGAAACAAATCCACAAAAGTGGAGGAAACAAACCCATTGAATATGAATGAAGGAAAGGTAGGAAATTCAGTTGGATTCTCAAACCTTATCACAGCCAACATAAACTAAAATTGTGGGAAGTGATATTCATGAATAAAAATAATAATTACTATTATTTTTATCAATATCAAGTATTTAAAATTAAATACCGCAATTTAAACACTACTAATGTATGTGTTCTATTTTATGTGGGACCCCACTCTCTATTTTTTCAATTCACATCACACTAGCTCAAAGTCTTATTACTTGGTGTTTAATCTTCCAATTTTCTTCCAAGTTCACACCAATGTTCCAACAATCCCCCACTTGAATTTAAAAAATGGTTTCAATAATAACGTCAAAATGTTTCTATAAGGTTGCTAATAAACAAAGGTGTCGCCTACAACTTGAACCTTTGCATAGCGAAAACTATTCTGATTCAACAAGAGTTGCTTACAGCATTGAACTCTATCTCAGACATAGAGTCCGCACACAAACCTTTTCCTAAGGTGTATTCCAAAAGCCTGTGCGTTTTGTTGGAACAAAATGTATGAACAACTCTCTTTTTGATAGGGGGAGATTGTTGAAACAAAATGTATGAACAAACTTTCTTTAAGGTTTTGATGATAACAAAGTGTTAAAAAGAAAATTGGTATTGCTAATACTTTGTTCTAAGTATGCAGAACCATGTTCTTAATGTGTAGTAATCAATATTGGTTATGGAAGAACAAGCCTAGAGCAAGAAAGAAAGCAATGAAGCCTTTGTTGCAAGTCTGAAGCAAAACTGGGTCTGAAGCAGCTTCTGAAGGCAGAGTCTGAAGGGTGCGTCTGAAGGGTGCGTCTGAAGGGTGCTTCTGAAGGCTGAGTCTGAAGGTCAACGTCTAAAGGCTGAGTCTGAAGGTCAACAAAAGTCAACGTCTGAAGGGAGCGTTTGATGAACAGTGCTTCTGAAGTGAGCGTCTGATGAAACAAGAATGCTCTGATCAGAATGCTCTGAACTATCTTTTTATGCTTCTGAACATCATTCTATTTTTTCAAATGCAATGTCATATACCTCATGTATGATCAAGTCTGCTCTGATGTTCATCTTTGCTGCTTGATTACCTATATGATTGCATGATTATCTCACCTGTTTTCAAACTCTCTTAAAATTCTGGAAATTTTTCTTTTCTAAAACCTTCTTTTTGTTGATGACAAAAGGAGGAGAAAAAGGAAACAAGTATTAAGGCTCCTGAGCTCAGAGTATAAGTTAAATTCTGTCAGTTAATTAACTTATGTGAGGGAGTAAAAGGAATTGCTCCTGAGCTCTGAACATAAGTTAAGTTTTGATTGAAGTTAACTTATGAGAACTGCTTTTAATCTCTGTTAAGGGGGAGTAAAAAAAAATTTGTGAGATATACATTACTCTTAGTGAGTTGAAATGAATTTAAAATAACTTGGATAAGACTCAGGGAGCTTACAAAACTCATCCTGTGGATTATTAGACTTAGGGGGAGAGCTTACAAACCTCAGAACCTGAAGTCAGCAAGTTATTTACAATTCTGAGTGATAATTTCATCTTATTGTTTTAAGTTAAATTTAATTAACTTGGATAAGAATCAAGGGGAGCTTGCAAACCTAACCTTGAGGATTATCAGACCTAGGGGGAGCTTGCAAACCTCTCCTGAAGTCAGCCTGTTAATTAAACTTAACAACAATTCTGAAATTTTCACCTGTTTGTTCTTAAACTGAATTTAATTAACCTGGTTCAGACTCAGGGGGAGCTTGAAAACCTCACATCCTGCAGTCAACTTGTTAATTAAATTAACAACAATTTTCTATTAATACTTATGTTTGTCATCATCAAAAAGGGGGAGATTGTTGGAACAAAATGTATGAACAACCTTCTTTTGGATAGGGGGAGATTGTTGAATCAAAATGTATGAACAAACTCTCTTTAAGGTTTTGATGATAACAAAGTGTTAAAAAGAAAATTGGTATTGTTAATGCTTTGTTCTAAGTGTGCAGAACCATGTTCTTAATGTGTAGTAATCAATATTGGTTATGGAAGAACAAGCCTAGAGCAAGAAAGAAAGCATTGAAGCCTTTGTTGCAAGTCTGAAGCAAAACTGGGTCTGAAGCAGCTTCTGAAGGTAGAGTATGAAGGGTGCGTCTGAAGGCAGAGTCTGAAGGGTGCTTCTGAAGGCTGAGTCTGAAGGTTAACGTTGGTCAACGTCTGAAGGCTGAGTCTGAAGGTCAACAAAAGTCAACGTCTGAAGGGAGCGTCTGATGAACAGTGCTTCTGAAGTGAGCGTCTGATGAACAGTGCTTCTGAAGTGTGCGTCTGAAGTGAGTTTCTGAAGTACTGTGTTCCTGAAGAAGCTTTTGAAGTCTGACGTGGAAAGAAAAGCAACTGTTACCATCAGCATTTAATGCCTGCAGTGTCAGAACAACTCCAATGGAACAGTTGTCTCCCTGACCAAAACATTCCCTAGCTTTTAAGGAAAGCAAATTCAAAAATGGTTGCGTGACTCTGTTTTTCTGCTCAGTTTTAGCTCACAAACTCAGCTGGACCTAGCTTCCAATTGCAACGGCTCTTTGCTACAAATCAAAGCAATTCTCAACAGCTCTATTCTCCTCTATATAAGGAAGAAGATTTGAAGAGAGAAATTGCTAAGACTCTTGAAACCAACTGACTGAAAGTGTGCTCTGTTTTGCTGTCCAAAATTCGTAGTTCACTAAAACTCTTAGAAATTCTTTCAATCTTTGTATCTTAGAATTTCTTAAGGTTAGAGTCTTATACCTGTGTTGTATTAAGAGAACACCTCTGATATTTAATCAAGTGTTCAACTCAAACTGTATTTGTAAAATCTGTTTGAAACCTCAAAGTCTCAGTCTGTATACTGAGCAAACCAGAAGTCTCATTAATTAGTGTTCTGAGCAATTAGAGTCTCATTACTTTGTGTTCTGAGCATTGGAAGTCTCTTGACTTAGTGTCTTGAGCATTAGAAGTCTCTTACTAGGTGTTTGAGCATTGAAGTCTCATTACTTTGTGTTCTGAGCAATTGTAATCAGTTTGATTATAGTTCAAATCTCTTGTTAGTAACAAGGGGACTAGACTACTTCCAACTTGTGGAAGGAACTAGTATAAAAATATCTTGTGTCTCTCTTTCCTTCTCTCTTTACATTTGAATCCGCTGCATAAACTCTTTGATAAAAGTTCAGAACCTGATTCTGAACTTAACTTAATTTTTGAGAAAGGAAAAACTGCCCACACACAATTCAACCCCCCCCCCCCCCTTCTTGTGTGTTTTTCTCACCTTCACGTTTATGGCCCTGCACGTTTATCCCAGTTTTAACGAATGCTCTAGGTATCCTTGCCCCGAAATTCCATAGGAACTGGCCTTAGTTCCACATTCGTATAGGTGAGTCTATCAAGAGTACTCCTGTAGCTATGTATTCAACTCAACATAGAGTATAAATCTCATTAAGAGTTTCTATTATCTCATCCTCCTGTCGCTGCAGGATTCATGCTTTCTTAATTTTCTCATAGCATGTTTTATCACTCATGACTTGTTATTACCCATTGAACCTATTTCTTGGGATCTCCAGTCATTTAGGCCGGGTTACCATCACTTGTGATCTTTAGGCATTAGTCCCATCCTATTTGATGTATTTATGACTTTCTTTCTAGTAATTCCTTTTGTCAAAGGATTAACTAATTCTTTATCAGTACGTACATGATCTACTTTAACCGTTTCTATTGAGAGTAGCTAGCTCTCTAATTTTTTATGTGTCCGTGCCTTAATTATCGTCTATTACTATTGTAGTAACGATTCTTAATTTTGTAATAGCTGCAGTACTATCACAATGAATTAACACTCCTTGCAACGGTTTTATCCACTAGGGGATCTCAACTAGCAAGCATTTTCTCAACTTGCTTCTTCACTAGTTTTCTCTAGTGTTCTCATCTCAGATTCATTCCATAGTGGATTGAGTCAATATCATATGTTTCAACAAACAACTCCTCTAGTGATGTTCAATGTGCAGTCACTGGTCGCTTAAGACTCATCTGAAGGATGTTCTATTTTGTATGTTGTACCATTCAAGTACAACATGATACTTATGATAATGTAACCCTAGAGTCATAATATTTTTATGGCACCTCATGACTCTTTCAATAGCATGACAATGCTCCTTAATCTGTCTACTTGTAAACTTGCATAAAAGTCCCACGACATAGGCAATATCGGGTCTAATACATTCAGTGGCATACCTAAGGACTGTCAATGATATTCGCATATTCTATTTGTCTAACACCATCTCAAGTGTTCTTGAAGAGTTTCACTTGAACCGTAAGGTGTGCTTGCAAGTTTACAATAATAATTACATTTCCGTAAGATCTTCTCAACATAGTGAGATTGATCCAAACAATTCTCTTTTCTTATCTAGTAATCTTGATACCAAGAATTACTTCAACTTCGCTTAGGTCTTTCTTATCAATATTTTTGATAAACAATGATTTCACATAATTTACAACATGAATCTTTGAACCGAATATGAGCAAGTCGTCTACATAGAGACATATGATCGTGCAAATGTTATTTCCATATTTGTAGTGAATACATTTGTCACTTTCATTCACTTTATACTCATTTGATATCATTAGGTTGTCAAATTTTCCATGTCATTTCTTAGGAGTTTATTTTAGACCATACAAAGATTTATCTAACTTACTGACCTTGTTTTCTTGTCCATGAATCACAAAACCTTCAGGTTGTTCCATATAGATTTCTTCTTCTAGTTCACCATTTAATGAGGCAACTTTCACATCCATTTGGTGTACTATCAATTTATGAACAGCGGCTAAAGGGACTAGCACCCTTATGAATATGATTCGATTGACTGGTGACTAAGTGTCAAAGAAATCTATATTTTTTCTCTTTGCCTAAAACCTTTTTTACAAGGTGAACCTTATATTTAGCAAGCGAACCATCATGTTTTAATTCCTTTTCCAAAATCCAAATACAACCAATTGGTTTGCAATTAGGAGGCAAGTCAACTAAGAGTCGTGTTTCGTTAGACTCTAGAGAATCCATTTCATCGTTTACTGTTTTTTTTTTCTTCAAAAGTTAGCATCCAATGAAGACAAAGCTTCTTGAAGGCCAGATGGATCATCTTCCAATATACAAACCATATAATTAGGTTTATAGGCTTTAGCATTTATAGCTTTCTTACCTCTTCGAGGTTCTATAGCATCTCGTACGATGTTTTCATAACTGTTTCTGATTACTGGAATGTGATCAGATGCAGTGCCCCCACTAGCTCTCAATTTAAAAGGGAAATTATTTTGCCCCCACTAATGGACTGCTTTCACTAGTGCCCCCACTATTCTTTATTTATTTAAAGGGGTATTTATTTACATAGAAATCGGTATCGTTTAATTCTATGCTCACTTTAGCATTTAGGTCATAAAACTTATATGTTTCGCTATTTATAGCATACCCAATGAATACACATTCATAGTCTCTACTAGTGAGTTCAACTTTCTTGGGGTCAAAAATCCGAACATAGGCCAGACAATCTCAAGTTCAAAAATAAGACAAGTTGGGCTGTCTTTTCTTCAAAACTTCATAAGTATGAATTTTTGTTCTTAGACTTGGGTACTCTATTCAACATAAATTTCAATTTTTGTTATAAAACATATCAAACGTATCAATTTTATTTTTCAAAATTTACGTTCATCAATAAATATGATAAAATATCTTTTTATTATTTCTAGTTTATGTGTCATCAAGTTCGCACATATCATAATTTATTAACTTTAGAGGTTCAAATTCTCTAAACACTGATTTATATGAACTTTTGGTTCATTTATCTTGACTGCAAAAAATAAAATTTTCTAGTCATATAACTTTGGAATTAAGTCCAAGTTACTCAAGTTTAAAATTAAACACTTGTTCATATGATAAATTTTGACATGTCAAATATTAAAATCACACAACTTATAAAATAGAGGAGAATTTAATTTTGAGCATATCATCAAAGGCGCAGCCTTTTCCCAACAATAATTCATGGTACACAAGTCTCTTTTTAAGTCTGAGTCAACTCAATCATATTCAGTAGAAATCTGAAATTCAGATTCTTTCTTATATTTAGAGTAGCTAACTTCCCATTTTAGCACTCCCTACCGAACTAAAATCACGCTAGTTCCTTTAACCGATTAACCCGAGCACAAATTTAAGAATTTTAAATTTGCGCATTTTTCCAGATGGTTATTCTAGGATAGTATAGAGCAATTCACTAAAGTAACAACCGAATCCATCCCCACTAATTGCATCCCAAGAAATAATTAGCACATTACCATCCTATCCTTAATAGTAACCAATAAGAGGTTCACTACAGATGTTGGTTTTTCAATAGCAAGAATGACGTCATATCCAACGTAGGTCACATTCTTACTTTCTTACTTAATATGAAAAGTAAACAAAGTCATGCAGTACGAAATCGTTCGAATTTTTAATGTCAAATAAGATCAATACTGTTCTCCGATGAGTTTTACACTGTGTTTGGTAGAGAAGAATTATGAAAGAGAGAATTTGGGGAGAGAGATACAATCTCTCGTGTTTGGTTTAAAAGAGATATTGAAGAGAGAGACAAAATTATGCGGGACCCACGCCTGTTCCATTTCTCTTCGGAAATGCGAAGAAAGGGAGTGGAAGCGTGATATTTTTGTTATTTTCCATATTTATCCATGGTTTGGTGTGGATGACATACATGCATACAAAATGTTTTTTTTAACATGTTATGTCAAGATTTTTGTTCTAGTATGTCAAAACGAAAGCTGAACAAACATACCACAAAAGCAACTGATCTTTGCCTCTTCCTCATGCCTATTGCATATAATAAAATTAAACTATTGGTAACTCACGAAATAGTTAACTAATGAATGATTTTAACCGACTAAATTCAAATATTTTTAATAATTAATTAAGTAAAAAAAAGTGATATACTTATGTTTAGAAAAAGTAATTTAATTTATTTAATTTCTTATTTAAATTAGAACAGAAAGACTTTAATTTTTTTTAAACTAAATTCAAATATGATAAAATTGTATGCAATTAATCTTAGTATAAGGGTATTATGGTCTTTATAAAAAGTAAACACACTTCTTTCTTCTCTATTTCTCTCCTTTCTCTCTTGTACCAAACAATATGTCAAATCTACTCTATTTCTCATCTACTTCTCTCTTTTCATACTCTTTCTCACCTCTTTCTCTCTTCACACTTTCTTCTCACAACCAAACACGTTGTTGTTTAAAACAACAAACACTTCGTCGTATCAGTTGAAAGATGTATTTATATAGTTTGATTTATCTTTCTTGTATTTAGGGACAATCAAATTTAGTAATTTCTTCAGTAGACAAGGTAGAAGGAAACGTCTTAAAATTGTTGTTTTTTGGATTTTCAAACTGTTGTATTTGGATTTCCAAATTCTATCTACCGAAGTTGTTACTAGGTTGAGTCACGACCAGGTCGCTCTCTTTAAGACGTTTCGCGGCACATCTCAAAATTGTGCAAGACAGACTATCAACCACGCCGCCTCCAGGATAAAACAAACTCAGCTACCACTGTGCGGTTAACAACTGCACTGTAGAAAACCGTTCGAGATTTACATCTCCAATATGGTACTAAGACCACTCTTTAATACTGAAACCACTCTAATATGGTATTGTGACCACTCTATTATGGTGCTAAGACCACTCAAATATGGTGTTATCACCATTCTAACTTTAAGTTCTCCCAAAATTCAATATGGTACTACGACCACTCAAATATGGTGATATCACAATTCTGACTTTTTAACTTCTCCAAGAGTAGAAAAATATCGAAAGAATATTTATATACTTAATTCCGACGGGACATTATTATTCTAAAAGGGATTATGATCTTAAAAGTACTCTTTATTCTGAAGGGACAATATTATCGAAGGGACTATGTTCTTAAGACCTTTCTTAATTCTGAAGGGACATTATATTGAATAGGGACTAATAGGGACTAAGGTCTTAAGAACACTCTTGAATTCGAAGGGACAGAAAAATGAGATAAGGAGAAGAATAGCTCGTTAACACAAGTTGGGGGAGAAGAGAGAAAGAGTTCTCGACAACTCATTAGAACTCTTTGGTGTGATTTTTGAACTGAGTGAAGTCTTCTATTTATATAGAGATTTTGTAACTGTTTTAGCTAAAATTGCGGCAGCAGTTACTCTAATGGATAAGATCAAAAAGAAACTTAATCACTAATCAGTTCAACATTTGTGGATAAGATAAAAAAGAAACAAATCCACAAAAGTGGAGGAAACAAACCCATTGGATATGAATGAAGGAAAGATAGGAAATTCAGTTGGATTCTCAAACCTTATCACAGCCAACATAAACTAAAATTGTGGGAAGTGATATTCATGAATAAAAATAATAATTACTATTATTTTTATCAATATCAAGTATTTAAAATTAAATAGCGCAATTTAAACACTACTAATGTGTGTGTTCTATTTTATGTGGGACCCTCACTCTCTATTTTTTCAATTCACATCACACTATCTCAAAGTCTTATTACTTGGTATTTAATCTTCCAATTTTCTTCCAAATTCACACCAATGTTCCAACACATAGTCATTATTAGCAAATAACATGGTACTTTTTGTTTTTCATGTTCTTGCATGTTATGGTCTAAATGACTCTGTGTCAATTCTCTGTCAAATAGTTTTATGAAGCTGCAGGGAACATTTTGACCAAAAAAGGAGAAGAGCAAGAAGCTGCAAAGAAGGAATTCATAGAAGCCCTCAAACTCTTGGAGCAAGAGTTGGGAGACAAGAATTTTTTTGGAGGAGACAAGCTTGGTTTTGTTGATGTAGCATTTATTCCATTCTACAATTCGTTTAGAGGCTATGAGGCCTTTAGCAAGATCAGTTTAGAGAAGGAGGGCCCTAAGTTCATTGCTTGGGCCAATAGATGCATGCAGATTGAGAGTGTTTCCAAGTCACTCCCTGATCAGGATAAGATCCATGATTTGATTGTGGAGATCATGAAGAAGTTTGACTTTGAGTAGGTTGGAGGTGTTGGGTTAAGTTTATGGATGGTTTTAGTTGTCTTAACCTTTCTGATGGAATAATTATGTAATAAAAAGGGCACTTTGATGTGCCAAACTTTATGCATTTTGTAAAAAATGGTTTCAAAGACTTGTGAATTGTGATGGATCATGGATCTTTGATATGTTAATTGGTCTTTTAATTGAGTATATTATGAGATTAATTACTAGAGTTGGATAGATTACTAGAGCTTGGGTTGATACCAAGAATATGATACTTGAGTATATGGACTGCAAAGCTCTCTCAAAAGAGTGTTACCAGAATTTGTATGCACAAGATAGCAAAAAATGAGTTTTCTTCTGAAAACTAGAGGAAAAAAAACTATGGCTTTGGTGTCAACAAAGGCTCTGTTTACTGATACCATTTTCAGATTTTCATTTTTTAAATAAATTATACATTTTTTAAAATTATTAGCAAGGAAAGATAGGAATGGTTTATTTTCAAAATAAAGAAAACAATGAGTACAAAAAGAATAAAAGAAAACAATGTTTTGATGTTTTTAAATTTCTGAAAATACTTTATCTATATTCAAGAAATCTAAAAGAAAATGATGAGGAAAGTATTGTATCTATAATTTTTTTATGTTTATTTGTTGAATAAAAATGAAAACATGTAAAATAAACAGGGTCTAAGATATGCATTTTTTAAACAAGCAAAAGCATATACTGCATTGATTCCTGCAGGCCAGCAAGCTGCGTCAATTCATTAGGTATAAATTTTGTTCAATATCTTACCATCTAGCACCAGGTCTATAGTTTTGTATATTGTATTTGTTGTTACTTCTTGTGATGGCCGACATATATAATATTATCACTTTAGAAATGGTGAGAAGTTTGTGTAACATTGACAATTGACACTTTAGATTGATGATGCAGTCGATGTTCGACATGTGTTGGTATATGACTTAGACACAAAACCATCATATATAGTTATATTTTACCATTTTTATTTTCTTAAATTATTATCGATGTCTACTTGTTAATATCAATGTTGTGATCAATGTTCGTGTTTGTGGCACTATTTTATAGCAAACTAATGTCTCAAAGGATAGTAATATTCGTCCAATTCCCAACTCTTTGTTTTATTTCCCTTGTTTATTGTTATTTCAAGCTTCTCAACATTTTCTATAAATTGAGAACCCAAACCAAATACCTGAGCCATTCACTTCTTCATCCAGCATCAATTTTATTTTGTTGAAGGAAGTCTTGTGTCTCAGCAATGTCAGATGAACTAATCCTATTAAATTTCTGGCCAAGTCCTTATGGCATGAGGGTCTTAATTGCACTAGAAGAAAAGGGTATCAAGTATCTGAACAAAAAAGAGGACTTCAGTAACAAGAGTCCTTTACTCCTACAAATGAATCCAATTCACAAGAAAATTCCAGTTCTAATCCATAATGGCAAATCCATTTGTGAGTCACTAAAAATTGTTGAATATATTGATGAGGTTTGGAATGATCATTCTCCTTTTCTGCCTTCTGATCCTTACCAAAGATCTCAAGCTAAATTCTGGGGTAAGTGTGTTGACACTAAGACTTTGTTTGAGAGTTTGGAGGGGAGGGGAAAGGAAGGCTTTGGAGGGTTTGAAATATAGGGGAAAATGATAAAATCTTTCATATTTTTTTGAAAGAGTAGTTTGTTAGAGAATGATAAATTAATGTTTATGATTAATATATTTTTAATTTTAAGAATATTATAACTACATAGATTAAATTTAAAAAATTCATGTAAACCCTCCAAAACCCTCGTCCAATACAATTTTTTAGTTTCCAAAATGAGGAGGGTTTTGTATTATGAAGAAAAATTAACCCCTCAAAGTCCTTCCCTCTCATTCTCCTTTATTTCTTACACTTACTCATTCTTTTTTTCCAAAGTCTTCCCCTCAAAGTCTAAGGTACTTCTTGTGCTTCAATACCATGATTATCTCTAAGACAAAATTTAGGTGCATTTTCATATGTAATATTGGTACTATTCTTGACTTAAAATACACTTTTGTTTGACATTATCATCCATAATAAACTCAAATTCATAAATGTTTCAAAGTTAAATTTGAACAAAAAATATGCCCAAAAACTAAAATTATCTTTATCCATCAGGCATAAAATTGTACTTAAATTTGTCTTTATCTTAACCAAAACCGAAGTTTGAGAATGTAAATTTTGTACTAACTTACTACCATGAATGAAATAGATATATGATATTGGGTTGAAGTATACAAGAACTAAAGGAGAGGAGAAAGAAGCTGCTGATAAGTAGTAATTTATAGGATTTTAAGGGTTTCTTTTTATGCAAGTTTAATCGTTTTTCTTTATTTTCTTGAGCTATTTTACTTCAGAACTTTATTTTTTTTTTTCTAGGTAAAAACAATGAAGAGCAAACACTTTGGAGCAAAATCACAAAGAGTCAAGCAAGAAAAGTCAAGTTTCAAGGCAAAATTGAGATGGCACGGTCGTGCCACCTTTTACACTGGTCGTGCACCCTTCCTGACCAGACCGTGCTATTCCAGGAAGTGTTTCCAAGTCACTCCCTGATCAGGATAAGATCCATGATTTGATTGTGGAGATCATGAAGAAGTTTGACTTTGAGTAGGTTGGAGGTGTTGGGTTAAGTTTATGTTTGGATGGTTTCAGTTGTCTTAACCTTTCTGATGGAATAATTATGTAATAAATAGGGCACTTTGATGTGTCAAACTTTATGCTTTTTGTAAGAAAGTGGTTTCAAAGACTTGTGAATTGTGATGGATCATGGATCTTTGATCTGTTAATTGGTCTTTTAATTGAGTATATTATGAGATTAATTACTAGAGTTGGATAGATTACTAGAGCTTGTGTTGATACCCACGAATATGATACTTGAGTATATGGACTGCAAAGCTCTCTCAAAAGAGTGTTACCAGAATTTGTATGCACAAGATAGCAAAAAATGAGTTTTCTTCTGAAAACTAGAGGAAAAAAAACAATGGCTTTGGTGTCAGCAAAGGCTCTGTATACTCTGATAACATTTTCAAATTTTCATTTTTTAAATAAATTATACATTTTTTTAAATTATTAACAAGGAAAGATAGGAATGGTTTATTTTCATAATAAAGAAAACAATTAGTACAAAAAGAATAAAAGAAAACAATGTTTTGATATTTTTAAAATTTCTGAAAATACTTTATCTATATTCAAGAAATCTAAGAGTGTGTTTAGATGGAGGAATGTTTTGAGGTAATGTAATGTTTTGAGAGAATTCAATTATTTTTTAAATGAATTCCATTGTTTGGATAATAATATTGAGAATTTTCAAAATGATGGAAATTTATGAAGTATTTTGTTTAAATTAAATTTAGAGAATTTCAAATGACACCTAAAAGCTAAGAATTTCAAATTTCTTCATTCTTATAATTTTTCAAATTTTGCATTTTGGTCCTCAAATTTTCCAAAGTTTTCAAATTGACCCCAATAAATTTACAAAAAATTGCAATTTGACCCCTAATAATTTTTGGAAATTACAAATTAACCCTTCAAATTTTTCAAAATTATAAATTGACCCCTCAAAATTTTTGAAATTTACAAATTGACCCATAATTTCGATTTTCAAATTTGGCTCAAAAAATTAAAATTTATAAAAGTTGCCCAAAAATGACGAAAATGAAATTTTTTATTACTCCATCCAAACAAGAATATTTAGAAATGAAGTCAATTTAATTGAATCATTTGAATTGCCTAAAATTCTAAATTCTTCAAAATTTCTCAATTACCTCATCCAAACACACTCTAAGAGTGTGTTTGAATGAGGGAATGTTTTGAGATGATGTAATATTTTGAGGGAATTCAAATATTTTTAGATGAACTTCATTGTTTGGATAATAATATGGAGAATTTTCAAAATGATGGAAATTTATGAAGTATTTTGTTTAAGTTAAATTTAGAGAATTTCAAATAACACTTAAAAACTAAGAATTTCAAATTTCTTCATTCTTATCATTTTTCAATTTTTGCATTTTGGTCCTCAAATTTTCCAAAGTTTTCAAATTGACCCCAATAAATTTACAAAAAATTGCAATTTGACCCCTAATATTTTTTGGAAATTACAAATAAACCCCTCAAGTTTTTCAAAATTATAAATTGACCCCTTACAATTTTTGAAATTTACAAATTGACCCCTAATTTCAATTTTCAACTTTGGCCCAAAAAAATTTAAATTTATAAAATTTGCCCAAAAATGACGACAATGAAATTTGTTATTACTTCATCCAAACAAGAATATTTAGAAATGAAGTCAATTTAATTGAGTCATTTGAATTGCCTAGAATTATAAATTCTTCAAAATTTCTCAATTACCTCATCCAAACACACTCTAAAAGAAAATGATGAGGAAAGTATTGTATCTATAATTTTTTGTTTATTTGTTGAAGTAAAAATGAAAACATGTAAAATAAACAGGGTCTAAGATATGCATTTTTTAAACAAGCAAAAGCATATACTGCATTGATTCCTGCAGGCCAGCAAGCTGCCTCAATTCATTAGGTATTAATTTTGTTCAATATCTTACCATCTATTATATAGTTTTGTATATTGTATTTGTTGTTTCTGATTTGTTGTTACTTCTTGTGATGGCCGACATATATTAATATTATCACTTTAGAAATGGTGAGAAGTTTGTGTAGCATTGACAATTGACACTTTAGATTGATGATGCAGTCGATGTTCGACATGTGTTGGTATATGACTTGGATACAAAACCATCATATATAGTTACATTTTACCATTTCTATTTTCTTAAATTATTATCGGTGTCTACTTGTTAATATCAATGTTGTGATCAATGTTCGTGTTTGTGGCACTATTTTATAGCAAACAAATGTCTCAAAGGATAGTAATATTCGTTCAATTCCCAACTCTTTGTTTTATTTCCCTTGTTTATTGTTATTTCAAGCTTCTCAACATTTTCTATAAATTGTGGTTAGTTAAGTGAGTAGATGGTTAATTAATTTCACACTAAAAATTGTGGTTAACTCAACTAAATAACTAATCACGATTTCATAGTTTTCAAGGTGATCAATTGATTTAACCATAATTTTGCATGTGATTGACCAGGTGTGCATAAGGATCCTCACTGTCCAATCCTGCAAATTGATTGGAATACATCATCTGAAGAAGTCCTGCTTTATGGGAGTTTTAGTATGATGTTTGGGTGGCTTTAAGATGAACTTTGATGATGTAAATCCAACATCTTTAACTTCTATTGTATGTTGTGGTTTGTTGTAATGATTCATTGATTTTTGAATTCGCGACAGTTTTTTCTTCCAGTCCTTTGAATCTCGGGATCGTAAAGCAGCTGACTTTCCGGTACTTTACCTCGCATAAAGAAATCTCAAAACAACTATACCAACAATTAGTAGGCAAGTGTGTTATAAAATTAAAGTGAAAAAGAAAATAAAAACTAAAAACTAAGAAAAGAAAAGAAAACAAAATATTCACAAAGTCTGAAGAATTCGATAAGCACACTAGTTATGCTTAGCAAATCGATTAGGAACAAAAACTATATATACAGGTTATGTCGGATTCGCTAAGCACAAAGCTTATGCTTAGCGAAAATCACAGAACTAAACTGAACAAAACTCTGTTTTTACAAACTCAAATCAAACTAATTAGATGCAGTCCTCGGCAACAGCGCCATTTTGATAAAAGGAAAAACTCTGATTTTGTATTTTTCCAGCACAGTGGTAAGTATGCCGATTTTTATCAAACAAATAAAATATTGTATCCACAGAGACCGTGCTTAGCTAACTTAAGTTTATATCGACATATTTCTGAACAAACTTTTTATAAAAGTGTTTGATGGTTTAAATCAAAATAAACTGAATATATATAAATAGAGTTGTGTAGGGATTGAATTTCAATAATTATTCCTCGTAAGATTCCTCTTAATCGATTGTATACTTTTTATGCCTCATATACAACTCCATCATTTCCTAAGCATACGTCTCCAAACTAAGGTTAATGATGCGAAATAACATGGAAACAACTGATTTCAGATGTTCGGTGGCAAAATAGCTGATTGTTTCTATGGCTTATGCTCAAAAAGTTATACATGAATATAGACCTACTCGCGTTCTCTCGAGCGATAGCACCTATACATACTCTAAACCATGTCCCTCCAGAGGCTGCAACCATTCTCTGCCCT
Source organism: Medicago ruthenica (assembly GCA_018208015.1). Lineage (NCBI taxonomy): Eukaryota > Viridiplantae > Streptophyta > Magnoliopsida > Fabales > Fabaceae > Medicago > Medicago ruthenica. The sequence goes on from CM031371.1 coordinate 4,016,046, forward strand.
GTTCTCTCTCTCTCTCTCTCTCTCTCTCTCTCTCTCTCTCTCTCTCTCCCTCTCTCTCTCTCATTCTATATTTGGTTTACATTATAAGTGATTGATTTTTATAAATGACTTGCACTCTATTTATAGAGTTTCTAAAGTTGCAGATTCGCTAAGCACAGAAGCCATGCTGAGTGAATCGAGGTTACTTAAAGGGAGGGAACAACCAGCTGTTCTTCAGATATTTTTCAGGAAACTGACCTTGCTCGTTAAGCGTTATTTTCATGCTTAGCGAACCACCTTTGCTTTTCCTTACTGAAGAGGTAACCGCCTTTGTTCGCTAATCACAACTCTTGTGCTTAGCGAATCAACTTTATCTCCAATCTTCTAGAACTGTCTTTTCATGCTTGCTTTCACTTTGTCATGCTTGCTTAGCGAGTTGTGGAAGTCTCCAAACGTCTTTATAGTGCTCTAGCATGTGCGCTTGCCTTTGATTATTCTGCATTGGTGCAGTCATCGTCTTAAACCTATAAATGTGTATAGAACTGGACATAATAGTTGTCTAACAAACTATACTAATATAAATGATATTTGTATCGAATGTGGGGGGGGGGGGGGGGGGGGGGGGGGGGGGGTTTATAAATGATTTCTTGCAAAAACAAGTCGATAAGGGCTATGGAAAATACCAATATTTTTGAACTTATCAATAGCCTAGCGGTAAAAACTTGCATTTTATCAGTTCTATGTACCATGTTCGATTTCCACGAGATTAGATCCTCATGAGGGTCCATTGACATCCCCACCCTCTATTACAAATGAGAGAGAAATTATTTTTAGGAAAAAGTTCATTTTAATGGTTAAGATCTAAACAGATAAGGAACAACAAAAAACAACAACAACCAAGTCTTATCCCACTAAGTGGGGCCGGCCTAACCACCTAACCACCTAGAACTTATTAGCTTAACTTTATACTCCCTAGGGCACTTGTGATCGTACACAATCTTCCTCAATTGTCAAGTTTTTACCCCCAATTATCTTTGCACAGTAAGCTTCCCATGGACAACCATCCTTGCAAATGACTCTAACTCTTTTCCCATCATTCTTTTTAAATTTTAAGTTTTTTTCCATTATGTACTGCATAAGTCCTAATCCCCTCTTGAAAATCTTGTTTAGACACAAAATAAGTTCCAACTTCCCATTTGTAGTCAACCATTGAATCTAGTAGCTTAAATGTTTGGAATTGAGTCTTAGCTTCCCCATTATCAGAATCACTATCACAATCACTATCAAGGTGTTGACCGTTATAATCTGAAGGTGAGAAAAACACACAAGAAGGGGGGGTTGAATTGTGTGAGCTGTTTTTCCTTTCTCAAAAACTTATGTTAAGTTCAGAATCTGATATAGATCAGTTCTGAACTATTTTCAAAGTTGTTTGTGCAGCGGATATAAAGCTTAAAGAGAGAGGGAAAGAGAGACACAAGAGTTTTTATACTAGTTCCTTCCACAAACCGGAAGTAGTCTAGTCCCCATGTCACTTACAGGAGATTTAAACTATAATCAACAGATTATAATTGCTCAAAGCACAAAGCTAAGAGACTTCCAATGCTCAAGCACTTAGCAAGAGACTTCTATGCTCAAAACACAAAGTTAAGAGACTTCTGGTTTGCTCAAAACACAAAGTTAAGAGACTTCTAGTGCTCAATACACAAAGTTATGAGACTTCTGATTTGCTCAAGCACGCAGGCTAGAGGCTTTGGTTTCAAACAGATTTTACAACAAAAACAGTTTGAGTTGAACACTTGATATACAATCAGAGGTGTTCACAAAATACAACACAAGTTTAAGACTCTAAACTTAAGAAATTCTAAGATTATAAGTTAGTAAGAATTTCTAAGAGTTTTGGTGACTTTTGAATTTTGACAGCAAAACAGAGCACGGTATTCAGTCTTTTGTTTCTTGAGTCTTAGCAGTTTTCTTCTTCAAATCTTCACCCTTTTATAGAGAATAAAAGAGCTGTTGAGAATTGCCCAGAAAACCAGCAAAGAGCCGTTGCAAATGAGAAGCTAGGTCCAACTTAAATTGTGTGCTGAACTGCAGAAGACAGAGCACGCATTTTTCAAATTGTTTTCCTTAAAAGCTGGAGAATGTTTCTTAGAAGGAGGCAACTGTTCCATTGAGCTGTTCTGACATTGCAGGCATTTAATGTTGACAGTGACAGTTGTTTTTCCTTAAGAATTCAGACTTCAGAAGCTTCTTCAGGAACTGTTCATCAGAAGCTCACTTCAGACGCAGGTCTCAGACGCACACTTCAGAAGCACTGTTCATCAGACGCACTGTTCATCAGACACACTTCTTCAGACGTTGACTTTCGTTGACCTTCAGAAGCAGTCTTCAGACGTTGACTTTTGTTGACCTTCAGACTCAGTCTTCAGAAGCACTCTTCAGACGCAGTCTTCAGAAGCACTCTTCAGATGCAGTCTTCAGACTCTGCCTTCAGAAGCTGCTTCAGACACAGTTTTGCTTCATACTTGCAACATAAGCTTCAATGCTTTCCTTCTTGCTCTTAGCTTGTTCTTCCAAATCCAATGTTAATTACCAAACATTAAGAACATGGTTCTGCACACTTAGAATCAAGCATTAGCAATTCCAATTTTCTTTTTAACACTTTGTTATCATCAAAACCCAAAAGAGAGTTGTTCATACATTTTGTTCCAACAATCTCCCCCTTTTTGATGATGACAAACACAAGTATTAATAGAAAATTGTTGTAATTTAATTAACAAGTTGACTGCAGGGTATGAGGTTTGTAAGCTCCCCCTGAATCTGATCCAGGTTAATTAAATTCAGTTTAGATCAGAAAAGGTGAAAATTTCAGACTTGTTGTTAACTTTAATTAACAAGTTGACTTCAGGATGAGGTTTGCAAGCTCCCCCTAGGTCTGATAATCCACAAGGTGAGGTTTGTAAGCTCCCCTTGATTTTTATCCATGTTAATTAAATTCAACTTAAAGCAATAAGGTGAAATTATCACTCAGAATTATAAATAACAAGCTGACTTCAGGATATGAGGTTTGTAAGCTCTCCCCCTAAGTCTGATAATCCACAGGATGAGGTTTATAAGCTCCCTGAGTCTTATCCAAGTTATTTAAATTCATTTCAACTCACTAAGAGTAATGTATCTCACATAAATCAATTCAGAGGCTAAGAGATTAAAAACAGTTCTCATAAGTAAATTAACTGACAGAAATTAACTTATGTTCTGAGCTCAGAGCCTTAATACTTGTTACCTTTTCCTCCCCCTTTTGTCATCAACAAAAAGAAAACTTTCCAGAATTTTTAAGAAACAAGAGAGTTTGAAATGTGAGATAAAATGTTCAGAGCATTTTGGTTCAGTACAATCTGTCCAGTATTGTTCAGTACCACTAAACTGGTTTTGGAAACTGAAATAAGATCATTTTAGTTCAGTACCACTGAACTCTTTCAGAAAACTGAAAAACAGAGCATTTGGTTCAGTGATGTTGAACTCTTTCAGACAAAACTGATCAGAGTTTTTGAAAAAGGGTCTGAAAAACTGAACAAGTCTGATACCAATTTGAGCATTTATGATGAAAAAATGAAAGTGTGTTTGTGTTTTTGTTAAAACATTTCAGAACTGAAAACAGAAGAACACATTTGCATATTGATGACTTTGGGAGGGACAAAGTGTAACTTTCAAAGCTTAATTCATCATTGCCCATAGTTATAACTTATCAGATTCTGACCAAAAGTTAGATACTATGCAGATTCAAAAATCACAAATTCAAATTCTGAAACTCAGACTCTAAAGTTTTCAAAAACTTAACTTTGTTCAGACTCTCAAAGTGAGTGACTGATAAGTCTTAGCTTCTGCTGAACTTTAGAATCTCAGTTTCTATTCAGAGTCAAGCAATTTTTCAAGAGATAAAATGCATGTTCAGATTCTTTTTAATGAAGTTAAATCTGTTTTCTGTGAGGGGTTTTGTAAATATGTCAGCCCATTGATGATCAGTATCAATGAATTGAATATCCAAAACACCCTTCTGAACATAATCTCTTATAAAATAATGTTTAATTTCTATATGCTTGGCTCTAGAATGCAGAATTGGATTTTTAGACAAACAGATTGCAGCAGTATTATCACAATAGATAGGAATGTTGTTTTCATGAATCTGATAGTCTTCCAACTGATGTTTCATCCAGAGCAGTTGTGTGCAACAACTTGCAGCTGAGATTTATTCTGCTTCTGTTGTTGACAAAGCAATAGTTGCCTGTCTTTTGTTGGCCCAGGATATCAGATTCTCACCAAGAAATTGACAATTTACACTGGTGGATTTTCTTTCAATCCTGTCACCAGCATAGTCAGCATCACAGAATCCAACTAGCTTATAATCTAAGGATTTCTTATACAGAAGTCCCACATTAGTTGTTCCCTTCAGATACCTGAAGATTCTCTTGACAGCAGTCATATGAGATTCTCTAGGATCTGACTAGAATCTTGCACACAAACATACACTAAATAAAATATCTGGCCTAGAAGCAATTAAGTATAACAGAGAACCTATCATACCTCTGTAGAGTTTCTGATCTACTTTTGAGCCATTATCCTATTCGCTTAAAGTGCAGGTTAGATGCATAGGTGTTGTCATCAGTTTACAATCTTCAAGCTGGAACTTCTTCAGAAGCTCCTTTGTATATTTAGTCTGATGAACATACACTCCTTCTTTGCATTGGTTGATTTGAATTCCAAGAAAGAACTTCAATTCTCCCATCATGCTCATTTCAAATTCATCCTGCATTAACTTGGAAAATTCTTTGCAAAGAGAGGCATTAGTAGAACCAAATATGATATCATCAACATAAATTTGCACAATTAAGATGTCTTTCTTAAGAGTTTTTCTAAAGAGTGTATTGTCAACTTGTCCTCTTACAAAATCATTTTTAAGTAAGAAATTACTTAGTCTTTCATACCAAGCTCTGGGAGCTTGTTTCAGACCATATAAAGATTTCTTAAGCTTAAAAACAAAATCTGGATGTTTAACATCTTCAAAACCAGGAGGCTGTTTGACATAAAATTCTTCAGAAAGAACTCCATTTAAGAAAGCACTCTTAACATCCATTTGGTATAAGATGATATCATGATTAACTACATAGGAAAGAAGTAACCTGATTGCTTCTAGTCTTGCAACTGGAGCAAATGTCTCAGTGTAGTCTATTCCTTCCTGCTGACTGTAGCCTTGAGCAACCAGTCTTGCTTTGTTTCTGATCACTTCTCCTTGTTCATTAAGCTTGTTTCTGAACACCCATTTTGTTCCAATAATGTTCTTATGATTTGGTTTTGCAACTAAATCCCAAACATCATTTCTTTGAAACTGGTTCAGTTCTTCTTGCATAGCTACAATCCATCCATCATCTGCAAGTGATTCATTAGCTGTTATGGGTTCAATCATTGACAGAAGTCCAACCAAAGATTCATTCTGACAGAATGCTGATCTAGTTTTTCTTGGACTGTTCTTGTTTCCAATAATCAGCTCCTCAGGATGTGAAGACTTGTATTTAAATGAGATTCTGGGTGGATTAACTTCTGAAGAATCATCAGGGGCTTGTTCAGAACCATGCTGATCTTGATTGACTTCAGGAGGAGTGTCAGCATCGGAGAGTTTTTCTTCTTCTTCTTCTTCAGTATTTCCATCTTCTGAACTTTCTTCAGACTCTGAACTCTGTTCGGGTTCTGAAGGTTCTTCTGATAGCTTAAAATCTGCAAAACTCTCAACCAGCTCTGGTATTTCATTACCAGGCTTCTTATCATCAAATCTAATGTGTATTGATTCTTCAACAACATGTGTTTCATAATTATACACCCTGTATGCTTTAGATCTCTCTGAGTATCCTAAAAAGATACCCATTTGAGCCTTAGCATCAAATTTCTTTAGGTAGATCTTATTGTTCAGAATGTAACAAGTACAACCAAACTGATGAAAATAAGAAATACTTGGTTTTCTTCCTTTAAATAGTTCATATGCTGTTTTATTCAAAATAGGTCTGATATAGATTATGTTCTGAATATAACAGGCTGTGTTAACAGCTTCTGCCCAAAAGTACTTTGCAATTTTGGATTCATGGATCATGGTTCTGGCCATTTCTTGCAAAGATCTGTTCTTTCTCTCTACAACTCCATTTTGTTGTGGAGTTCTAGGAGAAGAGAACTCATGGAGAATTCCATGATCTTCACAAAAAATTTCAAATGGTTCATTTTCAAATTCTCCACCATGATCACTTCTGACTTTTAAAATTTTCAAGTCAGTTTCATTTTGTACTTGTTTGCAGAATTTGTTAAACACATCATATGTTTCATTTTTGGTTCTAAGGAATTTAACCCAAGTCCATCTACTGTAATCATCAACAATTACAAGTCCATACTTCTTCCCATTGATTGAAGCTGTTCCAACATGACCAAACAAATCAATGTGAAGCAGTTTTAAAGGTCTTGAGGTAGAAACAATGTTTTTGGATTTAAAAGATGTTTTAGAAATTTTTCCTATTTGGCATGCTCCACAAAGAGCATCTGAGTGATAGTCAATGTTTGGCAGGCCTCTGACCAGTTGCAACTTGCTAAGCTTATAGATAAGTCTCCAGTTAGCATGTCCCAACCTTTTGTGCCATACCCATTTCTCATCACTCACAGATAGAAGGCAAACTACCTTCTGTTCAACCAGTTCTGAAAAATTGATTTTATAAACATTGTTTTTCCTATTTCCTTTGAACACAACAGATTTATCTTTGTTGTTGATTACAGTGCAAGTGTTCTTATTAAACAGGACATCATAACCACTATCACATAATCGACTTATGCTAAGTAGATTATGTCTAAGTCCATCTACCAATCAAACATCATCAATGGACAAGGAAAAATTACCTATCTTACCAGTACCAATGATCCTTCCTTTCTGATTTCCTCCAAACCCCACAGTTCCTCCCTCTTTTATGTTCAGGGTTTGGAACATAGACTTGTCTCCTATCATATGACGCGAGCAGCCACTGTCCAGGTACCAAGACCTTTCCTTTTCTTTGGATGACAAGCATATCTGCAATTGAAATTATCTCAGACTTAGGTACCCATATCTTTATGGGTCCTCTATGGTTAGTCTTGAAAGGATAAGGTTTCTTGTGCACCTTTGGTCTGACATTTTGAGGTTTGAAAGGTTTTGAATAGACTGGTTTAATAATTTTTTAAAGTTTCATAAATCCAGTCTTAGTAAAATTTGAGTTTGAATTTTTCAGACTCTGAGACTTACTTGTCTTAGGTTCTGAACTCTTTAGACTCTGAACATTTCAGGTTTAGAGTGTGATTTTCTCATAGTCTTAGGCTTAGGACCTTTTGGTTTAGACTTTGGCAAAGTTTTAATTCCTGCCTTCATCTTTCCTTTAGGTTCAGAAGCTTTAGATTCTGAGCAGTTCAGAACTTCAGACTTAGCAGTCTCAGTTTCTGTTACATTCTTTTTCTCAGAACTGTCAGAAGCAGGCACAAAGCACACCTCAGTGCCTTTCATAATGCTTTTTGAACAGGATGGTATTTTTAATTCATTTGAATGGTTGAATGAATCATTATTAAAACCAATACCTTCACCTCTATTTCTGTAAATGCTATAAATCATAGAAGCAACCTTAATTCTATTGATTCCAGTTAAAATAAAATCCTGAAGAGCATTCTCATGTTCATTTGGAATTTCTTCACGTTTCTTATGAGCCACTTCTCTGAGTTTTCTCACTTCTTCATCAATCTCATTGAATTGATTCTGAAGTTTGAGATTTTCCTCATTCAGCAAGTTATGTTTATTTTTCAAAGATTTTAGTTCACCTAACTTGCTTTTGAGGTGGTTCATAAGATCTTTAACTGTTTCAATCAGTTCAGATCTAGTAAGTTCAGGATATACCTCATCTTCATTATCAGAGTCTGAACATGATTCTGCATCAGAGAATTCTGTTGCCATTAAAGCCAGATTTGCTTCCTCTTCATCATCAGACTCATAATCATTGTCAAGATCATCCCATGTTGCCATAAGACTCTTCTTGAGTTTGTTTCTGAAGTTGCTTGATTTAGAACTGGTCTTCTTTGATTTTTCCTTTGACTTGTCCTTCTGAAGTTCAGGACAATCAGCAATAAAATGACCAGGCTTCTTGCAATTGTAGCAACCCTTCTGATCTTCCCTCTTTGAACCAGATCCTTTAAAGTTGCTGCTTCTGTTAGAAAATTTCTTTTGTCTTTTCATTAAGTACTGAAATCTTTTGGAAACCATTGCAAGCTCTTCAGCATCTGAATCTTCTTCAGAATTTCCCTCAGGAAATTCTTCTTCAGATTCAATAGCTTTCAGAGCTTTTACAGACTTTCTTTTGGATTTCAGTGCTATTGACTTAGACTCTCTAACAGAATCATCTTCATTAAGTCCCAGTTCATGCACTTTGAGGGAGCTTATAAGATCTTCAATACTTTGAGTATTTAGATCTCTAGCTTCCTCAATAGCAGTCACTTTGGGTCTCCATTTAGACTTCTTAGAATTTTGTTCACATGATCAGCAGTGGTATAACTCTTCTTCAAAATCTGAAGTCCAGAAACCAGAGTCTGAAATCTTGAGAACATTGTCTCAATATTTTCATCCTCCTTCATTCTGAACAGCTCATATTGCTGAACAAGAATATTAGCCTTTGCTTCTCTAACCTTTTTGTTACCTTCATAGTTAGAGCAGAGGGATTTCAAGATGGCTTTGGCTGTTGACTTATCACTCAGCTTTTGATACTCAGTGTGAGGTAGAGAATCCACAATGATACCTCTGACATTGTGATGCTTTCTGTATATTTTCCTTTCAGCATCACTCAGGCCTCTTCTGTTGACAACTACACCTTCTTCATCAACTGGAATAGAGATTCCATCTTCTATAATATCCCATAAGGAATCATCAATTCCAATGATGTGGCTGTATATCTTGCTTTTCCACCAAGAGAATTTCTCTGGATCACCAGTAAACATTGGAGGATTATTGTGTGAACGAGATTTTCTTTTCTCTGTACCATAGTCATATGATACAGAAGTATCAATACCTCTTTGATTTCTGGGAGAGGGTGGAGGGAAACTACTGGAAGCCATGTTTTTCTCAGGATCTCACTGACTCACTGTTAAGTGATTGAATATCAGAACCGGAGCTCTAATACCAACTGAAGGTGAGAAAAACACACAAGAAGAGGGGGGTTGAATTGTGTGAGCTGTTTTTCCTTTCTCAAAAACTTATGTTAAGTTCAGAATCTGATATAGATCAGTTCTGAACTATTTTCAGAGTTGTTTGTGCAGCGGATATAAAGCTTAAAGAGAGAGGGAAAGAGAGACACAAGAGTTTTTATACTAGTTCCTTCCACAAACCGAAAGTAGTCTAGTCCCCCTGTCACTTACAGGAGATTTGAACTATAATCAACTGATTGCAATTGCTCAAAGCACAAAGCTAACAGACTTCCAATACTCAAGCACTTAGAAAGAGACTTCTATGCTCAAAACACAAAGTTAAGAGACTTCTGGTTTGCTCAAAACACAAAGTTAAGAGACTTCTAGTGCTCAATGTTGAAACAAAATGTGTTAAACAACTCTCTTCTGAATTAAGGGGGAGATTGTTGAAACATTATGTATAAACATATCTCTCTTTGTGGTTTTGATGATAACAAAGTGTTAAATAGAAAATTGTTTATTTGCTAATGCTTTGTTCAAGTGATTTCAGAACCACGTGTTTAATGATTGGTAATTGATAATGGTTATGGAAGAACAAGCTTAGAGCAAGAAAGGAAAGCTTAGAAGCAATGTTGCAAAGCTGGAAGAGAACTGGGTCTGAAGAGTGCTCCTGAAGTGGAAGTCTGAAGCTTGTGTCTGAAGACAGCTTCTGAAGTCTGAGTCTAAAGGAAGTCAACAAAAGTCAACGTCTGAAGACCTACTTCTGAAGTTTGAGTCTGAAGAAGTGCTTCTGAAGTACTGTTCACGCAGAAGCTTCTGAAGTCTGATATGGCAAGGAAAGCAACTGTTACTGTGCGCATTAAATGCCTGGATATGTCAGAACAACTCAATGGAACAGTTGTCTCCCTGACTCAAACATTCCGCAGCTTTTGAGGAAAGCAAATTCAAAAATGGCTGCTGCACTCTGTTTTCTGCAAAAGTTCAGCACACAATTTCAGCTATCCTAGCTCTCAATTTGCAACGGCTCTTTGCTTAATTTCTGCAAGTCTTCAACAGCTCTAATTTCCTCTATAAAAGGAAGAAGAATTGAAGAAGGAATTGTCTAAGACTCTTGAAACAAAATTGCTGAACCTGTGCTCTGTTTTTGCTGTCAAAACTCATAAGTTCACAAAACTCTTAGAAATTCTTTTAGTCTCTGTAAATTAGAATTTCTTAAGGTTAAGAGTCTTAACCTGTGTTGTATTAAGAGAACACCTCTGATATTTTATCAAGTGTTCAACCCAAACTTACCTTCTTTGTAATTCAGTTTGGTCCTTAAGTCTCAGTCTGTATACTGAGCAATTGTAACCTCATTCCTTTGTGGTCTGAGCTGTTAGTCACATTCCTGTGTGGTCTGTGCAGGGAGTCTTATTCCTTGGTGGTCTAAGCAAGGTTGGTTCTGAAATTCTGGCCAGACAATACTTAAGAGATACAAACAGGTTCTGAACCAATAGGTTCTGAACCAACAGGTTCTGAACAGAACTTAGCACAATATAAAAGCAAATAACCAGCAGAAAAATAAAGTGCAGGAAAGCTAAAAACACAGAGGTTTGTTAACCAAGTTCGGAGTAAACACCTCCTACTCTGGGGGATACCAATCCAGGAAGGAATTCCACTATAGGAAATAATCCTTATGACTCAAGACACTGACGCCCAGTTCCCAGCCTAAGCAATTATCTTCCTCCTAGTCTTGAATTCTACCCAACACGTTGAGTATTAGAAAACCTCTAACTTCCTATTCAAGCAACTGCAACCCAGCTACTTGAACTACCCTTTGAACTTAACCCAGTTCTGAACACAAAAACTCCCCTGTTTTTGAAGACAACTTCAATACTCAAAGACAGCACTCATACCTACAGGCTTAGAGTGATTACAACTCAAAACAAACCTAAACCAACTCTAACAGAGTGGTGCACAACAAAGCTAAAAGCTTAAAAAATAACAAAGACTCAATTCTCTGATTTTTTAACTCTCTCAATCGTGTCTTGAATAGCAGCAGCACTCCTCCTTATATAGTCTTCAGTCTTGTAGCATAAATAACAAACTAATCTTCTGAATTGATTTGTTACTGAAATAAAGATGATCCAATAAAACTGCATTGAATCTTTTAAAGATTATAACAGGAAAATACGAATTTCATATCTTTGAACCAAATCTTCAATAAAATCTTCTCCAAAACAAGCAGCATTTTAGAAGCAATTATCCAAAGATAATTCCTTGTTAAATCTCCCAAGATACCCGCAAAAACAATTCTGAAAACCCAGCTTCTGATGAAGTCAACAAAAGTCAACGTGGGCATCAGAACCTGAATCAGCTTCTGAAGTGCTACAGTGCTTCTGATGAAGCATTCAGCTTCTGAAGTCATTTTGAGCTTCTGAACAACTTCAAAATGAAAAACTTCCAACTGAAGAAATGTTCTAGATACGGAGATGCTTCTATTCAATACTATGGTTTTGCCAAAACATGCAGCCAACACAAAAGACTCAACAGGTTCATTCCTTAGTGGTTTGAACATTAGAAGTCTTATTCCTTGGTGGTCTAAGCAACTGGAAATCTCATTCCTTTGTGGTCTGAGTAATTGTAATCAGGCTGATTATAGTTGAAATCTCTTGTTGGAAAACAAGGGGACTGGACTACTTCCAACATTTGGAAGGAACCATTATAAAACTTAGTGTGTCTCTCTTTCCCTCTCTCTTTTCATTTTGAATCCGCTGCAATACTCTTTGATAATAGTTCAGAACTGATTCATATCAGCTTCTGAACTTAACTTAAGTTTTTGAAAAGAAAGAAACCTAGTTTTTGACTCACACAATTCAACCCCCCCCTTCTTGTGTGTGTTTTTCTCACCTTCAGTTGGTATCAGAGCTCCGGTTCTGATATTAACACTTAACAGTGTGTCAGTCTTGATCCTGAGAAAAACATGTCATCTGATAATGAAGATTCACCTCCACCTCCTCCTCCTGGTGTTAGTCATACTTCTGTACAATATGACTATGGTACTGATGATAGAAAATCCAGGTCACACAATAAATTCCAATGTTTACTGGTGATCCTGAAAAGTTCTCTTGGTGGAAGAGTAAAATATACAGTCATATAATTGGCATTGATGATTCTCTATGGGACATCATAGAAGATGGAATCACAATTCCAGTTGATGAAGAAGGTGTTGCTGTCAACAGAAGAGGGCTCAGTGATGCTGAGAGGAAGATATATAGAAAGCACCACAATGTCAGAGGCATCATTGTGGATTCATTACCTCACTCTGAGTATCAGAAACTGAGTGACAAGTCAACTGCTAAAGCCATATTCACATCCCTCTGCTCTAACTATGAAGGTAATAAAAAGGTTAGAGAAGCTAAGGCAAACATTCTTGTTCAGCAATATGAACTGTTCAGAATGAAAGAGGATGAAAGTATTGAGACAATGTTCTCAAGATTTCAGACTCTGGTTTCTGGACTTCAGATTCTGAAGAAGAGTTATACCACAGCTGATCATGTGAACAAAATCCTTAGAAGTCTGCCATCTAAATGGAGACCTAAAGTGACTGCTATTGAGGAAGCTAAGGATCTGAATACTTTAAGTATTGAGGATCTTATAAGCTCCCTCAAGGTGCATGAACTGGGACTCAATGAGGATGAGTCTGTTAGAGAACCAAAATCATTAGCACTGAAATCTAAATGAAAGCCTGCTAAAGCTTTGAAAGCTATTGAATCTGAAGAAGAATTTCCTGAGGGAAATTCTGATGAATATTCAGATGCTGATGAGCTTGCAATGCTTTCTAAAAGAATTTAGTATCTAATGAATAGAAAGAAAAAATTCTCTAACAGAAGCAGTAACTTTAGAGGATCTGGATCAAAGAGGGATAACCAGAAGGAATGCTACCACTGCAAGAAACCTGGCCACTTCATTGCTGAATGTCCTGATCTTCAGAAGGACAAATCAAAGGAAAAAGCAAAGAAGTCCAGCTCAAAGTCCAGCAGTTTCAGAAACAAGCTTAAAAAGAGTCTCATGGCAACATGGGATGATCTGGACAACGAGTCTGAATCTGATGAAGAAGAAGCAAACCTGGCCTTGATGGCAACTGTATTTTCTGATGCAGAACCCTGTTCAGATTCAGATGAAGAAGATGAAGTATATTCTGAACTCACTAGGTCTGAATTAATTGAAACAGTTAATGACCTTATGAGTCATCTCAAAAGCAAGTTAGGAGAAATAAAATCTTTGAAAAATAAAATTAACTTGTTGTCTGAGGAAAATCTTAAACTTAAGAATCAAATAAATGAGTTTGATGAAGAAGTTCAAGAACTCAGAGATGAGGCTCATAAGAAACCTGAAGCTATTCCTAATGAACATGAAATAGCTCTTCAGGATTTCATTTTAACTGGAATCAATAGAACTAAAATTGCCTCTATGCTTTATAATATGGTCAGAAACAAAGGTGAAGGCATTGGCTATGATTCATTCAAACCTTCAAATGAATCAAACTCACCTTCCTGTTCTGGAAATATTTTAAAAGGCAATGGTATATGCTTTGTGCCTGCTTCTGATAACTCTGAGAAATTGAAAATGTCAGAAACTGAGACTGAGTCTGAAGTTCTGAACAGCTCAGACTCTAAAGCTTCTGAACCTAAGGGTAAGATGAAGGCAGATGTTAAAACCTTGCCTAAATCTAAGCCAAAAGGTCCTAAGCCTAAGAGTAAGAGTAAATCAGACTCTAAACCTGAAAATGTTCAGAGTCTGAAGAGTTCAGAACCTGGAACTAGTAAGTCTCAGAATCTGAATAATTCAAATTCAAATTTTTCAAAGACTGGGTTTATTAAAACTTCAAAATCTATTAAACCAGTCAATACAAAACATTTTCAATCTCAGAATGTTAAGCAAAGTAAGCAAAAGCATACCAATCAGTTTTCTGCTTCTAATTGTTTTAAGAAAGGCAAAACTGAAGCTTGCCTTGTGTCTGAAGCTAACAAAGTTAGAATTCTGAGGAAATCAGAACCAAAGCACTCAAAGGGTCAGACTTTAAACAACTCAGAACCAAAGACCTTCAAGTCTCAGGTTCTGAAGAAATCTGAGTCCAAACCTTTGAGAACTCAGGTTCTGAGGAACTCAGGTTCTGAAACTCAGACTTATTTAAGATATAAGGATTCATATCCTAAGTATCAGAACAAGTCTGAATATCATAACTTCAGATACAAGATGAAAAAGCCAAAACCTTTCAGGACTAACCCCAAAGGACCCATGAAAATCTGGGTACCTAAGTCAGAGATCATTTCTATTGCAGATATGCTTGTCATCCAGAGGAAAGGAAAGGTCCTGGTACTTGGGCAGTGGATGCTCGCATCATATGACAGGAGACAAGTCTATGTTCCAAACCCTGACTCTGAAAGAGGGAGGAACTGTGGGGTTTGGAGGAAGTCAGAAAGGAAAGATCATTGGTACTGGTAAGATAGGTAATTCTTCCCTGTACATTGATGATGTTTGGCTGGTAGATGGAGTTAGACATAATTTACTTAGCATAAGTCAATTATGTGATAGTAATTATGAAGTCTTGTTTAATAAGAACACTTGCACTGTAATCAACAATGAAAATAAGTCTGTAGTGTTCAAAGGTAGCAGGAAAAACAATGTTTACAAAATCAATTTTTCTGAATTGGTCCAGCAGAAGGTAGTTTGCCTTCTGTCTGTGAGTGATGAGAAATGGGTTTGGCACAAAAGGCTGGGACATGCTAACTGGAGACTCATCTCTAAGCTTAGCAAGTTACAGCTGGTCAGAGGCCTACCCAAAATTGACTATCACTCAGATGCACTGTGCAGTGCATGCCAAATTGGAAAGTTTTCAAAAACTTCTTTTAAGTCTAAAAACATTGTTTCCACCTCTAAACCTTTAGAACTCCTTCACATTGATTTGTTTGGTCCTGTTGGAACAGCTTCAATCAATGGGAAGAAGTATGGACTTGTGATTGTTGATGATTATAGTAGGTGGACTTGGGTTAAGTTCCTTAGAACTAAAAATGAAACATATGATGTGTTTTTCAAATTCTGCAAACAAGTACAAAATGAAACTGATTTGAAAATTTTAAAAATTAGAAGTGATCATGGTGGGGAATTTGAAAATGAACCATTTGAAAATTTTTGTGAAAATCATGGAATTATCCATGAGTTCTCATCTCCTAGAACTCCACAACAAAATGGAGTTGTAGAGAGAAAGAACAGATCTTTACAGGAAATGGCCAGAACCATGATCCATGAATCCAAAATTGCTAAGTACTTTTGGGCAGAAGCTGTAAACACAGAATGTTATATTCAGAACAGGATCTATATCAGACCTATTCTGAATAAAACAGCATATGAACTGTTTAAAGGAAGGAAACCAAGTATTTCTTATTTTCATCAGTTTGGTTGTACTTGTTACATACTAAACAATAAAATCTACCTAAAGAAATTTGATGCCAAGGCTCAAAAGGGTACCTTTTTAGGATACTCAGAGAGATCTAAGGCATACAGGGTGTATAATTCTGAAACACATGCTGTTGAAGAAGCTATACATATTAGGTTTGATGATAAGAAGCCTGGTAATGAAATACCAGAGCTCAGACTCTCAGAAGAACCTTCAGAAGCTGAACCTAGTTTAGAATCTGAAGAAGGTTCAAAAGCTGAAAACAATGAAGAATCTGAGAAACTCTCTGATAATGATACTCCTCCTGAAGCAAATCAAGACCAGCATGGTTCTGAACAAATCCCTGATGATTCTTCAGAAGCTAATCCACCCAGAACCTCATTCAAGTACAAGTCTTCACATCCTGAGGAGTTGATTATTGGGAACAAGAGCAGTCCAATAAAGACTAGATCAACATTCTCTCAGAATGAATCTATGCTTGGCCTGCTATCCATGATTGAGCCCACAACTGCTGATGAAGGACTTGAAGATGAAGGTTGGATTGTAGCAATGCAGGAAGAACTGAACCAGTTTCAAAGGAATGATGTCTGGGATCTTGTTGCAAGACTTGATCATAAGAACATCATTGGAACAAAATGGGTGTTCTGGAACAAGCTCAATGAACAAGGAGAAGTGATCAGAAACAAGGCTAGACTAGTAGCTCAAGGGTACAGCCAGCAAGAAGGAATTGATTACACTGAGACTTTTGCTCCAGTTGCAAGACTGGAAGCAATCAGGTTACTTCTTTCTTATGCTGTTAATCATGATATCATCTTGTATCAAATGGATGTTAAGAGTGCTTTCTTAAATGGTGTAATTTCTGAAGAAGTGTACGTAAAACAACCTCCTGGTTTTGAAGATGTTAAAAATCCAGACTTTGTTTTTAAACTTAAGAAATCTTTGTATGGTCTGAAACAAGCTCCCAGAGCTTGGTATGAAAGGCTAAGCAATTTCTTGATTAAAAATGATTTTGTAAGAGGTCAAGTTGATAATACACTCTTTAGGAAAACTGTTAAGAAAGAAATCTTAATTGTGCAAATATATGTTGATGATATCATATTTGGTTCTACTAATGCCTCCCTTTGCAAAGAGTTTTCAAAGTTAATGCAGGATGAATTTGAAATGAGCATGATGGGTGTAATATCCCGCCTAAGACTCGAATATTTATTAATATTGAGACGATGTATCAGAAATGTTTTAAGCAAAGGACAATTTGGTAAATTGTCAGTTAATGGGTTTATTTATATGGCAAGTGTAATATCCCGTTTAAATGTAACGGTTAACAGTGTTAGAAACTTGTGAAGCAAGCATGGCGATTCTGTAATTAAGAGGAATGGCAATCATGTAAATATTTTGAAAAGGAAAGATTATTAGAATGGAAGCAAGATATTTATCTTGCTATTCTTCCCCATTCTTTCCTTCTCCCAAATCAGCTCTCTTTCTCTCCCTTTTCTCTCTACTCTCACGCCTCCTCTCCCTCTCCATCAACCCATCAAACTTCATTCCAATTCATGTGAGAAAGAGCATGCTAGCAAGCTTGTGTGGGAAAGCTAGTACAAGAGAAAGAAAAGGAGAAACAAGGAAGAATAAAGAGAAGAGGTAGACTCAAGCTTGGGTTTGGTGATTAGAGACATGGCAAGGAGCAAAGCTAGCAATCAAGGTGAGCTCCCTAGGGGTTATAGAACCCACTTTGATGAATATTCATGAGTATTTAGCACTTGAGCAAAGTTTACAATTTTAGTACCCTAATTTTATGTTGTGAGTAATCCTTGATCATTACATGCTGTAATATGTTAATATGCATTAGAAATGATCCTTTAAAGTTGTATGATGTTTGGGCATGATTGGATAGACCAAAAATGGTGGAAAACATGTTTTGAACTAGCCCTATGCTGTCCAACTGCAGGTAAAATCGTGTCACGATTTTACCAGCGTGTCACGATTTTACAGGCAGGAACCAACACCATTTCTGGGCATGAAATCGTGACACGATTGCCAAATTGTGTCACAATTTTGAAGGGGACAGGATTATGTTGTTTTTCAACTTTACTTGCACCGTTTCGGCTATCCAATACTGCTTCGGACTCAAGGGACAACATGTAATGGTTAAGCATTGCTAAAGAGCATTTAAAGACCTATCCTTGAGAAGGTTTAGATCATCATTATGGATTGAGGATAGGCACAATAGTGAGGGAATGGATGCCTTAATCCACAAGATATTATAGAGAAGAATAAGAGCTAGTATAGAGCTTATCCCTTACTAGGCATTTCTCAAACACTCAATTAAGTACGAGCAAGCCAAGAACGATATAGTATTCAAGTTTAGAAACCTATTATAGGTTAAAGAGAATTAAGATGGTACTTGTCATACCCCATTTTTTGACTTATATTTTTGTGTGTTTTATCTTTTATTATTTTCATTACTTATTATTACTTTGTATTATTTCATTCTTGTTATAGTATTTTATTTGCATGTTATTATTATCATTATTAGCATTTCCATTATCCTTAATATTATTAATGTTAGTGTTATTCTATTTTTCTTTAATAATATCATTATTATCTTTTACTACTATTAAGGTTTTATTTTAATTAGTATTATTAAGTTTTTATCCTTTTTTTTATTTATTATCATCATTTTCATTATTATTGTCATTTACTATTTTCCTTATTTTCATTATCATTTGCATTTTGCATTTTGCATTTTTCATTATCATTATCATTATTATGTATTATTATTATTTCTCCATTTTACCTTTTTATTTTTAAATACAAAAAATCAAAAAAAGTGGAGTTCGCAGTGCGAAATCACCTTCGCACTGCGACCTCTGCGAAATTTTCTGCAGAATTTTATATATTGGTTTATCCTTTTTGCTTTCAACTACAATTGTTATTATTAGCATTATTACTATTATTATTGCTATTTTTGTGACTGATTTGGTGCAGCAAGGCAAGAATTAATGTGTGACATTAAAGGTAAAAGGAAAGAAGGATTTTCTTCCAACCTATCATGTGATCAAACAAATTGGCTGCCCTTGGTCAGCTCTTGTCCCTCCAAATTGACCCATCACCCAACCTAAGCTTGCCAGCCAGCTGCTTGATCCCTTTCCTTCCCTTTTTCTCTGCCAAAACCAGTCAAACACAAGTGGTTTTCTTGCCCAAAAAGCTGTTTGGTGTGCCCTGTTTTGAGCTGGATTTCTCCTCCCACACATAAGCCCACATGCTCATTTTGCTTCCCCCAATCTCGCTGTACATGGCAGTACACGTTTTCATTGCTTGACCTTCCAAGATTGCAAGGATTGATCCCAAGAATCACCCCTTTTGCAGCTGCCCTGTTTTACAGTTTTTTCTCATCATTACCTTCTAGAATTAATGGCATTTGTGGCTGAGATCAGTCAAGACCTTGCCCCTTGGCACAAGGCAAAGCAAGTTCTATCCATTAGCATTAAATGCAAAGTGTTCTAGCCTGGATTTAGCCCACAAACCAGCTAGAATCTAGAGATTTACCATCATTACATAGATTTGCATTTTGGCCTATAAAAGGAATGCCAAGGCCCAAGGATTTAACACAATCAATAGACCAATTCAGAGAGCCAATACACACGAAATCCACACAAAAAACCACCACATTGCAGCACCAAGTCAGTTCATACACAAAGCCAACATCAATTAGAACATTGTTCTTAACCATCAATCAAGCAAGCAAGCCACTTCCAAACTCTTGCTAAAGCATTGCTAGGAGTTCTGTAAGTCTCCTTTAATCTTTATTTTGCCTTGTGTTTGCTGTTTTCATCTTTTGTTTTGTTCAATTTTGCTTTGTGCACAAAAACCCCTTTTGAAACTCAAAAGGGACCTCAAAGGGGCCAAGCCTTGAAACTGAGTTTTTCCACCCCATTTTCTTCCATTTTGTCAAGCTTTTTAACCTCCTTTAGGTTCTGGAGCTTGCTTAGAAGCAGTTACTGAACTTCTGTTCAGAAACAACTTCTGAGTTTGAAAATTCGCATACTTCGCAGAGCAAAGTATTGCTCGCACTGCGAACACACCAGAACCTGACTTCGCAGAGCCAAGTTCTGGCCGCTCTGCGAAGTATGTGAAACTCAGAACATGAATCAGGCATTCAAATGTCAAATTTTTGGGGTTCCAGCCCTTGATTCAGAACCTAAAGAGGGTTAAAACTAGTTTTGTCCAAACCCAATTCATAATCATGCACAAACTTTGAAGATTTCACAAGTTCGTGCGACAAGTTTTGAGTAACTTGTGAAACAAGTTATGTTCTTAATATTTTCAAAAAAAACAAGTTTGAGCAATAAGCCAAAGCTTGTCTATTTCTAAACAAACTTGAATAACCATGTTGTTCATGATTTTCAACCCAAACGCGAACTTAAGCCGAACTTGCTCATCCTTTTTAAACCAAACTCAAAATGAGCCGAACTTGTGGACTTTCCAATTTTGTGCATGTCTTATGAATTTGTTTACCATTCAAACTTGAACTATACTCGTTCTTGAGTTTCAATAACTTGAGCAACAAGTAATGTTCATGATTTTAATAAACTCGAACAACAAACTTGTTCGTGATCCCCTTCTTTTTACCTTTCCTTTTAAGGCATTTTCTTGGTTCCCTTTGAGATTCCTTAGAGTCCCGACCAAACCAAACTTGAATGAAACGGGAATGGCTTGACGTATGTCTCCCCAAACCTCGGTTGCACGAATGCGTGACGTATGTCTCGTCGCTCGGGCAACCGTCATTCCACCCTTGACGCGTCTCGCACGCTCAAACCTTCCCTTGGCCCCCTTGTGGCCATTTTTAACCTTTTCTTGGCCCTCGTGGTCAATCCGAACCTTTCGCGCCTTTGCGCGTTTATTTTCAACCATTTACGCCATGCGCGAATTTATCGCCTCCGCGCGTTTGTCATTTATTTTCAAGCTTTTTACGCCTCTGTGCGTCTGTTTGTCTTCTGTCTTAAAACATTTACGCCTTGCGCGAGTTTATCGCCTAGCGTCCACCTTTCATCATGTTAAAGCTTTGTATGCCTTCGTGCGTTTTAAAACCTTTGTTCAAGTCCGAGCGCAAATCCTTTTACCAAATCATTTACTTTTATGCATTGTCGTCAATGGCCAGTTCGGCAGCAACCCGAACAGTTGACATTTACTTTCATTACTTTTTCTCAAACTTTTTCGCTCGGACGCGATCAAATCTTTTTTAACTAAAACGAACCAACATACAAACTTTTTCTACCAAAGAACTACGTACGCTTTGAATTCTCCGACTACTGGGAGATACGTAGGAGCAAGATCGACATCTTGTCAAGCCCATTAATAAAAAACCGGTTTTTCCCTTTCGTTCGTTTTTATCTCTTTCTTCGTCTCGCATTATGTTTTTATATTTCCTTTTATACATGTTTAAACACGCAAGTAAAACATCGAAGCATTTTAAGCCTAAGCCGACTAAGAGGTTCCTGTTGAGTACAACAGATGTGAGGGGTGCTAATACCTTCCCCTCGCATAATCGACTTTCGAACCTAAAATCTTTTCTCAAGGTAATTTAGAACTTTTTTCCTTTTTCCCCGAAAAATTAAAAGTTCAGTCGTAATTTAGAATTAGTGATTCAATGCTAGTCAATAGCTTGACATCCGAAATTCGACGCGACAGAAATGGCGACTTCACTGGGGACATGCATTAAACACTTTGTTTGTGCATAAACGAGTCAAACCTATCTCAGTCGGCTTTTAGGCTAATTTGCTTCATTTTACTTGCGTGTTTATATTTTCTTGTCACTTACTTGTTTATTCTTTATGCTCTACATTTATATATATCATTTTTGCTTCATATTCATATATATATCAATTGTGGGGGTTACTTGAGCGATGTTACTCCACATTGTTCGGGTTAATGCCGGGCGTGTGAGGCTCTCTACCCGAGCTCGAGAGAAAACTAAGTTAGAAGGAGGTTGTGTGCGGAAGCCCACGTTGACGTATGTCCGTGAGGTAGGATGCCCAACCCCGCTTAGACGAGATTTTCATATGGAATTAATTGAAGTCATGTCGACGTATGTCCATAGACAACCCTAATTCCATATGATGTCGATGACTCTAGGGACCTCTTCTTAGGAATCTTACTGAAATTCTGGCCAGGCAATAAGATACTTAACAGGTTCTGGTTCTGATTAAAACTTAGCAGGTTCTGATCAGAACTTAGCACAATTATAAAAGCAATAACAGGCAGAAAAATAAATGTGCAGGAAAGCTAAAAACACACAAGGTTTGTTAACCCAGTTCGGATTAAACACCTCCTACTCTGGGGGATACCAATCCAGGATGGAATTCCACTATAGGAATTAATCCTTATGACTCAAGACACTGACTCCCAGTTCCCAGCCTAAGCAATTAACTTCCTCCTAGTCTTGAATTCTACCCAACACGTTGAGTATTAGAAAACCTCTAACTTCCTATTCAAGCAACTGCAACCCAGCTACTTGAACTACCCTTTGAACTTAACCCAGTTCTGAACACAAAAACTCCCCTGTTTTTGAACACACCTTCAAAGTCAAAACTTCATTCGTACCTAAAGGCTTAGAATGAATTACAACTCAATAACAATCCTAAACCAACTCAAAACATATGAGTGGCGTACAAAAACAAAGCAAAAGCTTAAAAACAACTAAGACTCTATTTCTCTGAATAATACTCTTCAATTCGTATCTTGAATAGCAGCACCACTCCTCCTTATATAGTCTTCAGTCTTGCAACATAAATAACAAACTAATCTTCTGAATTGATTTGTTACTGAAATAAGATTGGTCCAATCAAGTAACAAATAAAACTGTTTTGTATCTTTGAAAGATTTAAAACAGAAAATACGAATTTCATATCTTTGAACCAAATCTTCAATAAAATCTTCTCCAAATAATTCAGCATTCTAGAAGCACTTATACAAAGATAATTCCTTGCTAAATCTCCCAAGATACGCGCAAAAACTAATCTGAAAACCCAGCTTCTGATGTGGTCAACAAAAGTCAACGCTGGCTTCAGAACCTGAAATCAGCTTCTGAACTGCTACAGTGCATTCAGCTTCTGATGACATTTTCTGCTTCTAAATGGCTTCAAAATACAAAACTTGCAACTGAAGAAATGTTTCAAATATGGAGATGCTTCTATTCAATACTTTGGTTTGGCCAAAACATGCAGCCAACACAAAAGACTCAACAATCTCCCCCTTTGGCAAATTTTTGGCTAAAACCATCCAAGTCCTTCAATCTTCATTATAATCAGCTCAACAATGAAGAACTCCACAAAAATACATCATAGCAATTAGTTTAGGCAGCGGATTCAGCTATGTTAAACATGTAGCTTCAACTTCTGAACTTCTGATAGAGCTACTCCAAGGTATCAGAGCTACTGATCAACTCCTGATCATCACACATACTCCCCCTGCAACTCAGCATACACTCAGCATACACCAAACTCCCGTTTACTTCTGAATTTATGGTATCAGAGCATATCAGAGCCAACACTTCAGGAGCTGCACACAATTGATCTCCAGGAGAGCTGCACACAATTGTTCTTCAGGACCACTACACTTCAGGATCACTACACTTCAGGAATATAACAAACTTGTACTCCCCACTTGTACTCCCCCTGAGACACATATTCCCCCTTGATCATATCTGGACATATCTTGCTTGGTATCAGAGCAAAACTAGTCACCTTCTGAATTAATGACACACATATCAGAGCAATACATCTTCTAATTCTTGGTATCAGAGCCAACAACAAGGCCAACACATTGCATAAGATTTTCTCCCCCTTTTTAGCCATAAAATTCTGACAAATCATAGTCTTCAGATAGGGAAGGGAAACTGCACAAACATCTTCTACTACTGTCCCAGTTTGAACTTCAGACTTAGTATCAGAGACAGCATCACACTTAGTACTAACAAAGCTGGCAGGTACTCTACCTTCCTCACATCCAGTTTGCTTTAATTGCTAGAATTCTTCATATAAGCACACACCTAACTTGCTCCTTAAGTTTTCAAACTGCTTAGCATCCAAGGCCTTTGTGAAAATGTCAGCAACTTGTTCTTCAGTAGCTACATGTTCCAGCTGAACAATCTTGTCCTCCACAAGGTTTCTGATAAAATGATGTCTGATGTCTATGTGTTTGGTTCTGCTGTGCTGAATTGGATTCTTAGAGATGTTGATGGCACTCAAATTGTCACAAAACAATGTCATAGTTCCTTGTTCAATGTTGTACTCCTCCAGCATCTGCTTCATCCACACCAATTGTGAGCAACTACTTCCAGCAGCAATATACTCAGCCTCAGCAGTTGATAATGACACACAGTTTTGCTTTTTGCTAAACCATGAAATTAAGTTATTTCCCAAAAAGAAACAACCTCCAGAGGTGCTCTTCCTGTCATCAGCACTTCCAGCCCAGTCTGCATCACAGTATCCCATCAGTTCAGAACTTGAACTATGTGAGTACATGACTCCATAGTCACTTGTGCTGTTCACATACTTCAGGATCCTTTTAACTTGTGTCAGATGACTCATCTTAGGATCAGCTTGATATCTAGCACATACTCCTACAGCAAAAGTAATGTCTGGTCTGCTTGCAGTCAAGTACAATAGGCTCCCAATCATGCTTCTGTATTGACTTTGATCAACTAATACTCCATGTTCATCTTTGGTTAGCTTCAGATGAGTAGCAGCTGGTGTCCTCTTGTGAGCAGCAGATTCCAATCCAAACTTTTTCACAATGTTCTTGGCATATTTACTCTGAGAAATGAAGATTGTATCTTCCATTTGCTTAACTTATAATCCAAGAAAATATGTCAGCTCACCAACTAAGCTCATTTCAAATTCTGATTGCATTTGTTGAACAAACAGTTTGACCATCTTCTGAGACATTCCTCCAAACACTATATCATCCACATAAATCTGAGCAATCATCAGGCTCCCATTTTCATCTTTCACAAACAAAGTCTTATCAGAACCTCCTTTTCTGTATCCTTGAGCCACAAGAAACTGAGTTAGCCTGTCATACCATGCCCTTGGTGCTTGCTTCAATCCATATAAAGCCTTCTTTAACTTGTAAACATGTTCTGGAAACTTAGGATCCACAAAACCCTTAGGCTGTTCAACATATACCTCTTCTTGCAAATATCCATTTAGAAATGCACTCTTCACATCCATCTGGAATAATTTGAACTTGAGAATGCAGGATACACCCAACAGTAATCTTATGGACTCTAGTCTGGCCACAGGTGCAAAGGTCTCATCAAAATCCAATCCCTCCACTTGAGTATAACCCTGAGCAACCAACCTAGCCTTGTTTCTGACTACAGTACCATTTTCATCTGTTTTATTCTTGAATATCCACTTAGTGCCAATCACATTCAACCCTTCAGGTCTTGGAACCAAATCCCATACTTCACTCCTTTTGAATTGATTCAACTCATCTTGCATTGCTTCAATCCAAAATTCATCAGTCAGGGCTTCTTTCACATTTTTAGGCTCAACCTTTGACACAAAACATGAATCAGTAGCAACAGCATCTGATCTCCTGGTTCTGACACCTTGATCTAAGCTTCCAATGATTAAGTCTTTAGGATGATCCTTCTGAACTCTAATTGATGGCCCTTTACCATTTGGAGCTTGATCTGGTTGATCTTCTGTTTCTTCAGACTCTGAATGCTTTTCTGCTTCTGAAGTTTGTTCTTCTGAGGCTTCAGGTTCTGGAAAAACTTCAGGCTCATTCTTTTCATTCCCAGCAGACACATCATCAATAACCACATTTATGGACTCCATCACAACCTTGGTTCTGGAATTAAACACCCTATAAGCTCTGCTGTTCACTGAATAACCCAGGAATATGCCCTCATCAGACTTAGGATCCAGTTTTCTTCTGTTTTCCCTGTCAGCCAAAATGTAGCATCTGCTCCCAAACACATGGAAATACTTCACAGTTGGCTTTCTTCCTTTCCATAATTCATACAAAGTACAAGAGGTTCCCTTCTTCAAAGTAACTCTGTTATGAATATAGCATGCAATGTTCATTGCTTCAGCCCAGAACATATATGGAAGTTTCTTAGCATGCAGCATCACTCTTGCACATTCTGCCAAAGTCCTATTCTTCCTCTCAACTACACCATTTTGCTGAGGTGTGATAGGTGCAGAAAACTCATGCTTTATACCTTCAGAAGCACAGAATTCTGAAAAGCTCTTGTTTTCAAATTCTTTGCCATGGTCACTTCTGATTCTGACTATGCCACAATCTTTTTCTCTTTGTAGTTGAATGCATAAGTCTTTAAATACTTCAAAAGTATCAGACTTCTCTCTAACAAAGTTGATCCATGTGAACCTTGAGTAGTCATCTACCATTACAAAAGCATATCTCTTTCCTCCAATACTCTCTACTTGCATAGGCCCCATCAAATCCATATGAACAAGTTCTAGTACTTTGGTAGTTACCTGGTGAACTAATCTGGGATGGGACTTTCTTGTTTGTTTACCAATCTGACAATCACCACAAACACTGTCCTCATTGATCTTCAGATTAGGCACACCTCTGATAGCTTCAGTACTTAGGATTTTTTTCATGCCTTTCAGATGCAGATGTCCCAGCTTCTGGTGCCAGAGTTTGACTTCCTCTTCTGAACTCATAAGACAAGAAGTCAGACTTCTTTCTTCTTCAGAAACCCATAAGTAACAATTGTCTTTAGATCTGCAGCCCCTCATCTGAATCTCATCTTTCTGATCAGTAACAATGCACTCTTGCTTGTTGAAATTAACCTTTAAGTCTTGATCACAAAGTTGGCTAATGCTGATCAGATTTGAAGTTAATCCTTCCACCAGTAGCACATCATTAAGTCTGGGCAAACCTTCTCTGATCAAATCACCAATACCCAGAATCTGACCTTTTACACCATCTCCAAATGTTACATAGCTTCTGGAGTAAGATCTGATATTGCTCAGCAGCTTCTTCACACCAGTCATGTGCCTTGAACACCCACTATCAAAATACCAATCTTCTTTTGAAGTGGCTCTCAAAGAAGTATAAGCTATAAGGCCTACATTCTGAACCTTAGATTTCCACACCTTCTGAACACTGTGTCTGGGTGCAGCTGGTTGCACTCTTCTAAATTGAAAGTGTTTAGGGTAACCATATAATTTAAAGCAGAATGGTTTGATATGCCCTCTCTTTCCACAATGATGACAGACCCATGGATGATTCCTCCTCCTTCTGTTTCTGAAAGATTTCTGGGGTTGCTTCTGAGGTAGCATCTGACCATGCTTCTGACCTTGCATCTGAACATACTTCTGACCTTGCATCTGAGGTTGTTTCTGAGGTCTCATCTGAGATGCTCCAATCACAGGATTATCAGTTTTAGTGGCAGGAACAAACTCTTTAACAAGAATATTCTGTATGGAGTTCTGAGTCTGATCATCAAAGCCTAATCCAGTTTTTCCTTGTTGCTGAGCACCCAAAATTTCATCCAACACATTAGTAGCAGTATTCATCATTCTAACCTGCTTTTTCATATGTTCAAGTTGGGAATTTAACTGGTTCACTTCTTCTTTCAAATCTGAATTCTGCACAAGAAGTTCTCCTTTTTCACCCTCCAGTTGAAAAATAGTCTCCTTCTGATCTAGCACTTGTTTGCAAACCTCAGCACTTCTGGTATACAACTTCCTGTAGTTGTCAGCTAGTTCATCATATGAAGTTTTAACAGCTTCAGACACAGATGAACCTTCAGACTCTGAGTCAGACTCTGAAAAAGTCTCAGACTCTGAAGCAGGTTCCTTCTTCAAGATAGCTCCTGACCTCACTACCAGACCAGTATCACACATACCAGATTCACTATCATCATCTTCTTCAGAACCATCATCAGACCATGCAACAGCTAGGCTTTTCTTCTGTTTCTTAAGAAAAGTAGGACACTCAGTTTTGATATGTCCATAACCTTCACACTCATAGCACTGCACGCCTTTGGCTTGGTTACTTTTCTCCTCAGACTTGGTCTTCTTCTCATCAGTTTGTTGCTTTTTGTTATTGAATTTGAAGTTCTGACCTTTGGCTTTGGCTTTTCTGTTAACATTCTTCAGAATCTTGTTGAATTGTTTTCCCAGCAACACAAGAGCTTCTGATAAGTCATCCTCTTCAGACTCTTGTTGATCATCAGCTTCAGAATTCACACTAAAAGCTACACCTTTTCCTTTCTTCTCAGTCTGTTTGCAAAAGGCTGTTTCAAAATTGAGCAATGACCCAATCAGCTCCTCAAGTTTCATGGCAGAAATATCATGAGCCTCCTCAATTGCAGTGACCTTCATGTCAAATCTTCTGGGTAGGGACCTGAGGATTTTTCTCACCAACTTCTCATCAGACATCTTCTCCCCAAGTGAATCAAAAGAATTTGCCATGTCCAGCACATTCATGTAAAAATCCTGAATGGATTCATCCTCCTTCATCTTCAGGTTCTCAAATTTGGTGGTCAGCAGTTGCAATCTGGACATCTTCACTTTAGAGGTTCCTTCATGAGTTGTCTTCAAAATTTCCCAGGCCTCCTTAGCAAAAGTACACTGTTTGATAAGTCTGAACATGTTCTGATCAACACCATTAAAGATAGCATTCAAAGCTTTTGAATTTCCCAGTGACAGATCATCTTCAGCTTTGGTCCATTCCTCCTCAGGCTTCAGAACCTCAGTCTTGTTACCATCTTTGTCTGTATACACAGGATGATCCCAGCCTTTAATCACAGCTTTCCAAGTCCTGCTGTCAATAGATTTTAAGAAGGCACACATTCTAGACTTCCAATACTCATAGTTTGTGCCATCTAGTAGAGGTGGTCTATTGACATATCCTCCTTCTCTATCCATGCTTACCAGAAATTAAGTCCTCTGGATCTCACCCAAAATACAGGCAGGGTGCCTGCTCTGATGCCAATTGAAATTCTGGCCAGGCAATAAGATACTTAACAGGTTCTGGTTCTGATTAAAACTTAGCAGGTTCTGATCAGAACTTAGCACAATTATAAAAGCAATAACAGGCAGAAAAATAAATGTGCAGGAAAGCTAAAAACACACAAGGTTTGTTAACCCAGTTCGGAGTAAACACCTCCTACTCTGGGGGATACCAATCCAGGAAGGAATTCCACTATAGGAATTAATCCTTATGACTCAAGACACTGACTCCCAGTTCCCAGCCTAAGCAATTAACTTCCTCCTAGTCTTGAATTCTACCCAACACGTTGAGTATTAGAAAACCTCTAACTTCCTATTCAAGCAACTGCAACCCAGCTACTTGAACTACCCTTTGAACTTAACCCAGTTCTGAACACAAAAACTCCCCTGTTTTTGAACACACCTTCAAAGTCAAAACTTCATTCGTACCTAAAGGCTTAGAATGAATTACAACTCAATAACAATCCTAAACCAACTCAAAACATATGAGTGGCGTACAAAAACAAAGCAAAAGCTTAAAAACAACTAAGACTCTATTTCTCTGAATAATACTCTTCAATTCGTATCTTGAATAGCAGCACCACTCCTCCTTATATAGTCTTCAGTCTTGCAACATAAATAACAAACTAATCTTCTGAATTGATTTGTTACTGAAATAAGATTGGTCCAATCAAGTAACAAATAAAACTATTTTGTATCTTTGAAAGATTTAAAACAGAAAATACGAATTTCATATCTTTGAACCAAATCTTCAATAAAATCTTCTCCAAATAATTCAGCATTCTAGAAGCACTTATACAAAGATAATTCCTTGCTAAATCTCCCAAGATACGCGCAAAAACTAATCTGAAAACCCAGCTTCTGATGTGGTCAACAAAAGTCAACGCTGGCTTCAGAACCTGAAATCAGCTTCTGAACTGCTACAGTGCATTCAGCTTCTGATGACATTTTCTGCTTCTAAATGGCTTCAAAATACAAAACTTGCAACTGAAGAAATGTTTCAAATATGGAGATGCTTCTATTCAATACTTTGGTTTGGCCAAAACATGCAGCCAACACAAAAGACTCAACACTTACCTTTAGAGCCTACACGTGAGGATGGGGGAAATTTTGAACCTACATATCACACCCATGCATATCATACATTTACATTCATGGAAAATAATTTTCGCATATCACTTTGCTTTATAGGAATTTAAAAAGAACAATCAAATATTAGCAAAGAGAAATATGGATTCCGGAAATAAAAGTACGCTCGCTTTCAAGGTTAAAGCTCCTAGGGTGGAAAGTTTGTTAGCCTTAAGTAAGAAGCTCTCCCCGGTCAACAAGAGTATTTTTGAAGCAAGCTATGGGTTAATACTTGATCTCCTACCCGTAAGGATAGATTCAACGGCCTTAACCACTTTGGCACAATTCTTCGACCCACCACTCCGGTGCTTTACATTTCAAGATTTCCAACTAGCTCCAACATTGGAAGAATTCGAGAAGATCTTGGGTTGTAGCATGAAAGGTCGTGAATTATATCTCGGTCCCGGGAAAGACCCCACATTAGAGGCCATCGCCGAATCCTTATACCTTGATGTCCAAGAAATAGCATCTAACTTGGAAATTAGAGGAAATGCTAAGGGATTCACAAGAAAGTTTTTGGAAGCCAAAGCTCGGGATTTACTAGCCAACAAAGAGGGAATGGCATTCAACGCCATCTTAGCCCTCTTAGTCTACGGGATCGTTTTATTCCCCAATATGGATGATTTCGTAGACTTTCCGGCTTTAGAGGTATTCATGATTAAAAATCCGGTTCCCACAATTTTGGCGGATTTTTATCACTCCCTCTACTCTAGGCATGAACAAGCAAGGGGACGCAAAATTTCTTGTTGCACTCCTTTAGTGCAAATTTGGATGATGTCCCACATGCCAAGAAACCGAGACTTTGTGGAAAACCGGGCCAAGCTCAAATGGTCACAACGGATGACGACCCTCGTCGCAAAGGACGTCCATTGGTTTTCTCCAAATTTAGAGGACCCGGAAATTATCCTCACTTGCGGGGACTTCCCTAATGTACCCCTCATTGGTACTAAGGGATGTATTAATTACAATCCGGTCCTCTCTCTCCGACAATTAGGTTTTTCAATGGAAAACAAACCTAATGACCTTTTGTTGGAAGCTTTCTTTTTAAGGGAAGGCAATCAAAACCCGACATTGCTAGAAAGAATCCAAGGGGCGTGGAGCCAAGTGCATAAAGGAAGGTCGGCAAGAGGAATTGTGTCGCCAAACCCCTTTATACTCAATAGGTGAAGGAGAGGATTAAAACAATCAAATTACCCTTTGTGGTCATATGCCCTCCAAAACCTCCTACACCTAAACCTATCACAATCATTCCCAACCAAGAAGCGGAGGAACTCAAAGCTAAGATTCGAGAGCTCCAAAACAAAAACGGAGACTTATAATTAAAGCACCTCCAAGCTTTGGGAGAGATCACTAGGACGAAGAGAGATCGCGATGAAGTAACAAACTCTCTCATAGTGTGCCAAAAACGGCTAAAGATCTCCGAAGGGAAGAGAAATTGGATAGGAGGCGGCTTGGTTAGTGCGGATGCCAACCTTGTGGCCAAGGACGAAGAGTTGGAAAGAATCTTGCATTCCAACCAAGAGCTCAAGAAGTTCGGCGAGCTAGCTATTGAAGCTCAACGGAAATGGAGGTTGAAGTTTCAAGAGAAAAATCAACAGCTCCAAGAAGTGGTCAAAGACTACAAAGAGCAGCTTCAAGCCGAACGCGTCCAACGACAAAGACATGAGAGCCTTTCTCATCAAGGGAGCTACATTGCAATCGCCTCGAAGCGGACATCAAGAAATTCGAAGAATACTTCGATAAGATTGCAAGAGAGCATGGGAATCGCATTGCACGACTCCTTGATGAGATTAGAAGTGCAAATATCCAGCTAGCCCAACGCAAGGAAGTGATTGAGTTTGTATGGCAAGATGCCACCCAGCTAAGTAAGGACTTGACTAGATTAGTCGCATTCTCAAACTTAGTCATCGCCGAGCTTCCGAGGAGACTTGCAAAGGCCGAGATGGTCATGCCATACTTTGTCATCCCTACGGAAATCCAGAAATTTATGAAGTTCTGCAAGGACACATTAGATTTCTATAGGGAGGAAATAGGCAAGGCCGAAAGGCGAGCGGCTATTTGATTTGTATTAGCATTAGTTACACTTTGTAATCTCAATGTTATTCAATCAAATATATATTTTGACAATGTTAATTTTCCGGCTTCTAATACTTTTAATTGCTAATATTAATTGCATATTTTTTTTAATTTCCTTATAAAGCAAAACAAACAAAAAAAATTTTCATGCATACATCATTCATTATCATGCATACGGTCATCCTCGAGTCCAAACTCATTTTCCCTTTTCTTATCCTCAGGATTTCTTATAATCCAAATTGAGTCTTCAGTGTTCGCATTCTCTCCGCAACACTACGTGTCTTCTCGTAAGGAAAAGTGGCTCATCGTCCCGAGGCAACTCACTCCTACAATACCCGAGCGACCCTAAAGAGGAAAATGGAGAACCTAGAACAAGAGAATCAAGATCTTCGTGAAGAAGTAACATCTATGAGAACGGAAATGGAAAAACTAACGGAGTTAGTGAAACTACTAGCAGCCGCACAAATCCCGGCACCTCCTCCTCCCTCTAGCTCCCAAGCTCCAGCACTAGCTTCTACTTCAACTCCGACCCTACATGATGGAACTCAGCGCTACACTAAACCCCCCGGTTGCACATGGGGTATGCCGTTTGATTTTGGTGAAGAGTCCGTCCCTATTCCTAATACCCTTCAAGAAACCCCGGTCACTCAACCCGAGGTTACCTTTACCCAGGCTGTTGCGGCCTTCACTACACCAGTGGTTCATACCACTCAAGGTGATTACGGGCCTATCTTTCATGCCGAAAGTTTAGGCGCCCAGGATAGGATGGCTGATTTCCTTGCAAAATTCGATGAGATGCAAAAAGAGATTAAAGCCCTCCGAGGGAAGGATTTATTCGGGAAGGACGCCCATGATCTCTGCCTTGTACCCAATGTCAAGATCCCTCCTAAATTCAAGGTCCCGGATTTTGAAAAGTACAAAGGGAACACTTGCCCGCAAAGTCACTTGGTAATGTACGCAAGGAAGATGTCGACACAAACCGACAACCATCAGCTGCTCATCCATTATTTCCAAGATAGCTTAACCGGTGCTGCTTTAAAGTGGTACATGGGTTTGGATAGTACCAAAATCCAAACCTTTAATGACTTGGGAGAGGCGTTTGTCCGCCAGTACAAATACAATTTGGACATGGCCCCGGACCGGGACCAACTCCGGGCCATGGCCCAAAAGGACAAAGAGACCTTTAAGGAGTACGCGCAAAGGTGGAGAGAGATAGCGGCTAAGATTAGCCCGTCTCTAGAAGAAAAGGAAATGACCAAGATCTTTTTAAATACCCTTGGTTCCTTTTACTATGAACGAATGGTTGCCAGTGCGCCAAGTGACTTCACCGAAATGGTAAGCATGGGCGTACGTTTGGAGGATGCGGTCCGAGAAGGACGCTTAATAAAGGAAAGTGCTCCGTCTAGTAGCACAAAGAGATTCGGGGGTAGCTAACCAAGGAAGAAAGAGCAAGATATCGGCATGATTGGCCACGGAGGACCTCATCAAGGGTACTCGGCATATCCGCATGTCTCTGCTATCTCACCTTCCATCTCTACACCTCCAAATTACCAAGTTCAAGTCCCGCAAAGATCTCTCCCTCAATATCAACAGTCCTATCAACAACAACACCCGCAAAATCCACAACAATCATACCAGCAGCCCTGCCCACAAGGTCAGCAGCAATTCCGACCTCAAGCACCTCAACAGCCTTTCAACCATCAGAATCGCCCAAGAGCGGCATTCGATCCGATACCCATGAAGTACGCGGACCTGCTCCCGGCTTTACTTGCGAGGAATCTCGTACAAACAAGAGCACCACCTCCCGTACCAAGTGTATTACCTCCATGGTATCGACATGACCTTACGTGCGCATACCATCAAGGGGCACCAGGCCATGAAGTCGAACGTTGCCTTGCTTTAAAGAATGAGGTCCAGAAGCTAGTCCGTACCAAAGTATTGACCTTCAAGGACTCAAACCCAAATGTCCAAACTAACCCGCTGCCGAACCATGGTTTCTCAATCAACATGGTTTAAGAACACCAAGGAACCAGTCCTATTTTGAAAGTCCAAAACATCAGGACTCCTTTGGTTCCACTACACATCAAAATGTGTAAAGCAGCTATGTTCGAGCACGATCATGCTAGTTGCGAAGAGTGTTCAATAAGTCCTCAAGGATGTATGCAAATCCAAAATGACATACAAGGACTAATGGACAGGAAGGAGCTCGTTGTCCCCAAAAAGGACGAAAGTGTATGTGTCATAACTCCGGAGTTTGATATCCCGGAACACTTGGAGATAGCCTTCAGCAGCCAAGAGCCTGCCACTACTCCACTTGTGATATGTTTACCAGGGCCTGCCCCATACACTTCCAACAAAGCGGTTCCTTACAAGTACCTTGCAACCATGATGAACAACGGCCAAGAGACGCCTATTCCCCCCTTAGCCCCTGTCGATAATATCACGGACAGCAGTAAAGTACTAAGGAGCGGACGTGTTCTTCCCACAATAGTCCAAGAGAAGGTCAGCACCCCGGTATTTAAACCGAAGCCAACCCAGGACCCCTGCACGAGCAAAGAAATGGGTCAATCCAGTGGGGCAAACGCCGATTCGGATCTCGATGAGGTATTGAAGCTAATCAAGAAGAGCGAATACAAGGTCGTGGATCAGTTGTTGCAAACGCCTTCCAAGATCTCTATGCTATCCTTATTGTTGAACTCCGACGCACATAGAGAGTCATTGATGAGGGTCTTGGACCAAGCCTTTGTGGAGCACGACATAACCCTCGGCCAATTCGGAGGCATTGTCGGAAATATCACTGTCTGCAATAGCTTAAGCTTTAGTGATGAGGAACTCCCGGAGCAAGGAAGACACCATAATTTGGCATTACATATATCGGTAAACTGCAAGTCGGATGCTTTATCAAATGTACTTGTAGACACCGGCTCTTCATTAAATGTAATGGCCAAAACAACCCTTGACCAGCTTTCCTACCAGGGGACCCCCATAAGGCAAAGTGGGGTAGTTGTTAAAGCCTTTGATGGCTCGAAGAAATCAGTGATCGGGGAGGTGGATTTACCTATTACCATCGGACCATCTGTCTTCCAAATAACCTTCCAAGTAATGGATATACAAGCAGCGTATAGTTGTTTGTTAGGTCGACCGTGGACCACGAGGCCGGAGCAGTGACATCCACACTGCATCAAAAGCTGAAATTTGTGAAGAATGGGAAGCTAGTTACAGTGGGAGGAGAGGAAGCTCTGTTAATCAGCCATCTGTTGGCTTTCTCGTTCATCGGTGCTGATATCGTTGACGGGACATCATTCCAAGGTCTTTCCTTAGACGATGAGAGTGCCACAAAGAATGAAGCGTCCATGTCTTCTTTCAAGAGCGCACAAAGAGCAGTGCAAGGTGACTTACTCCCGGATTGGGGAAAGACAATAAGTCTGCCGGAGCGTAACCATAGAGAAGGTTTAGGTTTCACTCCAACTACAAGAGTTGCCGAGCCAAGCTCTAACATTGAACCGCTCGAGAACATCTTTCGTAGCGCCAGCTTCATTCACTCCACAAAGCAAACCAACGCCATCACTGAGGATGGGCCGGAAGAAACAGCACCTGTCCATGTAACGCCCGGAGGAGCTTGTCGAAATTGGGTTGTTGTCGATGTTCCCTCTGTTATCCAGTCTTCAAAGTAATGTGTTTGTTCATTTTATCTTTTTCAAAAAAAACCTTCGCCTCGCCCGAAGCGAAAGGAGACTCATGTAGGGCTTGTTTAATATACTATCGTCAATTAATAAAAATCGTTGTTTCTATTACAACTTCCACGTATTTATACGTTGTCTTTTTCTTTTTATTTTTTCAATACAAAAAAACAAAAAAACATTTTCTCTCTTTTCTATTTTTTCAAAGAGTCTGCATTTTTCATCTTTTACTAAAATCAATCATCCATCACATGCAGACTAAGCACCCATAAACCTGTCGAACACCTTAGCCCTAGGCTCCCTCCCAACTTTGAATTCCCGGTTTACGAAGCGGAAGAGGAAGAGGTCGAAGAGATCCCGGATGAGATCAAGCGCCTACTAGAACAAGAGAGGAAGACCATTCAGCCTCACGAGGAAACGATAGAGGTCATCAACTTGGGTTCCGAGGAAGAAAAGAGAGAAGTTAAGATTGGAGCGTTATTGGATGCGCCCGTCAAAGAGAAAATAGTCAAGCTTCTTGAAGAGTATGTGGATATCTTTGCATGGTCATATCAAGATATGCCAGGATTGGATCCTGAGATTGTAGAGCACCACTTACCTCTGAAACCTGAATGTTCGCCAGTCAAGCAGAAGTTGAGAAGAACTCGCCCTGACATGGCTCTTAAGATCAAAGAGGAAGTGCAAAAGCAGATTAATGCTGGATTTCTCGTTACCTCGGAGTATCCTCAATGGTTGGCCAACATAGTGCCAGTTCCCAAGAAGGATGGTAAAGTCAGAATGTGTGTCGACTATCAAGATTTAAACAAGGCTAGTCCGAAGGACGACTTCCCTTTACCTCACATTGACATATTGGTTGACAACACCGCCAAATCCAAGGTTTTCTCCTTCATGGATGGCTTCTCGGGGTATAATCAGATTAAAATGGCTGTTGAAGATAGAGAAAAAACGTCTTTCATCACACCTTGGGGCACCTTCTGCTATCAAGTAATGCCTTTTGGCCTAACGAATGCGGGTGCTACCTACCAAAGGGGCATGACTACTCTCTTCCACGACATGATACACAAAGAAATCGAGGTGTATGTCGATGACATGATTGTCAAATCAAGAACGAAAGAAGAGCATGTCGAGTATTTGTCAAAGATGTTGTAGTACCCTAATTTTGTCCTGCGCATTTTAAAAACAAAAATCAAAAAAAGTCAAAGAGGGGAAAAAGTCAAAAGTCAACAAAAGTCAACAGAAAAGTCAACTTTTCAAAATTGAGGACTTCGCAATGCGAAGCTCACTTCGCACTGCGAAGTCTGCGATTTTTCTGCAGATTTTTGGTTTCTTGGATTTAATTCCAGATTTTGTTGCACATCACTTCCATAATTATTTTAAGTAGCATTCATGGCCAATTGGGCCAAGCAAAGCCAGAGTTGAAAGACTTGCCATTAATGCCAAGGTTAGAAGCTTTTTCTTCCAACCTAGCATGTGACAAGCAAGTGGGCTTGCCCTTGGGCAGCTCTAGCCCCTCCCAGGTGACCTGCTAACCACCACAAGGTTGCCAGCCACCTGCTTGAGGACTTTCCTCCTGCTTGCTGCCCCAAAAACCAGTCAAACCAGCTGGATTTTCTCACTTGAAAAGCCATGAGTGCCTACTCTGTTTTTGCAGCAGCTTTTCACCCTCTCACACCAGCCAATTTTAGCCTTTTCATCCCTCAATCTCTGCACAATACAGTGCACGTTTTTATTGACCAACCATTGAGATTGCAAGGATTGATCCCCAAGCATTAGCCATTTGCAAATCAGCTTTGTTCTTCATCATTACCTTCTAGAATAGGTTGAATTTGTGGCTGAAATCAAGCTGGAACTTGCCCCTTGGCACAAGGCAGGGTTGCCTCTATCCATTAGCATTTAATGCAAAGGGATTCAGCTTGATCTTGGCCACAAATCAGCTGAATCAAGGGATTGTGTAATGATGACAAAGATTTGATTTTGGCCTATAAATACAAGGCAATGCCCAAGGTTACAAACACACACAATTAGACAGAACACACACAATTAGACAGAAAACACAACATTCAAAGAGCAGAAACTCTACTCATTTCAACCTACAAATCTCCACAAATAACCAGAAACAATCCATCCACACAAAGCTTTCAAAAGTTCAAGTTCATCACAAATCTTCAAACCTTTGTGAAAGCCTTCAACCAAATCAAGCCAAGTGCAGCAGGAGCTTTGCTAAGGAGTCCTGTAAGTTACTAAGCTCTTTATCTTGCATTTCTAATTGTGTTTGCATAGCTATTTTGGCTCAAAACCTTTTGGTCCTAAAAAACCCCTTTTGAATTTCAAAGAAATCCCAAGGTTTTCAAAACATCAAATTTGGTTTGTACAACCTTTTTCATCCCAAAAACTCAAAGCTTTTCACCCATATATAAGGTCTTGAGTGTGTTCAGAAGTTGTTTCTGAACAAATGTTCAGAAACAGCTTCTGAACCCAAAATTTCGCATGCTTCGCAGTGCGAAGTCATGGTCGCAGTGCGACCATGACAGAACTCAGAACCTGAGTTTTTGTGTCAAAACAACCAATTTTTGAGGTTCTAGCCCCAGAGCTCAGAACCTAAGAGTTTTTAAACCTATGTTCTTCAAATCATAACAAGGTTTTTGCATAATTTTGGCAAATCACAAGTTCGTATAACCATTTTGTGGGTAACTTGCAAAGCAAGTTATGTTCCCAAACTTTCAAAACCACATGAACCAACAAGCTATGTTCAGCTTTTCAATCTAAACTTGAGCAATAAATATTGTTCATGATGTTCAAAACTCAAAAATGAACATACACCGGTAATGTGCGCATTTTCGCAAAATGAGACGAACTTGCGCGTTTTCTAGCAAATTTGCTAAACCTTCCCATTTTGGGTTTTCAAACCAAATGTTTTGACTTACCTTGGGATTTCTAAAGAATTCAATCCAAAAACATGAATGAAAAAGGGATGGTGTGACGTATGTCTCTCCATCGCCCCGATTGTACGAATGCGTGACGTATGTCTCGTCGCTCGGACAATCGTCATTCCATTTTAATATGTACAACCCTAACCAAACCAAATCTTGGCCCCTTGTGGTCAATCCAAGCCTTTTGGTCCCCCGTTGGCCATTAGACTCAACCCCTCGACTCGTTAGAGTCCACTCGGTCAATGTTCGACTCGTCCGAGTCCATTGTACCCGTTCTTGATCTCAGTGGATCAATCGAACAATCGCCCGACTCTTTGGAGTCCACTCGGTCAATGTTTGACTTGTATGAGTCCATTGTACCTCCCTTGGTCCCATAGCGACCAATTCAACCCTCTACCCTAACGGACGTAACTTTTAACAATTCTAATGTGATTCACGAACAAACGCTTAATAAGTCTCCAAGAGCGAGCATACAAGCTACGTTTTAATCGCAAGAATTCGGTTTAAAACATCGTCCATTTAAAATCAACCAACCCACATACGTTTTTCTACCAAAGAACTACGTATGCTTTGAATTCTCCGACTACCGGGAGATACGTAGGAGCAAGATCGACATCTTGTCAAGCACAATAATAATAAAACTTTTTTTTCTCTTTTCGTTTGTTTTTATCTCTTTTCCCCCCCTTATTATATTTTAGCATAAATGAACATGAACGCAAAGTATTAAAAAGCAATTCAAGTCTTAACCAAATAGAAGGTTCCCGTTGAGTACAACGGACGTGAGGGGTGCTAATACCTTCCCCTCGCGTAACCGACTCCCGAACCCGACAATGGTTGCGATGACCTAATCCTTATCCTCATCGTCAAAAGGGTTTTATTATCGTTTCCCTTTACAACAAAAAAAAACTTAAGGGTTTATCAACGTTCCCTTTACACAAAAACTTTGGTGGCGGCTTCACAAAGGCACCCTCCGAGCGTCCGAGGACGACCTCGGAGGAATCTGCGCGTCTTTTTCCCGAGGAAAAAAACGAGGTGCGCACAGCTGGCGACTTCACTGGGGACCCTGTTCCCACTAGCAAGTCAAGCCTAACCTATTTGGGTTAAAGACAATTGCTTTATTTTCTTTGCGTGTCATGTTTATTTATTTTATTCATGCATGTTATATTTATGCTTTATGTTTATATATTTGCTTTATTTGCTTTATATTCATATTATATCTCAAATGTGGGGGTTACTTGAGTGATGTTACTCCACATTGTTCGGGTTAATGCCGGACGTGTGAGGCTCTCTACCCGAGCTTGAGAAAAACACTAAGTTAGAAGGAGGTTGTGTGCGGAAGCCCGCGTTGACGTATGTCCGTGAGGTGGGATGTCCAACCCCGCTTAGATGAGATTTTCACGTGGAATTAATTGAAGTCATGTCGACGTATGTCCATAGACAACCCTAATTCCATGTGAGGTCTATGACTCTAAGGACCTCATCTTAGGATATTTCACAATTTAGAGCCTACACGTGAGAATGGGGGGAAGTTCCGAACCTTCATATACCAAACCCCTGCATATCATCTATTTGCATTCATGAAAAAATTTTTTTAAAAAAAGGGGCATATTTTTTGCACACTCATTGCATTCATACATTTACATGCATTTCAAAGCAAAACTCTCACATCACCCCCTCACTAAAAACACCAAAAAAAGGGGAAGTACCCGACCCGGTGTACAGTAGCGTTTCGGAAGAGATCCGAGCAACCGGAAGGCCATCGAAATTTCGGAAATCTTTTTTTGTCCAAGTAATTTATCTTGTTTTTCAAAAAAAAAAACAATCATTTTGCTCTTCCCAAGGCAAATGATTAATTTTTAGGGGACCCCCATATTTCAAATCATTTTCGTCATTAATAAAGTTGCAGTTTATGTTCAAAAGAGTTCGTTTTTCTTTCGTTCTCAAATAAATTTTCGCAACCCTACAAAAAAATCATCATAAATACACCACCAAAAAATAACACTACTACGATTCCTCATGACTTCGATTTTCCAATTAACCAAACGGAAGATGATAATAAGGACGATTTTGAACCTCCTGAAGGATTGTCCAGACTTGGGGATCAAGAGGATAGGGTAATACAACTTCACCAAGAGAGCCCTCAAAAGAATGGCACTACAGTTTTCCCTCTGCCGGGGCACACTCTACAAGAGAAATCATGGTCTTACCCCAGATGTGTGGGTAAATGTGAAGCAATCATGCTCACCAAAGAAATCCACGAGGAGTCCTTCCAAACCCATGCCAAGACATGTCACAAGTGACAAAATTATGCCAACAAGGGGCACATACCACAAACACCTTTGAATGTCATCACCCTAACCTTTCTCTATGTGGGGCATAGACATGTTTGGAATGATTGATCCAAAGGCTTCAAAAAGGGCACCAGTTCATACTAGTTGCCATCAACTGTTTCACCAAATGGGTCGAAGCAGCTTCCTATTCAAACACGACCAAACAAGTGGTTGCCCAACTCATCAAAAAGCCAAGCCGTTACGGCACTCCCCACAATTTCCCACAAAAAGCCAAGCCGTTACGGCACTCCCCACAATTTCCCACAAAAAGCCAAGCCGTTACGGCACTCCCCACAATTTCCCACAAAAGGCCAAGTCGTCATTGGCATTCCTCACATTCCCAAACAAACAAAGCCCAATTTTCATTGGCATCCCCCAAACACAAAAAGCCAAGTCATCATTGGCATTCCTCACATCTCCAACAAAAGACCAATTTTCATTGGCACACACAATTTCCAAACAAAAAGCCCAATTTCCATTGGCAATCACAAACCCCACTTCCAATAAAAGCCCAATTTTTATTGGCATTCCCATCCAAAAACAAAAGCCCGACCTTGCTCGGCATCCAATCTCAATAAAAGCCCGACCTCGCTCGGCAGCCAAACAAAAGCCCGACCTTGCTCGGCATCCAATCTCAATAAAAGCCCGACCTTGCTCGGCATCCAATCTCAATAAAAGCCCGACTTCGCTCGGCATCCAAACACCCAAAAGCCCAATTTTCATTGGCACTCACAAACATATTCCCAAATACCATTTCCAATAAAAGCCCAATTTCCATTGGCCCTTACAAACTCAATCACACATAAAGCCCAATTTTCATTGGCATCTCCACACCAAAAACAAAAAGCCCGACCTCGCTCGGCAACCAAACACAAAAAACCATGCTTGTCATCCAATCACAAAAAACCCAATTTCCATTAGCACCCAAACACAAACAAGGTTTGACCAGCTAAACCCCATAAAAGAGGAACACCACACAGCATTGGGGCATGGACAGCTCGACAAGAAAGATCATTCTCGAGAATTTAGAGAAGGAGACTTAATGCTCGGGAAAAAGGATATTACTCACCCACAAGGATCCCCCTATCAATAAACTCCGGCGCAGTCAAAAAAAATATATGCCAAAAAGAAAAGAGCTCGCTAAATCGAAAACCCGAAAAGGGCGGTTTAGGCAATAGAGAGCGTCCTGGTAGATCGAAAACCTGAAAAGGCGGTCTAGGCAAAAATTAAGGACACCAAAAAAGGAAATATACCCCAGTGAACTGAAAACTCGAAAGAGCAGTCCAGGTAAAAGTTAGGGGTTTCAAAAAAAAAAAGAAAAGAGGCAAAAGACTGCGGCACGTGAGGTCCGGACAGAATTCAAGAGGGAAAGAATCAACCTCATTATCATCTTTCAAAAAAAGGTTATTTCGAAGTCATAGGGAAAATAGCACGTGAAACCCAAGCAAATTTCCATTTGTCTTTTTGTTTCTTCTTTTCTCCCTATCTTAGTAATCACCTCTTATAGGGATTACATTTTCACGAATAGTTACCCATACAAGGGACTAAGTTTCGTTGAATCAAAATCATCTTAAAATCTTTTCATTGTTATGCGTCCTTACTTGCTCATAAAATGTGTTTTTATAATGCATTGAAATATGGGAATAACATAAAAAAAAAAACAAAAAAAATGTGTGTTTTTTACTTGGACGTTAAATGTCAAAAGAATTTCGTTGGTCCCCGGTATTGCATCAGAGGACTCAAAACTTGAAGCTTTGCATCAGTCATTTTAAGACTCATGCTCTTCAGCAGAAACAAGTGCGTAGCTCACGACGCGTAAAACGCAAAGATCCCGGGTGTCGGAGGAAACAAATTCCCCAATTAAAGCTCACCCCCCATACATCTTTTTTCATCCACTAAGGCCGGATATCGATCATGCTTCCAAAATGATCCTTATATCCCCAGTGAGACCACCAAAACCAAAAAGCCCGACCTCGCTCGGCAACCAAAACCAAAAAGCCCGACCTCGCTCGGCAACCAAACAAAAAGTCCAATAATCATTGGCAAACCAAAAGTCCAATATTCATTGGCAAACCAAAGAACTACGTAAGCTTTGAATTCTCCATCCCACCAGGAGATACGTAGGAGCAAGATCATCATCTTGTCAAGCACAACAAACAAAAGCCCAATTTTCATTGGCCCACAATAAAGCCCAAATTTTATTGATATTCCCCAGGGAGTCTCAACCCCAAACAAAAGTCCAATCATTATTGGCAAAAAACACAAATTTTCGGGCTTAGGCTCGAACTACACCGGTTTTGATCCCATTTGGGTATGTAGGCAAAGGACCCTGTCCTTCCAAACCGACCAACCAAAAACCCAACAAAGCACAAATTTTCGGGCTTAGGCTCGAACTACACCGGTTTTGATCCCATTTGGGTATGTAGGCAAAGGACCTTGTCCTTCCAAACCGACCAACCAAAAAAGAAAGCCCAATTATCATGAACACACCCACAAACAAAGACCGACTCTGCTCGGCACCCAACTAACATTATTCATGCATGCATATTTTAAAACCATTCATACACATGCATTTCATTTCATAAAACCTGCAACAAGGATCCTCCAGTGAGTATCACTTATTCACCAACATCCATTAACATTCAACCAGGGGCACCTATTTAGGGTAAGACCGCAGCTCGTTAGGAATCGATATTCAGAAGCAGTACCTGAATAAGATCACCTAGCTTAGGTATCGACCTCTAGAAGCAATTCCTAGAATAGATCACCTACCTCATTGTTCGACCTCTAGAAGCAATTCCTAGAGTAGATCACCTCCCCCAGTGTATCGACCTTCAGTGTTAGCAGCTGAATAAGATCACAGCTCGTTAGGAATCGATATTCAGAAGCAGTACCTGAATAAGATCACCTAGCTTAGGTATCGACCTCTAGAAGCAATTCCTAGAGTAGATCACCTCCATCAACGTTCCACCTCTAGTGACAGTGCCTAGAGTAAATCACCACCCTCAGGAATCGACCTCTAGTGACAGTGCCTAGATAAGATTACCTTCATCCCCCAGTGGATCTACCTCCAGTGTTAGCGGCTGGATACGATCAACCCCTACCAACCATTGCATTTGCATTTCGCGAAGGACAAAATTCGGGTCCTTCTTTTTCTTTTTACTTAATTGATCTCCGCAAAGAGTTCATGAGATGCCCTCGGCACTCACGCACTCTATGCGAAGACACAATTAAGTAGGGGCAGCTGTAGTACCCTAATTTTGTCCTGCGCATTTTAAAAACAAAAATCAAAAAAAGTCAAAGAGGGGAAAAAGTCAAAAGTCAACAAAAGTCAACAGAAAAGTCAACTTTTCAAAATTGAGGACTTCGCAATGCGAAGCTCACTTCGCACTGCGAAGTCTGCGATTTTTCTGCAGATTTTTGGTTTCTTGGATTTAATTCCAGATTTTGTTGCACATCACTTCCATAATTATTTTAAGTAGCATTCATGGCCAATTGGGCCAAGCAAAGCCAGAGTTGAAAGACTTGCCATTAATGCCAAGGTTAGAAGCTTTTTCTTCCAACCTAGCATGTGACAAGCAAGTGGGCTTGCCCTTGGGCAGCTCTAGCCCCTCCCAGGTGACCTGCTAACCACCACAAGGTTGCCAGCCACCTGCTTGAGGACTTTCCTCCTGCTTGCTGCCCCAAAAACCAGTCAAACCAGCTGGATTTTCTCACTTGAAAAGCCATGAGTGCCTACTCTGTTTTTGCAGCAGCTTTTCACCCTCTCACACCAGCCAATTTTAGCCTTTTCATCCCTCAATCTCTGCACAATACAGTGCACGTTTTTATTGACCAACCATTGAGATTGCAAGGATTGATCCCCAAGCATTAGCCATTTGCAAATCAGCTTTGTTCTTCATCATTACCTTCTAGAATAGGTTGAATTTGTGGCTGAAATCAAGCTGGAACTTGCCCCTTGGCACAAGGCAGGGTTGCCTCTATCCATTAGCATTTAATGCAAAGGGATTCAGCTTGATCTTGGCCACAAATCAGCTGAATCAAGGGATTGTGTAATGATGACAAAGATTTGATTTTGGCCTATAAATACAAGGCAA
The DNA here is from genome assembly GCA_018208015.1 of Medicago ruthenica. Classification (NCBI taxonomy): domain Eukaryota; kingdom Viridiplantae; phylum Streptophyta; class Magnoliopsida; order Fabales; family Fabaceae; genus Medicago; species Medicago ruthenica. Next base: position 4,060,922 of record CM031371.1, read on the forward strand.
TGCCCAAGGTTACAAACACACACAATTAGACAGAACACACACAATTAGACAGAAAACACAACATTCAAAGAGCAGAAACTCTACTCATTTCAACCTACAAATCTCCACAAATAACCAGAAACAATCCATCCACACAAAGCTTTCAAAAGTTCAAGTTCATCACAAATCTTCAAACCTTTGTGAAAGCCTTCAACCAAATCAAGCCAAGTGCAGCAGGAGCTTTGCTAAGGAGTCCTGTAAGTTACTAAGCTCTTTATCTTGCATTTCTAATTGTGTTTGCATAGCTATTTTGGCTCAAAACCTTTTGGTCCTAAAAAACCCCTTTTGAATTTCAAAGAAATCCCAAGGTTTTCAAAACATCAAATTTGGTTTGTACAACCTTTTTCATCCCAAAAACTCAAAGCTTTTCACCCATATATAAGGTCTTGAGTGTGTTCAGAAGTTGTTTCTGAACAAATGTTCAGAAACAGCTTCTGAACCCAAAATTTCGCATGCTTCGCAGTGCGAAGTCATGGTCGCAGTGCGACCATGACAGAACTCAGAACCTGAGTTTTTGTGTCAAAACAACCAATTTTTGAGGTTCTAGCCCCAGAGCTCAGAACCTAAGAGTTTTTAAACCTATGTTCTTCAAATCATAACAAGGTTTTTGCATAATTTTGGCAAATCACAAGTTCGTATAACCATTTTGTGGGTAACTTGCAAAGCAAGTTATGTTCCCAAACTTTCAAAACCACATGAACCAACAAGCTATGTTCAGCTTTTCAATCTAAACTTGAGCAATAAATATTGTTCATGATGTTCAAAACTCAAAAATGAACATACACCGGTAATGTGCGCATTTTCGCAAAATGAGACGAACTTGCGCGTTTTCTAGCAAATTTGCTAAACCTTCCCATTTTGGGTTTTCAAACCAAATGTTTTGACTTACCTTGGGATTTCTAAAGAATTCAATCCAAAAACATGAATGAAAAAGGGATGGTGTGACGTATGTCTCTCCATCGCCCCGATTGTACGAATGCGTGACGTATGTCTCGTCGCTCGGACAATCGTCATTCCATTTTAATATGTACAACCCTAACCAAACCAAATCTTGGCCCCTTGTGGTCAATCCAAGCCTTTTGGTCCCCCGTTGGCCATTAGACTCAACCCCTCGACTCGTTAGAGTCCACTCGGTCAATGTTCGACTCGTCCGAGTCCATTGTACCCGTTCTTGATCTCAGTGGATCAATCGAACAATCGCCCGACTCTTTGGAGTCCACTCGGTCAATGTTTGACTTGTATGAGTCCATTGTACCTCCCTTGGTCCCATAGCGACCAATTCAACCCTCTACCCTAACGGACGTAACTTTTAACAATTCTAATGTGATTCACGAACAAACGCTTAATAAGTCTCCAAGAGCGAGCATACAAGCTACGTTTTAATCGCAAGAATTCGGTTTAAAACATCGTCCATTTAAAATCAACCAACCCACATACGTTTTTCTACCAAAGAACTACGTATGCTTTGAATTCTCCGACTACCGGGAGATACGTAGGAGCAAGATCGACATCTTGTCAAGCACAATAATAATAAAACTTTTTTTTCTCTTTTCGTTTGTTTTTATCTCTTTTCCCCCCCTTATTATATTTTAGCATAAATGAACATGAACGCAAAGTATTAAAAAGCAATTCAAGTCTTAACCAAATAGAAGGTTCCCGTTGAGTACAACGGACGTGAGGGGTGCTAATACCTTCCCCTCGCGTAACCGACTCCCGAACCCGACAATGGTTGCGATGACCTAATCCTTATCCTCATCGTCAAAAGGGTTTTATTATCGTTTCCCTTTACAACAAAAAAAAACTTAAGGGTTTATCAACGTTCCCTTTACACAAAAACTTTGGTGGCGGCTTCACAAAGGCACCCTCCGAGCGTCCGAGGACGACCTCGGAGGAATCTGCGCGTCTTTTTCCCGAGGAAAAAAACGAGGTGCGCACAGATGTTTCAACGCCTGAGAAAATATCGGCTTCGCCTGAACCCCAACAAATGTACATTCGGCGTGAGATCAGGAAAACTCCTAGGTTTCATTGTCAGTCAAAAGGGTATCGAGGTAGATCCCGATAAGGTCAAAGCTATCAGAGAAATGCCTGCTCCTCAAACTGAGAAGCAAGTAAGGGGATTTCTAGGACGTTTAAACTACATCTCTAGATTCATATCCCATATGACAGCCACTTGTGGACCCATCTTCAAACTGCTCCGCAAAAATCAAGAAGTGGTATGGACAGAAGATTGCCAAAAAGCTTTTGACAGCATCAAGGAGTACCTGCTAGAATCTCCAATACTCATTCCTCCAGTCGAAGGAAGACCTTTGATCATGTACTTAACCGTATTGGAGGACTCCATGGGTTGTGTACTCGGACAACAAGATGAGACCGGTAGAAAAGAGCACGCCGTCTACTACCTAAGCAAGAAGTTTACGGACTGTGAGTCCCGATACTCTCTACTTGAAAAGACTTGCTGTGCATTAGCCTGGGCTGCTAGGCGTCTTCGCCACTACATGCTTAATCATACTACTTGGTTGATATCCAAGATGGATCCAATCAAGTACATATTTGAAAAACCCGCCTTAACCGGAAGGATCGCCCGTTGGCAGATGTTGTTGTCAGAATACGACATCGAATACCACACTCAGAAAGCCATCAAGGCCAGCATTCTCGCTGACCATTTGGCTCATCAACCAATTGAGGATTATCAACCAATCAAGTTTGACTTCCCCGATGAAGAAATCATGTATCTAAAGATGAAGGATTGTGACGAACCACTACCCAGCGAAGGTCCAGATCCCGAATCTAAATGGAAGTTAATCTTTGATGGAGCAGTCATCGTCACCCCTGAGGGCAAGCATCTCCCTTTTGCTGCAAGACTATCCTTCGACTGTACAAACAATATGGCAGAGTATGAGGCTTGTATCTTAGGAATTGAGGAAGCCATCGACCTAAGGATCAAGAACCTCGACATTTACGGAGACTCAGCTCTTGTGATTAATCAAATCAATGGAGATTGGGAAACTCGCCACACCGGCTTGATCCCTTACAAAGATTACGCAAGACGCTTGCTAACCTTTTTCAACGAAGTCAAGCTGCATCACATTCCTCGAGATGAGAATCAAATGGCAGATGCTTTGGCAACCTTATCTTCTATGTATGAGGTCAGTCACCGGAACGAAATTCCAACAATCAAGGTTCAACACCTAGAAAGGCATGCACATGTATTTGCAGTCGGAGCAGTTATAGATGACAAACCATGGTTCCATGACATCAAGTGTTTCCTCCAAAAGCAAGAGTACCCGCATGGGGCATCCAACAAGGATAAGAAAACTCTGCGAAGATTAGCCGACAACTTCTTTCTAAATGGAGAAGTTTTATACAAGAGGAATTTTGATATGGAGCTGCTCAGATGTGTTGATGAGCAGGAAGCGGACCTCATAATGCATGAAATACATGAAGGCTCCTTTGGAACTCATTTCAGTGGGCACACAATGGCTAGGAAAATCTTAAGAGCCGGATATTACTGGATGACCTTGTAAAGCAATTGCTACAAGCATGCCAAGAAATGCCACAAATGTCAAATCTATGCGGATAAGATCCACATGCCACCAACGACTCTGAATGTCCTCTCATCACCATGGCCTTTCTCCATGTGGGGCATTGACATGATTGGTAGGATCGAACCCAAAGCTTCAAATGGACATCGCTTCATCCTAGTAGCAATCGACTACTTCACCAAATGGGTTGAGGCTGCATCATATGCCAACGTCACCAAACAAGTGGTGGTTCGATTTATTAAGAATCATATCATATGTCGATATGGTATTCCCAACAAGATCATCACGGACAATGGGACCAACCTGAATAATAAAATGGTGAAGGAGCTATGCAAAGAGTTTAAGATCGAGCATCGTAACTCTTCTCCTTATAGACCTCAGATGAATGGTGCGGTTGAAGCTGCAAACAAAAACATCAAGAAAATAGTGCAAAAGATGGTAGTCTCATACAAGGATTGGCATGAGATGCTACCATATGCCTTGCACGGGTACCGTACTTCAGTACGTACGTCGACAGGAGCAACCCCTTTCTCTTTAGTATACGGCATGGAAGCAGTGCTCCCCATAGAAGTCGAAATCCCGTCATTGAGAATCTTGATGGAAGCTAAATTGTCAGAGGCTGAAGGGTGTCAAAACAGATACGATCAGTTGAATTTAATCGAGGAGAAACGCATGACAGCCTTATGTCATGGACAACTGTACCAACAAAGGATGAAACAAGCTTTTGACAAGAAAGTTCGTCCTCGGGAAATCCAAGAAGGAGACCTCGTGCTCAAAAGGATCCCATCTTTTCAACCTGACTCTAGGGGCAAATGGACGCCTAACTATGAAGGCCCTTATGTCGTCAAGAGAGTATTCTCCGGAGGAGCCTTGATTCTCACGACAATGGACGGCGAGGATTTTCCGCGTCCTGTGAACTCCGATGTAGTCAAGAAATACTTTGTCTAAAAACAAAAGAACAGCTCGGTAAGTCGAAAACCTGAAAGGGCGGCTTAAGCAAAAAGAGCGTCTCGGTGGACTGAAAACCTGAAAAGGCGGTCCAGGCAAAAATTAGAGACATAAAACAGAAATAGCTATCCTGATAGGTCAAACATCTGAAAGGATGACCTATGCAAAAATTAAGGATCAAAAGACAAAGTAACTACATCGGATTGGTCGTGATCTACTCGGGGCACATCAATTGTCTGAAGACTCCGAATCAGAAGCATCCAAACAAGGAATTCAAAGTTATTAGGGATACGAGTGGCCACCGCGTGCAATGTACCCTTCTCTTTTATATTTACCCTTTTTTTAGACTTTGTAAGATTCGTGGAGCCACGCCTTTGGAAGGCTACCACCCCTTTAATGAATTTCATTTCCCAGCATAACATTCTTTACCTTTTGTCAAAACCCTTTCATTCATTTTTATTCTTGATGATAGTATTTCAAAAACAAAAAAAAAACTTTTTCAAAATTTATTTCATGAGTGTTTTATTTTTATCAATAACAAACACATTCCTTTTCGAACTCGCGAATATTCGGAGTGTACATCGATGTCTGTCCTTAAAGCAGATAAAGCTTCGCAGGCCGAGCATGGTCAATCGCAAAAAAGGGAATTCCCCAACAGAATCCTCGGCGAATTAATCGGAAATTCCCCAGTGAGTTAAGAGCCCGAAAAGACAATTCAGGCAAGGACTTGCCAACCAAAGCATAAGCATTCCCAGCGGAATCGCCAGTTCTTCTCCCCAGCGGATTAGCACAATCCCCAGTGGACTACCAAACTCCCCAGGAAGTAAATCTTTGTCTTACTCTCAAAAGCCCAATTACCATTGGCATCGAAGGCTGGATATCGATCATGCTTCCAAAATGATCCTTATATCCCCAGCGAATTCACAAGCGAAGCCCAATTTTATTGGCATACCCCCCCCAGTGGAGTCTTACATCATCCAAGCCCGACTTTGCTCGGCATTCAAATCATAATCCCCCAGCGTCCCACGTGACGTCTGTCATCCCCCAGGTCAGCATAATTCATGCATCATATCATAGTCATTCATTAACATGCATCTCATATTCATATCATGCATTTCCCACAAATAGTCGAATGTCCTCCCCAGTCTATCTGGTCTAGGGATGTCAATCTCCTTTTCACCAAGCGATAGTTCTTTAACGAACAGCTTGCGCAGGTTCTTCATCGTATCAAAGGGCAAATCCTTAACAAACATGTTGGGTATCCCCAGTACTAGTCCATCTCTCACACGACGTCCTCAGTGACAGTCATGCATTCATACATTCATTTATGCATACAGCATACTACATATCATACATGGTTATTTCTAACCATCATGAGTCTCACCAAACAATCGCGAGCAATTCGTGAATTCTTTTTTTCCCAAGTGTCATCCCCAGTCTGTCTGGTTCGGAGATGTCACCCTTTTCCGCCAAGTGGCAGTTCAAACGAACAGCTTGCGCGTCTTTTTGTCAAGTCTTTATGCCGAGTGGCAGTTCTTTAATGAACAGCTTGTGCGTACTCCCCAGTGTTGTGCCAAGTGGCAAGTTCTTCAATGAACAGTTTGTGCATTCTTTCTCGCCGATTGAAGGGGCATTTCTGTAAGGAACGGCTCGTCAGCCGCATCCCCAGTGTCGTCAGTGGCAAGTTCGGTAACCATTCGAACAGCTGACATCTTTCTTTTTTCCTGTCGTCAATGGCAAGTTCGGCAACATCCGAACAGTTGACATTTTATTTTTCTTGTCGTCAATGGCAAGTTCGGCAACATCCGAACAGTTGACATTTTATTTTCTTGTCGTCAATGGCAAGTTCAGCAACATCCGAACAGTTGACATTTTATTTTTCTTGTCGTCAATGGCAAGTTCGGCAACATCCGAACAGTTGACATTTTATTTTCCTGTCGTCAATGGCAAGTTCGGCAACATCCGAACAGTTGACATTTTATTTTTCTGTCGTCAATGGCAAGTTCGGCAACATCCGAACAGTTGACATTCTTTTCATTCTTTTGTCGTCAGTGGCCAGTTCGGCAACAACCCGAACAGCTGGCATTTACCTTTTCATTCTTTGTTGTCAGTGGCAGTTCGGCGACAACCCGAACAGCTGACACTTATCCCCGGTGTGGTCTTCCTTTTTTTATCGTCTTTGCATCCATGTTTACATTACAAGCATTCATAACATTTGCATACATGCATTTATAGCATTTATAACTCGGAAAAATATTTAGTCAAAAAATGGCGTACTCTATATTTAAGTCTCTTCAACCCGTCCATTTCAAAATTTCTCTTTCAATCTCCGGGACGAAGAAACTTAAATAGGGGCATCTGTCATACCCCATTTTTTGACTTATATTTTTGTGTGTTTTATCAATTATTATTTTCATTACTTATTATTACTTTGTATTATTTCATTCTTGTTATAGTATTTTATTTGCATGTTATTATTATCATTATTAGCATTTCCATTATCCTTAATATTATTAATGTTAGTGTTATTCTATTTTTCTTTAATAATATCATTATTATCTTTTACTACTATTAAGGTTTTATTTTAATTAGTATTATTAAGTTTTTATCCTTTTTTTTATTTATTATCATCATTTTCATTATTATTGTCATTTACTATTTTCCTTATTTTCATTATCATTTGCATTTTGCATTTTTCATTATCATTATTATTATTATGTATTATTATTATTTCTCCATTTTACCTTTTTATTTTTAAATACAAAAAATCAAAAAAAGTGGAGTTCGCAGTGCGAAATCACCTTCGCACTGCGACCTCTGCGAAATTTTCTGCAGAATTTTATATATTGGTTTATCCTTTTTGCTTTCAACTACAATTGTTATTATTAGCATTATTACTATTATTATTGCTATTTTTGTGACTGATTTGGTGCAGCAAGGCAAGAATTAATGTGTGACATTAAAGGTAAAAGGAAAGAAGGATTTTCTTCCAACCTATCATGTGATCAAACAAATTGGCTGCCCTTAGTCAGCTCTTGTCCCTCCAAATTGACCCATCACCCAACCTAAGCTTGCCAGCCAGCTGCTTGATCCCTTTCCTTCCCTTTTTCTCTGCCAAAACCAGTCAAACACAAGTGGTTTTCTTGCCCAAAAAGCTGTTTGGTGTGCCCTGTTTTGACCTGGATTTCTCCTCCCACACATAAGCCCACATGCTCATTTTGCTTCCCCCAATCTCCCTGTACATGGCAGTACACGTTTTCATTGCTTGACCTTCCAAGATTGCAAGGATTGATCCCAAGAATCACCCCTTTTGCAGTTGCCCTGTTTTACAGTTTTTTCTCATCATTACCTTCTAGAATTATGGCATTTGTGGCTGAGATCAGTCAAGACCTTGCCCCTTGGCACAAGGCAAAGCAAGTTCTATCCATTAGCATTAAATGCAAAGTGTTCTAGCCTGGATTTAGCCCACAAACCAGCTAGAATCTAGAGATTTACCATCATTACATAGATTTGCATTTTGGCCTATAAAAGGAATGCCAAGGCCCAAGGATTTAACACAATCAATAGACCAATTCAGAGAGCCAATACACACGAAATCCACACAAAAAACCACCACATTGCAGCACCAAGTCAGTTCATACACAAAGCCAACATCAATTAGAACATTGTTCTTAACCATCAATCAAGCAAGCAAGCCACTTCCAAACTCTTGCTAAAGCATTGCTAGGAGTTCTGTAAGTCTCCTTTAATCTTTATTTTGCCTTGTGTTTGCTGTTTTCATCTTTTGTTTTGTTCAATTTTGCTTTGTGCACAAAAACCCCTTTTGAAACTCAAAAGGGACCTCAAAGGGGCCAAGCCTTGAAACTGAGTTTTTCCACCCCATTTTCTTCCATTTTGTCAAGCTTTTTAACCTCCTTTAGGTTCTGGAGCTTGCTTAGAAGCAGTTACTGAACTTCTGTTCAGAAACAGCTTCTGAGTTTGAAAATTCGCATACATCGCAGAGCAAAGTATTGCTCGCACTGCGAACACACCAGAACCTGACTTCGCAGAGCCAAGTTCTGGCCGCTCTGCAAAGTATGTGAAACTCAGAACATGAATCAGGCATTCAAATGTCAAATTTTTGGGGTTCCAGCCCTTGATTCAGAACCTAAAGAGGGTTAAAACTATTTTTGTCCAAACCCAATTCATAATCATGCACAAACTTTGAAGATTTCACAAGTTCGTGCGACAAGTTTTGAGTAACTTGTGAAACAAGTTATGTTCTTAATATTTTCAAAAAAAACAAGTTTGAGCAATAAGCCAAAGCTTGTCTATTTCTAAACAAACTTGAATAACCATGTTGTTCATGATTTTCAACCCAAACGCGAACTTAAGCCGAACTTGCTCATCCTTTTTAAACCAAACTCAAAATGAGCCGAACTTGTGGACTTTCCAATTTTGTGCATGTCTTATGAATTTGTTTACCATTCAAACTTGAACTATACTCGTTCTTGAGTTTCAATAACTTGAGCAACAAGTAATGTTCATGATTTTAATAAACTCGAACAACAAACTTGTTCGTGATCCCCTTCTTTTTACCTTTCCTTTTAAGGCATTTTCTTGGTTCCCTTTGAGATTCCTTAGAGTCCCGACCAAACCAAACTTGAATGAAACGGGAATGGCTTGACGTATGTCTCCCCAAACCTCGGTTGCACGAATGCGTGACGTATGTCTCGTCGCTCGGGCAACCGTCATTCCACCCTTGACGCGTCTCGCACGCTCAAACCTTCCCTTGGCCCCCTTGTGGCCATTTTTAACCTTTTCTTGGCCCTCGTGGTCAATCCGAACCTTTCGCACCTTTGCGCGTTTATTTTCAACCATTTACGCCTTGCGCGAATTTATCGCCTCCGCGCGTTTGTCATTTATTTTCAAGCTTTTTACGCCTCTGTGCGTCTGTTTGTCTTCTGTCTTAAAACATTTACGCCTTGCGCGAGTTTATCGCCTAGCGTCCACCTTTCATCATGTTAAAGCTTTGTACGCCTTCGTGCGTTTTAAAACCTTTGTTCAAGTCCGAGCGCAAATCCTTTTACCAAATCATTTACTTTTATGCATTGTCGTCAATGGCCAGTTCGGCAGCAACCCGAACAGTTGACATTTACTTTCATTACTTTTTCTCAAACTTTTTCGCTCGGACGCGATCAAATCTTTTTTAACTAAAACGAACCAACATACAAACTTTTTCTACCAAAGAACTACGTACGCTTTGAATTCTCCGACTACCAGGAGATACGTAGGAGCAAGATCGACATCTTGTCAAGCCCATTAATAAAAAACCTGTCTTTCCCTTTCGTTCGTTTTTATCTCTTTCTTCGTCTCGCATTATGTTTTTATATTTCCTTTTATACATGTTTAAACACGCAAGTAAAACATCGAAGCATTTTAAGCCTAAGCCGACTAAGAGGTTCCCGTTGAGTACAACGGATGTGAGGGGTGCTAATACCTTCCCCTCGCATAATCGACTTTCGAACCTAAAATCTTTTCTCAAGGTAATTTAGAACTTTTTTCCTTTTTCCCCGAAAAATTAAAAGTTCAGTCGTAATTTAGAATTAGTGATTCAATGCTAGTCAATAGCTTGACATACGAAATTCGACGCGACAGTACTTATCATGTACTAAGCACAAGAATGATACTATGCTTATAGTTAAGAACCTCTAATAGGTTAAGCTTTAGAGAATGCATTAGATATGCACAAGAATATGAAGGAATAAGATATACATACGAACTTAAGTAAGAACTTAATGATAAAGATTATACGTGTTCATCAGACTCCGGATTATGCCGGATGGGATTTCTCCGAAAGGGTTATCCACACGTAATTTATAAGACTATATTAAACGTGTTCATCAGACTCCGGGGTTCGCAGGATGGGACTCTTCCGAGAGGATTGTCCACACGTATGTTAAAAGATTAAGCATGTCCAGCAGGCTCCGGGATACGCCGGATGGGACTTCTCCGAGAGGGTTGTCCACATGTAAAGTTAAGTTGTGTCCAGCAGGCTCCAGATTATGCCGGATGGGGCTTCACCGAGAGGGTTGCCTACACAAAGATAAGAGGAGTCCGGTGTTAGCCTGATATGATAGGAATTTCACCGGTATGATGGGAGATGTACTTCGGGGTTACTCCACCCGGATGCACTCCGTAAAATGAACCAAGATAATGTATTGTTTGTTCAACGCTAACTTCTAACTTTATGATATGAAAAGATGAATACGGAAATGAATATGAATATGAATACGTATTATGTACTAAGAGTTAAGACAAGTAGTCATAGACAACAGCAAGTGATCATAGAATTCCCCTCGATCACTAAGCATAAGGTTATGTAAATGACACGTATAAGATGAGTTTAAGACAAGATTATGATAAGCATATGACTAAGACATGTAGCGATCCTAGGTTTCCCCTTGATCGCGAAATATGTAGAGAAAGCCGGCGATCGTAGGTATCCCCAAGATCGCTAAGAGTAGGCACGGCGACCCTAGGTTTCCCCCGTGGTTGCCAACAGTAGGTTGGGCTGGAGCTCACTGAGACATTATGTCTCACCCCAATCCTTCTGGTGCAGGTTCATAGGTTAGCAAGAGATGTTCATGAAGATCTTCAGGAAGGCGCTGGATGGAGTGCAGATGCTCGTCATGGCAAGCTCAGGAGGTTGACAGATTTTATATATGTATATGAACATGTATTATATGATATATGGATATTTATGTAAACGAGCAAATTGTACTCATTCAGTGGTTTGTATATATTAATTATTGTAAATTTTAATGTATCCGATATCAGATTAATACGCATGCTAAATATTCTAGATAATTTAGTATGGGTGTTACAATTGGTATCAGAGCAGGTCGATTCAGACCGTGCCTTGGGTCATTAAAGTTTCAATAAAAGCAGTGGGACCATTGGGTTCCGGATATTGTTCTAAAGGTCACATCTAGTTGAGCCTGATCAACTCAATCTAGTATATGACAGTTAGGATAAATGTCTGAGAGCTGAATGTGACCAAGGAGGAAAGAAGTGTATGAAGGGCGAAGATTATGGTGACAGAATTTTAAGACGGAATTGGCGAAGAAGTATTCATGCCAATGGTGGCCATCAAACTGTAAAGTGACGAAGCCTGATTGTGGCAAGGTCTTAGAGACATAAGGGATATTTAACAGTGAGGTGAAGCGCCTCAACCCAGTTGGACGCATCGTTGGACGATGCCTTGTATGCGGAAGACATACGGATTAAGGAATCATGAAATGCTCTAGGAAATGACGTAGAACCTTGACGGGAACCGCAGTTTGAGAATTTAAAGTGAAGTGTGGATTAAGTAACAATTCTGAGTACAGAGTTAAAGAATCGAACTTGAATCGGATGAGATTTTAATGTCCGGACAGTTAAGAGAATTAATTATGGATTACGTGAGTTATTTGGACAGATGAAACTAACCACTCAAGTGTGGTTATTGAGTATGAATCACAAGTAAGTTTGACCCCATCAGATCAGCCACGTCTCCTGAACCAGATTTGTGAAATAAGAAAAGGACATGATATGCAGCCTAAGAACTAAGAGGGATGAATAAGTGGTAACAATAAAGCTCGTTGCATGTCAAAGCGTGAATCAAATTTTGGATGTATCCTAATGGTAAGAAGATTAGAAGTAAGAGAAGCTAGACTGGAATTTTACTTAATGAAGGTTGGATAATAAATAATAAGTTACTGGAATTTATTATGCTAATGGACGAATTACGTTGAACACTCTTGATTAGACGAACAGTATTGAATTTCCTTGATTGGTTAAAGAAGGCAAGTTCAAGATAACACAAGGTTATAGTAGACCAGTGTAGAGGGATGATCGGGATTTCAGCCGAGAAATTATGTTGAGATTTTAATATACGGCGGATCGTCTTGAACATGAAAGTTTAGGATTGAGGTTAATGCTAAGGAGTTATATGCTCCCCATTGAAGAGGTTCCTTCCACAAATATTATAGAATAGAAAGAGATCACCTCGTGTTGATAAGTTTCTGAGGGCAATAGTAAGGTATAGATTTGAATTGTGAATACAATAACGAGATACTGGAGGAATCCAATAGATCATGATAATGTGCAAAAGTTTAAGATCGATTAATCAGGCACTCGAAGAAACGCAACCTATGTTGGGCGTTCTAGAGAACCGGTAAGAGTTTGGATCTTTTCAGGACAGATTGTTCTGTAGAAACTCAAGGGTAACTTAAGGGACATGATAGAACTAAGAGACTGAAGTTGTCCCGGAAAAGATTATGGATATGAAATCATTACGGTTAAAGAAAGAGCGAATAGTAACAAGACTCAAATGAAAGGTATGAACCTTCAGAAGCTATAAGTGTTTTTAGAAGTTGCCACAAATGGATGTACATGAATTTAAGCTGCCTCAGACATACTTCCAGTCGGGTTTCTGCAATGTTTAATGATTGATCGATGGAATTTTATGTGACAATAGTGAAGTCTTCCTCCGATGCTAACACGAGTGTTAAAAATCAGAGTGGCGCAGCGGAGTGGTAACCCAAGAATGATATAATGAACAACGCTAAGCTGAGGCTTAGAGTATGAGAAGATGTTAAGTGCTTAATTTTATACGGGATAGTAGTAAGTATAAGCAACTTGAACATATCATGAGTTCTAATAGAGAGTTATGGAAGTTAAGTTGATGAATACCTTAAACCTCGAAATCCATGAGGAATGAAATATTTGAATAGAGGCCTTGAACAGATACAACAATGCAGTGGCGAGTGAGTTTAATTCCATGTTGTAACCATGTCATGTTAACCTATATTAGCCGAAGATTTCGGAAGTCTTGAACTTAATGTTCACCAGTAAAGGAAGGGGAACTTTTACGAAGATTAAAAGTCATTCGTAGTCCACGGTAAAGGGCTGCGTAATTTCAGGTTATGACCAAAGGATTAAAGACTGAGTGTGCTTTTGGGTAGCAATCGAGTAGAGTTTTCCGTTGAAAATAAGAATCTTGAATTCGACGTCCAGGACGAGAAATAGGTTTGTGAAACCGGTGAATTGTAACCGTAAATTTACATTATAGGTTGTTGTATACTTAAGAATAAACATGAGTAACATTGGTGGGGCAAACCTGGCAAGCCAGTTGAAAGGCAAATCCCGGATGTTACGAAATGAGTTAAGAGTAAGAAAAGATTCCCAATTGATGTGGTAGTGTCTCAAATATGTTAAGATTAAGAATGATGTCCCGTTAGTTGGACAAAGATGAGGTAATGTATAGTGTACACGTGCTCGCTTATATATGTAAGTTGTATGTTATGAAATATATTATATAATGATATGTGAGACGATTTAAGCCACTCATCACTTGGACTAAACTCCTATGAGTTTGGGATTATCGGTGTAGAAAACATTTATGCTACGACAAGAAAACGAGAATAAGTTGTGACAAGAACGATGGGAGATTGGCAAACTCCTAGTATGAAGAATGATTTCTAAGTTATTAAGATAAGTAACGTCATAGATCCATCGAAGCAGAACGCGGGTAATCAGTAAGTTTTCGCGAGCCCTTGAGGAATTCCGTAGTGGAAGCAATGATTAGGACTATGGAAAGTAACACACCAGGATGCCTCCTCCTTGTATTTGTATAATGGAGGTAGTGCGGTAGTTTTACTCTCATTAAAGAATGGTATAATTATGGTAAAACCATATATGTAGGATGCCGTTGTATAAGGCAAAGATCGAATATAAGAATTCAATGGAATCGTCGAGGATAATAAGAACGTCCAATGTCGTCAAAGTAAGATTACGCGGACTATGACGAGGTTATAAGATTCAGTACAAGTGTTAGGATTGGATAACTCTAGTTTGGGTTTGCAAGAAGTGTATAAACAAGGATATAGTCAGCAAGTTGGAGGCGATGGTTCGGATAATCTCATATTCTACTACGCAAGAAAGGTGTAATGCATATCAAGCGCTACAGATAACGAAAAGATTGTCGAATATATTCGACTTATAGAGTTGAAATCTAAGGGATTCCGATAAGTAAGATGAACTGGAGTCTTGGCTAATGAAGGAAGTAATATGGGAGATTAATTCATACATGATAGTGGATTCTAAATTTCGAGGACGAAATTTCTTTAAGGGGGGTAGATTGTAATATCCCGCCTAAGACTCGAATATTTATTAATATTGAGACGATGTATCAGAAATGTTTTAAGCAAAGGACAATTTGGTAAATTGTCAGTTAATGGGTTTATTTATATGGCAAGTGTAATATCCCGTTTAAATGTAACGGTTAACAGTGTTAGAAACTTGTGAAGCAAGTGTAGTACCCCAATTTTGTCCTAAGCCTTTTAAAACAAAAAAAATCAAAAAAAATCAAAGAGGGAGAAAAAGTCAAAGTCAACAAAAGTCAACAGAAAAGTCAATATTTCAAAAATGATGACTTCGCACTGCGAAGCTCACTTCGCACTGCGAAGTCTGCGATTTTTCTGCAGATTTTTGGTGTTTTTGATTTAATTCCAGATTTTGTTGCATATCATTTCCATATTTATTTAAATCAGCATTCATGGCTATTTGGGCCAAGCAAAACCAGAATTGAAAGACTTGCCATTAATGCCAAGGTTGGAAGCTTTTTCTTCCAACCTAGCATGTGACAAGCAAGTGGGCTTGCCCTTGGGCAGCTCTTGTCCCTCCCAAGTGACCTGTTAACCACCCCAAGGTTGCCAGCCACCTGCTTGATGACTTTCCTCCTGCTTGCTACCCCCAAAACCAGTCAAACCAGCTGGATTTTTCACTTGAAAAAGCCATGAGTGCCTACTCTGTTTTGCAGCAGCTTTTCACCCTCTCACACCAGCCAATTGTAGCCTTTTACATCCCCCAATCTCTGCACATCACAGTGCACGTTTTTATTGATCAACCATTGAGATTGCAAGGATTGATCCCCAAGCTTGGCCAATTGCAATTCAGCCCTATTTCATCATCATTACTATCCTAAAACCTTTGAATTTGTGGCTGAAATTAGGCTGGGTCTTGCCCCTTGGCACAAGGCAAGGTTGCCTCTATCCATTAGCATTTAATGCAAAGGGATTCAGCCTGATCCTAGCCCAAAATCAGCTGGATTTTGGGATTTTCTAATGATGAAATAGATTTGGTTTTGGCCTATAAATAGAAGGCAATGCCCAAGGTTAACAAGAGAACACATAACAGCATTCAAGAGCATTATACACTACTCATTCCAGCTTACAAACACTCACAAACAACCAGAAAAAAACCAATCAAACACAAAGCATTACAAAGTTCAAAACCATTACCAACATTCAAAACCTTTTGCAAGAACCCTCAATCAATTCAAATCCATTGCAGCTGGAGCTTTGCTAAGGATCTCTGTAAGTTCCCAAGCTTTTATCTTGCATTTACAATTGTGTTTGTATAGCAATTTTGGTTCAAAACCTCTTGGTTCTTAAAAACCCCTTTTGAATTTCAAAGAAATCCCAAGGTTTTCAAAACATCAAAACTGGTTTGTCCAGTCCTTTTCATCCCAAAAACTCAAAGTTTTTCACCCACCTAAAAGGTCCTGAGTGTGTTCAGAAGTTGTTTCTGAACAAAAGTTCAGAAACAGCTTTTGAACTCAAAAATTCGCATACTTCGCAGTGCGAAGTCATGGTCGCAGAGCGACCATGACAGAACTCAGAATCTGAGTTTAGGTGTCCAAATGGCCAATTTTTGAGGTTCTAGTCCAAGAGCTCAGAACCTAAGAGTTTTTAAACCCATGTTTTTCAAACCATAACAAGGATTTTGCACAATCTTGACAAATTCACAAGTTCGTATGACCTTTTGTGGATAACTTGCAAAACAAGTTATGTTCCTAAACTTTCAAAACGGCATGAACAAACAAGCTATGTTCATCATTTCAATCAAAACTTGAACAATAAATATTGTTCATGATGTTCAAAACTCAAACATGAACATACGCCAAATGCGTTCGCTTTTTTTCAAAACAATTCGCAAAACGAGCCGAACTTGTGCGTGTTCTAGCAAAATTGCTAAATCTTTCCATTTTGGGTTTTCAAACCAAATGTTTTTATATACCTTGGGATTTCTAAAAGAATTCTACCCAAAAACTTGAATGAAAAAGGGATGGTGTGACGTATGTCTCTCCATCGCCCCGATTGTACGAATGCGTGACGTATGTCTCGTCGTTCGGACAATCGTCATTCCCTTTTTTCAAATATATCCAACCATAACCAAACCAAACCTTGGCCCCCTTGTGGTCAATCCGAACCTTTTGGTCCCCCGTGGCCACTAGATTCGATCCCTCGACTCGTTTGAGTCACTCGGTCAATGTTCGACTCGTCTGAGTCCATTGTACCCGTTCTTGATCTCAGTGGATCAATCGAACAATCCCTCGACTCGTTGGAGTCCACTCGGTCAATGATTGACTTGTTTGAGTCCATTGCACCTCTCTTGGTCCCATAGCGACCAATTCGAACCCTTTTACCCTAACGGACGTACCTTTTAACAATTCTAGTGCGATTCGTGAACAAACGCTTAATAAGTCTCCCAAGCGCGAGCATACAAGCTACGTTTTAATCGCAAGAATTCGGTTAAAACATCGTCCATTTAAAATTAACCAACACATGTACGTTTTTCTACCAAAGAACTACGTACGCTTTGAGTTCTCCGACTACCGGGAGATACGTAGGAGCAAGATCGACATCTTGTCAAGCGCAATAATAAAAAAAAGCTTTCTTTTTCTTTTCTTTCGTTTGTTTTTATCTCTTTTCCCCCCCTTTTAGTATATTATATTTTGACATAGATAAGCATGCGCGCAAAACATTTAAAAACAATTTAAGCTTTAGCCAAATAGAAGGTTCCCGTTGAGTACAACGGATGTGAGGGGTGCTAATACCTTCCCCTTGCGTAATCGACTCCCGAACCCGACAATGGTTGCGATGACCATCCTTTCCTCATCGTCAAAGGGTTTTATTATCGTTTCCCTTTCAAAACAAAAAAACTTAAGGGTTTATCAACGTTCCCTTTACACAAAAACTTTGGTGGCGACTTCACAAGGCCCTCCGAGCGTTACAAACGACCTCGGAGGATTTGCGCGTTTTTTAAAACGAGGTGCGCACAGCTGGCGACTTCACTGGGGAAACTTTTCCCACTAGCGAGTCAAGCCTAACCTATTTGGCTTTTAAGCCAATTATTTTTATTTTCTTTGCGCGCCATGCTTTTATTTTATTTATCTATTTCATATCTATGCTTCATGTTTATAATTGCTTTATTTTGCTTTATATTCATATCATATATATCAAATGCGGGGGTTACTTGAGTGATGTTACTCCACATTGTTCGGGTTAATGCCGAACGTGTGAGGCTCTCTACCCGAGCTTGAGAAAAAACTAAGTTAGAATGGTGGTTGTGAGCGGAAGCCCGCGTTGACGTATGTCCGTGAGGTAGGATGCCCAACCCCGCTTAGAGGAGATTTTCACGTGGAATTAATTGAAGTCATGTCGACGTATGTCCATAGACAACCCTAATTCCATGTGAGATCTATGACTCTAGGGACCTCTTCTTAGGAAATTACATCTTTAGAGCCTACACGTGAGGATGGGGGGAAGTTCCGAACCTTCATATACCAAACCCCTGCATATCATCCATTTGCATTCATGAAAAAAATTTTGCATAAAAAAGGGGCATATTTTTGCATACTCATTGCATTCATACATTTACATGCATTTTCATGCATTTCAAAGAAAAAACCCTCACATCATTCCCTCACCAAACACCAAAAAAGAAGGAGTACCCGACCCGGTGTGCCGTGGCGTTTCTGATGAGATCCGAGCAACCGGAAGGCCATCGAAATTCCAGAAATCATTTCTTTGTCCAAGTAATTTATCTTGTTTTTCAAAAAAAAAAAACAATCATTTTGCTCTTCCCAAGGCAAATGATTAATTTTATGGGACCCCCATATTTCAAATCATTTCCGTCATTAATAAATTTGCAGTTTATTTTCAAAAGAGTTCGTTTTTCTTTCGTTCTTAAATAAATTTCCGCAACCCTACAAAAAAATCATCATCATACACCACCAAAAAATAACACTGCTACGATCCCTTTTGACTTCAATTTTCAAATTAACAAAAAGGAAGATGATAATAAGGACGATTTTGAACCTCCTGAAGGATTGTCCAGACTTGGGGATTAAGAGGATAGGGTAATACAACCTCACCAAGAGAACCCTCAAAAGTATAGCACCACAGTTCTCCCTCTGCCGGGGCACACTCTATAAGAGAAATCATGGTCTTACCCAGATGTGTGGGTAAATGTGAAGCAATCATGCTCACCAAAGAAATCCATGAGGAGTCCTTCCAAACCCATGCCAAGACATGTCACAAGTGACAAAATTATGCCAACAAGGGGCACATACCACAAACACCTCTGAATGTCATGACATCACCCTAACCTTTCTCTATGTGGGGCATAAACATGTTCGGAATGATTGAGCCAAAGGCTTCAAAAGGGCACCAGTTCATACTAGTTGCCATCAACTGTTTCACCAAATGGGTCGAAGCAGTTTCCTATGCAAACATGACCAAACAAGTGGTCGCCCAACTCATCAAAAAAAAGAAACCATTTGCACAATTTCCCACAAAAGGCCAAGTCGTCATTGGCATTCCTCACATTCCCAAACAAACAAAGCCCAATTTTCATTGGCATCCCCTAAACACAAAAAGCCCAGTCGTCACTGGCATTCCTCACATCTCCAACAAAAGACCAATTTTTATTGACACACACAATTTCCAAACAAAAGGCCCAATTTCCATTGGCGCTCACAAACCCCATTCCCATCATAAAAGCCCGACCTTGCTCGGCATCTCATCATAAAGCCCGACCTTGCTCGGAAGCCAATCAAAAGCCCGACCTTGCTCGGCATCCAAAAAAAAAAAAACAAAAGCCCGACCTTGCTCGGCATTCAAAAAGCAAAAGCCCGACCTTGCTCGGCAACCAAAAAAACAAAAGCCCGACCTCGTTCGGCATCCCACAATAAAAGCCCGACCTGGCTCGGCATCCAAACACCCAAAAGCCCAATTTTCATTGGCACTCACAAACATATTCCCAAATACCATTTCCAATAAAAGCCCAATTTTCATTGGCCCTTACAAACACAATCACACATAAAGCCCAATTTTCATTGGCATCTCCACTCCAATCACAAAAAGCCCGACCTCGCTCGGCAACCAAAAACATAAAAGCCCGACCTCGCTCAGCATCCAAACACCCAAAGCCCAATTTTCGTTGGCACTCAAAAAAAAAAACCAACCATGCTTGTCAATCTTCATTGGCAATCCTTATCACAATTGAAGCCCAATTTTCATTGGCATTCACAAACACAAACAAGGTTCGACCAACTGAACCCCATAAAAGAGAAACACCTCACAGCATTGGGGCATGGACAGTTCAACAAGAAGGTTCATTCTCGAGAATTTAGAGAAGGAGACTTAATGCTTGGAAAAAAGGTATTACCCGTCCACAAGCTTCCCCCTATCAATAAACTCCGGCGCAGTCAAAAAATATATATGCCAAAAAGAAAAAAGCTCGCTAAATCGAAAACCCGAAAAGGGCGGTTTAGGCAATAGAGAGCGTCCTGGTAGATCGAAAACCTGAAAAGGCGGTCTAGGCAAAAATTAAGGACATCAAAAAAGGAAATATACCCCAGTGGACTGAAAACTCGAAGGAGCGGTCCAGGTAAAAATTAGGGGTTTCAAAAAAAGAAAGAGGCAAAAGACTGCGGCACGTGAGGTCCGGACAGAATTCAAGAGGGAGAGAGTCAACCTCATTATCATCTTTCAAAAAGCGAGTTATTTCAAAGTCATAGGGAAAGTAGCACGTGAAACCCAAGCAAATCTTCATTTGCCTTTTTGTTTCTTCCTTTTTCTCTATCTCAGTAATCACCTCTTATAGGGATTACATTTTCACGAATAGTTACCCATACAAGGGACTAAGTTTCGTTGAATCAAAATAATTTTTAAACCTTTTCATTGTTATGCGTCCTTACTTGCTCATAAAATGTGTTTTTATTCATGATAGATAATGCATTGAAATATGGGAAATAAAAAAAACTTGCAAAAGAAAATGTGTGTTTTTTACTTGGACGTTTTAAATGTCAAAAGAATTTCGTTGGTCCCCGTTATTGCATCAGAGGACTCAAAACTTGAAGCTCTGCATCAGTCATTTTAAGACTCATGCTCTTCAGCAGAAACAAGTGCGTAGCTCACGGCGCGTAAAACGCAAGGATCCCGGGTGTCAGAGGAACAAATTTCCCCAAATAAAGCTCACCCCCATACATCTTTTCATCCACTAAGGCCGGATATCGATCATGCTTCCAAAATGATCCTTATATCCCCAGTGAGATCACCAAAAACAAAAAGCCCGACCTCGCTCGGCAACCAAAAACAAAAAGCCCGACCTCGCTCGGCAACCAAAACCAAAAAGCCCGACCTCGCTCGGCAACCAAAACCAAAAAGCCCGACCTCGCTCGGCAACCAAAACCAAAAAGCCCGACCTCGCTCGGCAACCAAAACCAAAAAGCCCGACCACGCTCGGCAACCAAAATCAAAAAGCCCGACCTCGCTCGGCAACCAAAACAAAAGCCCAATTTTCATTGGCACTCACCAACAAAACCAAAGCCCAATCATCATTGGCGCCTACTCACAAATTTCCAACCAAAAAAAAATTTTCATTGGCATTCCCCAGTGGAGTCTCATCAAGCCCGAACTACACCGGTTTTGATCCCATTCGGGTATGTAGGCAAAGGACCTTGTCCTTCCAAACCAAACAAACAAAAGATCCAATCGTCATTGGCACAACCACAACCAAGACCGACCTTGCTCGGCACCCAACCAGCATCCCACATATCATGCATAACATAATTCATGCATCATGTCAATATCATTCATGCATGCATATACAAATCATTCATACACCTGCATTTCATAAATCATGTCATGCATCCTCAACAAGGATTCTCCAGTGAGCATCACATATTCACCAACATCCATCAACAGTTAAGTAAGCGTTCCCCAGTGAACCTCCTTCACCAACTGTCACCAATTCCCCAGAAGGAATCTTTGTTTGAGTCTATCTCATATCATATTGCATTGCATATCACTGCATATCATACTGCATAACATGCATCATACAATCATGTTCTCCGGTTCAACCAGGGGCACCTATTTAGGGTAAGACCATTTCCTTAGGTATCGACCTCTAGTGTAAGCGGCTAGATAAGATCACCTCCCTCAGTGTTCGACCTTCAGTGTAAGCGGCTGAATAAGATCACCCTCCCCTGTTTAGGAATCGACCTTCAGTGTTAGCGGCTGAATAAGATTGCCTATCCTTAGGTATCGACCTCTAGTGTAAGCGGCTAGATAAGATCACCTCCCTCAGTGTTCGACCTTCAGTGTAAGCGGCTGAATAAGATCACCCTCCCCTGTTTAGGAATCGACCTTCAGTGTTAGCGGCTGAATAAGATTGCCTATCCTTAGGTATCGACCTCTAGTGTAAGCGGCTAGATAAGATCACCTCCCTCAGTGTTCGACCTTCAGTGTAAGCGGCTGAATAAGATCACCCTCCCCTGTTTAGGAATCGACCTTCAGTGTTAGCGGCTGAATAAGATTACCTATCCTTAGGTATCGACCTCTAGTGTAAGCGGCTAGATAAGATCACCTCCCTCAGTGTTCGACCTTCAGTGTAAGCGGCTGAATAAGATCACCCTCCCCTGTTTAGGAATCGACCTTCAGTGTAAGCGGCTGAATAAGATTACCTATCCTTAGGTATCGACCTCTAGTGTAAGCGGCTAGATAAGATCACCTCCATCAGTGTTCGACCTTCAGTATTAGCGGCTGAATAAGATCACTTCCCCTTTAGGAATCTACCTCCAGTGTAAGCGGCTAGATACGATTACCTTTATCCCCAGTGGATCTACCTCCAGTGTTAGCGGCTGGATATGATCAACCTTTTCAAAATCATTGCATGTGCATATTTTACTTTTACTGCAAATTTTTTCCATTCCGCGAAGGACAAAATTCGGGTCCTTCTTTTACTTAATTGATCTTCGCAAAGAGTTCATGAGATGCCCCCGGCACTCACGCACTCTATGCGAAGACACAATTAAGTAGGGGCAGCTGTAGTACCCCAATTTTGTCCTAAGCCTTTTAAAACAAAAAAAATCAAAAAAAATCAAAGAGGGAGAAAAAGTCAAAGTCAACAAAAGTCAACAGAAAAGTCAATATTTCAAAAATGATGACTTCGCACTGCGAAGTCTGCGATTTTTCTGCAGATTTTTGGTGTTTTTGATTTAATTCCAGATTTTGTTGCATATCATTTCCATATTTATTTAAATCAGCATTCATGGCTATTTGGGCCAAGCAAAACCAGAATTGAAAGACTTGCCATTAATGCCAAGGTTGGAAGCTTTTTCTTCCAACCTAGCATGTGACAAGCAAGTGGGCTTGCCCTTGGGCAGCTCTTGTCCCTCCCAAGTGACCTGTTAACCACCCCAAGGTTGCCAGCCACCTGCTTGATGACTTTCCTCCTGCTTGCTACCCCCAAAACCAGTCAAACCAGCTGGATTTTTCACTTGAAAAAGCCATGAGTGCCTACTCTGTTTTGCAGCAGCTTTTCACCCTCTCACACCAGCCAATTGTAGCCTTTTACATCCCCCAATCTCTGCACATCACAGTGCACGTTTTTATTGATCAACCATTGAGATTGCAAGGATTGATCCCCAAGCTTGGCCAATTGCAATTCAGCCCTATTTCATCATCATTACTATCCTAAAACCTTTGAATTTGTGGCTGAAATCAGGCTGGGTCTTGCCCCTTGGCACAAGGCAAGGTTGCCTCTATCCATTAGCATTTAATGCAAAGGGATTCAGCCTGATCCTAGCCCACAATCAGCTGGATTTTGGGATTTTCTAATGATGAAATAGATTTGGTTTTGGCCTATAAATAGAAGGCAATGCCCAAGGTTAACAAGAGAACACATAACAGCATTCAAGAGCATTATACACTACTCATTCCAGCTTACAAACACTAACAAACAACCAGAAAAAAACCAATCAAACACAAAGCATTACAAAGTTCAAAACCATTACCAACATTCAAAACCTTTTGCAAGAACCCTCAATCAATTCAAATCCATTGCAGCTGGAGCTTTGCTAAGGATCTCTGTAAGTTCCCATGCTTTTATCTTGCATTTACAATTGTGTTTGTATAACAATTTTGGTTCAAAACCTCTTGGTTCTAAAAAACCCCTTTTGAATTTCAAAGAAATCCCAAGGTTTTCAAAACATCAAAACTGGTTTGTCCAGTCCTTTTCATCCCAAAAACTCAAAGTTTTTCACCCACCTAAAAGGTCCTGAGTGTGTTCAGAAGTTGTTTCTGAACAAAAGTTCAGAAACAGCTTCTGAACTCAAAAATTCGCATACTTCGCAGTGCGAAGTCATGGTCGCAGAGCGACCATGACAGAACTCAGAATCTGAGTTTAGGTGTCCAAATGGCCAATTTTTGAGGTTCTAGTCCAAGAGCTCAGAACCTAAGAGTTTTTAAACCCATGTTTTTCAAACCATAACAAGGATTTTGCACAATCTTAACAAATTCACAAGTTCGTATGACCTTTTGTGGATAACTTGCAAAACAAGTTATGTTCCTAAACTTTCAAAACGGCATGAACAAACAAGCTATGTTCATCATTTCAATCAAAACTTGAACAATAAATATTGTTCATGATGTTCAAAACTCAAACATGAACATACGCCAAATGCGTTCGCTTTTTTTCAAAACAATTCGCAAAACGAGCCGAACTTGTGCGTGTTCTAGCGAAATTGCTAAATCTTTCCATTTTGGGTTTTCAAACCAAATGTTTTGATATACCTTGGGATTTCTAAAAGAATTCTACCCAAAAACTTGAATGAAAAAGGGATGGTGTGACGTATGTCTCTCCATCGCCCCGATTGTACGAATGCGTGACGTATGTCTCGTCGTTCGGACAATCGTCATTCCCTTTTTTCAAATATATCCAACCATAACCAAACCAAACCTTGGCCCCCTTGTGGTCAATCCGAACCTTTTGGTCCCCCGTGGCCACTAGATTCGATCCCTCGACTCGTTTGAGTCACTCGGTCAATGTTCGACTCGTCCGAGTCCATTGTACCCGTTCTTGATCTCAGTGGATCAATCGAACAATCCTCGACTCGTTGGAGTCCACTCGGTCAATGATTGACTTGTTTGAGTCCATTGCACCTCTCTTGGTCCCATAGCGACCAATTCGAACCCTTTTACCCTAACGGACGTACCTTTTAACAATTCTAGTGCGATTCGTGAACAAACGCTTAATAAGTCTCCCAAGCGCGAGCATACAAGCTACGTTTTAATCGCAAGAATTCGGTTAAAACATCGTCCATTTAAAATTAACCAACACATGTACGTTTTTCTACCAAAGAACTACGTACGCTTTGAGTTCTCCGACTACCGAGAGATACGCAGGAGCAAGATCGACATCTTGTCAAGCGCAATAATAAAAAAAAGCTTTCTTTTTCTTTTCTTTCGTTTGTTTTTATCTCTTTTCCCCCCCTTTTAGTATATTATATTTTGACATAGATAAGCATGCGCGCAAAACATTTAAAAACAATTTAAGCTTTAGCCAAATAGAAGGTTCCCGTTGAGTACAACGGATGTGAGGGGTGCTAATACCTTCCCCTTGCGTAATCGACTCCCGAACCCGACAATGGTTGCGATGACCATCCTTTCCTCATCGTCAAAGGGTTTTATTATCGTTTCCCTTTCAAAACAAAAAAAACTTAAGGGTTTATCAACGTTCCCTTTACACAAAAACTTTGGTGGCGACTTCACAAGGCCCTCCGAGCGTTACAAACGACCTCGGAGGATTTGCGCGTTTTTTAAAACGAGGTGCGCACAGCAAGCATGGCGATTCTGTAATTAAGAGGAATGGCAATCATGTAAATATTTTGAAAAGGAAAGATTATTAGAATGGAAGCAAGATATTTATCTTGCTATTCTTCCCCATTCTTTCCTTCTCCCAAATCAGCTCTCTTTCTCTCCCTTTTCTCTCTACTCTCACGCCTCCTCTCCCTCTCCATCAACCCATCAAACTTCATTCCAATTCATGTGAGAAAGAGCATGCTATCAAGCTTGTGTGGGAAAGCTAGTACATGAGAAAGAAAAGGAGAAACAAGGAAGAATAAAGAGAAGAGGTAGACTCAAGCTTGGGTTTGGTGATTAGAGACATGGCAAGGAGCAAAGCTAGCAATCAAGGTGAGCTCCCTAGGGGTTATAGAACCCACTTTGATGAATATTCATGAGTATTTAGCACTTGAGCAAAGTTTACAATTTTAGTACCCTAATTTTATGTTGTGAGTAATCCTTGATCATTACATGTTGTAATATGTTAATATGCATTAGAAATGATCCTTTAAAGTTGTATGATGTTTGGGCATGATTGGATAGACCAAAAATGGTGGAAAACATGTTTTGAACTAGCCCTATGCTGTCCAACTGCAGGTAAAATCGTGTCACGATTTTACCAGCGTGTCACGATTTTACAGGCAGGAACCAACACGATTTCTGGGCATGAAATCGTGACACGATTGCCAAATCGTGTCACGATTTTGAAGGGGACAGGATTATGTTGTTTTTCAACTTTACTTGCACCGTTTCGGCTATCCAATACTGCTTCGGACTCAAGGGACAACATGTAATGGTTAAGCATTGCTAAAGAGCATTTAAAGACCTATCCTTGAGAAGGTTTAGATCATCATTATGGATTGAGGATAGGCACAATAGTGAGGGAATGGATGCCTTAATCCACAAGATATTATAGAGAAGAATAAGAGCTAGTATAGAGCTTATCCCTTACTAGGCATTTCTCAAACACTCAATTAAGTACGAGCAAGCCAAGAACGATATAGTATTCAAGTTTAGAAACCTATTATAGGTTAAAGAGAATTAAGATGGTACTTATCATGTACTAAGCACAAGAATGATACTATGCTTATAGTTAAGAACCTCTAATAGGTTAAGCTTTAGAGAATGCATTAGATATGCACAAGAATATGAAGGAATAAGATATACATACGAACTTAAGTAAGAACTTAATGATAAAGATTATACGTGTTCATCAGACTCCGGATTATGCCGGATGGGATTTCTCCGAAAGGGTTATCCACACGTAATTTATAAGACTATATTAAACGTGTTCATCAGACTCCGGGGTTCGCCGGATGGGACTCTTCCGAGAGGATTGTCCACACGTATGTTAAAAGATTAAGCATGTCCAGCAGGCTCCGGGATACGCCGGATGGGACTTCTCCGAGAGGGTTGTCTACATGCAAAGTTAAGTTGTGTCCAGCAGGCTCCGGATTATGCCGGATGGGGCTTCACCGAGAGGGTTGCCTACACAAAGATAAGAGGAGTCCGGTGTTAGCCTGATATGATAGGAATTTCACCGGTATGATGGGAGATGTACTTCGGGGTTACTCCACCCGGATGCACTCCATAAAATGAACCAAAATAATGTATTGTTTGTTCAACGCTAACTTCTAACTTTATGATATGAAAAGATGAATACGGAAATGAATATGAATATGAATACGTATTATGTACTAAGAGTTAAGACAAGTAGTCATAGACAACAGCAAGTGATCATAGAATTCCCCTCGATCACTAAGCATAAGGTTATGTAAATGACACGTATAAGATGAGTTTAAGACAAGATTATGATAAGCATATGACTAAGACATGTAGCGATCCTAGGTTTCCCCTTGATCGCGAAATATGTAGAGAAAGCCGGCGATCGTAGGTATCCCCAAGATCGCTAAGAGTAGGCACGGCGACCCTAGGTTTCCCCCGTGGTTGCCAACAGTAGGTTGGGCCGGAGCTCACTGAGACATTATGTCTCACCCCAATCCTTCTGGTGCAGGTTCATAGGTTAGCAAGAGATGTTCATGAAGATCTTCAGGAAGGCGCTGGATGGAGTGCAGATGCTCGTCATGGCAAGCTCAGGAGGTTGACAGATTTTATATATGTATATGAACATGTATTATATGATATATGGATATTTATGTAAACGAGCAAATTGTACTCATCCAGTGGTTTGTATATATTAATTATTGTAAATTTTAATGTATCCGATATCAGATTAATACGCATGCTAAATATTCTAGATAATTTAGTATGGGTGTTACAATGGGTGAGCTGAAATTCTTTTTGGGAATTCAAATCAACCAATGCAAAGATGGTGTCTATGTTCATCAGTCCAAGTACACTAAGGAGCTTCTGAAGAAGTTCCAGCTGGATGATTGCAAGCTGATGACAACACCAATGCATCCTACCTGCACCTTAAGCAAAGAGGACAATGGCTCAAAAGTATATCAGAAGTTGTATAGAGGTATGATAGGTTCTCTTTTATACTTAACTGCTTCTAGGCCAGATATTTTATTTAGTGTATGTCTGTGTGCTAGATTCCAGTCAGATCCTAGAGAATCTCATAAGACTGCTGTCAAGAGAATCTTTAGGTATCTGAAAGGAACAACTAATTTGGGACTTCTGTATAAGAAATCTCTGAATTATAAGCTAGTTGGATTCTGTGATGCTGACTATGCTGGAGACAGGATTGAAAGAAAGTCCACCAGTGGAAACT
Source organism: Medicago ruthenica (assembly GCA_018208015.1). Lineage (NCBI taxonomy): Eukaryota > Viridiplantae > Streptophyta > Magnoliopsida > Fabales > Fabaceae > Medicago > Medicago ruthenica. Next base: position 4,089,181 of record CM031371.1, read on the forward strand.
GTCAGTTTCTTGGTGAAAATCTGATATCCTGGTCCAGCAAGAGACAAGCAACCATTGCTTTGTCAACAGCAGAAGCAGAATACATCTCAGCTGCAAGTTGTAGCACACAACTGCTCTAGATGAAACATCAATTAGAGGATTATCAGATTCATGCAGATAACATTCCAATTTATTGTGATAACACTGCTGCAATATGTCTGTCTAAAAATCCAATTCTGCATTCTAGAGCCAAGCACATAGAAATAAAACATCATTTTATAAGAGATTATGTTCAGAAGGGTGTTTTAGATATTCAGTTCATTGATACTGATCATCAATGGGCTGACATCTTTACAAAACCCCTAACAGAAGAAAGATTCAATTTTATTTGCTAATGCTTTGTTCAAGTGATTTCAGAACCACGTGTTTAATGATTGGTAATTGATAATGGTTATGGAAAATTGTTAAATAGAAAATTGTTTATTTGCTAATGCTTTGTTCAAGTGATTTCAGAACCACGTGTTTAATGATTGGTAATTGATAATGGTTATGGAAGAACAAGCTTAGAGCAAGAAAGGAAAGCTTAGAAGCAATGTTGCAAAGCTGGAAGAGAACTGGGTCTGAAGAGTGCTCCTGAAGTGGAAGTCTGAAGCTTGTGTCTGAAGACAGATTCTGAAGTCTGAGTCTGAAGGAAGTCAACAAAAGTCAACGTCTGAAGACCTGCTTCTGAAGTCTGAGTCTGAAGAAGTGCTTCTGAAGTACTGTTCACGCAGAAGCTTCTGAAGTCTGATATGGCAAGGAAAGCAACTGTTACTGTGCGCATTAAATGCCTGGATATGTCAGAACAATTCAATGGAACAGTTGTCTCCCTGACTTAAACATTCCCCAGCTTTTGAGGAAAGCAAATTCAAAAATGGCTGCTGCACTCTGTTTTCTGCAAAAGTTCAGCACACAATTTCAGCTATCCTAGCTCTCAATTTGCAACGGCTCTTTGCTTAATTTCTGCAAGTCTTCAACAACTATAATTTCCTCTATAAAAGGAAAAAGAATTGAAGAAGAAATTGTCTAAGACTCTTGAAACAAAATTGCTGAACCTGTGCTCTGTTTTTGCTGTCAAAACTCATAAGTTCACAAAACTCTTAGAAATTCTTTTAGTCTCTGTAACTTAGAATTTCTTAAGGTTAAGAGTCTTGACCTGTGATGTATTAAGAGAACACCTTTGATATTTTATCAAGTGTTCAACCCAAACTTACCTTCTTTGTAATTCAGTTTGGTCCTTAAGTCTCAGTCTGTATACTGAGCAATTGTAACCTCATTCCTTTGTGGTCTGAGCTGTTAGTCACATTCCTGTGTGGTCTGTGCAGGGAGTCTTATTCCTTGGTGGTCTAAGCAAGGTTGGTTCATTCCTTAGTGGTCTGAACATTAGAAGTCTTATTCCTTGGTGGTCTAAGCAACTGGAAATCTCATTCCTTTGCGGTCTGAGTAATTGTAATCAGGCTATTTATAGTTGAAATCTCTTGTTGGAAAACAAGGGGACTGGACTACTTCCAACATTTGGAAGGAACCAGTATAAAACTTAGTGTGTCTCTCTTTCCCTCTCTCTTTTCATTTTGAATCCGCTGCAATATTCTTTGATAATAGTTCAGAACTGATTCATATCAGCTTCTGAACTTAACTTAAGTTCTTGAAAAGAAAGAAACCTAGTTTTTGACTCACACAATTCAACCCCCCCCCCCCCCTTCTTGTGTGTGTTTTTCTCACCTTCACTCAATACACAAATTATGAGACTTCTGATTTGCTCAAGCATGCAGGCTAGAGGCTTTGGTTTCAAACAGATTTTACAACAAAAACAGTTTGAGTTGAACACTTGATATACAATCATAGGTGTTCACAAAATACAACACAAGTTTAAGACTCTAAACTTAAGAAATTATAAGATGATAAGTTAGTAAGAATTTCTAAGAGTTTTGGTGACTTTTGAATTTTGACAGCAAAACAGAGCACGGTATTCAGTCTATTGTTTCTTGAGTCTTAGCAGTTTGCTTCTTCAAATCTTCACCCTTTTATAGAGAATAAAAGAGCTGTGGAGAATTGCCCAGAAAACCAGCAAAGAGTCGTTGCAAATGAGAAGCTAGGTCTAGCTGAAATTGTGTGCTGAACTGCAGAAAACAGAGCACGCATTTTTCAAATTGTTTTCCTTAAAAGCTGGAGAATGTTTCTTTGAAGGAGGCAACTGTTCCATTGAGCTGTTCTGACATTGCAGGCATTTAATGTTGACAGTGACAGTTGCTTTTCCTTAAGAATTCAGACTTCAGAAGCTTCTTCAGGAACTGTTCATCAGAAGCTCACTTCAGACGCAGGTCTCAGACGCACACTTCAGAAGCACTGTTCATCAGACGCACTTCTTCAGACGTTGACTTTCGTTGACCTTCAGAAGCAGTCTTCAGACGTTGACTTTCTTTGACCTTCAGACTCAGTCTTCAGACGTTGACTTCTGTTGACCTTCAGACTCAGTCTTCAGAAGCACTCTTCAGACCCAGTCTTCAGAAGCACTCTTCAGATGCAGTCTTCAGACTCTGCCTTCAGAAGCTGCTTCAGACATAGTTTTGCTTCATACTTGCAACATAAGCTGTTGAGGCAAAATCCCTAATTAATTTTAAAGATAACAAACGCTAAATGATTAAAGGATTAATGGACTTTGATTAGTTTCTTGGTATTTAACTTGTGTTCTTGAGTGTTCAATTAAGACAGGAACAAGATATGAACCATACCAAGATACAAGGAATCAAAGAAAGAACTTTGTTATAGTTCAGAAAGTTTGGACTCAGTTCAGAAGCTGAACATAGTTCAGAAGGTTGGACTCAGTTCAGAAGCTGAACACAGTTCAAAAGGTTGGACACAGTTCAGAAGCTAAACATAGTTCAGAAGCTAAAATGAAGATCAGAAGCTGAAACACAGTTCAGAAGGTGAAATCCTGTTCAGATGCAGCAATGTTGATCAGAAGCTGAACATAGTTCAGAAGCTGATATGCAGTTCAGAAGGTTGTTCACAAGTTCTGAAACCTTGTCATAAAGCTGCTCATACACCAGCCCAGAAGTTCAAGAACATGCATGCCACACGTGACATAAATAAATGTCCAAGAAAAACATACTTGCATGGATCAATCAAGAAATAAAGGCATCTACAAAATGAATGTCAAAAAGGACATTCAATGTTCATTTAAGACTATGAACATTGAATTAACAGGAATATTCCAAAAGGGAATATCATCCTAGATAATCAAACTACCTCACTTCATTTATGTTTCACTATTAGGATTTGATTACATCAAATGGAAGTCTTACAAGTCATCCTAAGTGAAACAAAAAGGATATTCTGAAGTTCAGAATGTTCAATACAGCACATGCTTCAATTCTGACAAGCAACAGTAAAGCAGTTGGAAAAGTAAAGCAAAAAGCCAAATCACAATCTCAAAGTCAGAATCCATGAGATCTTGACACCTAAGGGGTTGGTACTGTTACAGATCAGCAAAATCCCCTAAAGCATTGGCATGAAGTGATGGTTCCACTTTTCTCTCTCCTGCACACAATCCAAGACAGATTTGCAAAGCTCTTGGCACAGAAACATTCTGATGTACTGCACGCATAAACAAGAGTCTATCAGCAATCCAGAAATTCATATGTTCATTCATACATGATGAACCCAGATGAATGTCATCAAGAATGCAACAACATTCTGAAGTATTCTCAAGAACATAACAACATTCTGAAAGTCAGAATGTTCACCCAGATTTTCAAGTAAAAGTCAGTGGGGCCCAGGACACATGGCACAAGACCATTGGTCACCCTCCAACGGTTACAAGAGACCAACAACTCTATAAATAGAAGTGAAAGGCTCAGCATTACACACACAATTGCAAAAGCATACAAGAAAACATTTACAAAGTGTTTGAAGCTTTAGCATCTCAAATTGATCATCACTCAAAGTGTAAATCAATTCTCTTTATCTTGTCAAAGATAAACTCTCCCCCTTCTCTTCTGAAAGTCTTCATCTTAACCTCACTTCTTAAATTCTCCAATCAATTGTAAAGAGCAAATCTCATCTAGTTTTAAGGGTATTAAAGTCTAGGTTGAGTAACATAGTACAAAGTCTGGTGTGACTTAGTACAGAAGGTTGAGAGCCTGCTGAGGCTTAGAGAATACAGGTTGTAACCGTTCCAAGTGGACAAGATTGTAAGGTGCAGGATTTGAGAGGGTATCTCAAGCATCATAGTGGAAAACTCTCACAAGATTGTGAGGAGTGGACTAGCCCACATTGGGTGAACCACTATAAAATTCTGTGTGTCTTTCTTCTCTCCCTATACTCTTTATACTACTGCATACACATCACACACACAACACTGAATTTAAATATCTTATTCTGCAACTGACACTTCAGAACGTTCTGAAGTCTGTTTAACTTTGTTCTTCCAAGAAACAACTTGAGAAGTATTTTTTAAGTACATGATTAGATTTTAAAAAGGGTCACAATTCAAACCCCCCTTTCTTGTGACTATATTATCCACTTCAATTGGCATCAGAGCAAGGCTCTAAGGGTTTGAACACTTACACAAGTGTTAGAGAAAAGATCCAGGAAGAAGTATGTCAAAGGCTAAGTACATTACAGAAGGAGGATCAGCAAACAGACCTCCATTGTTTGATGGATCAAACTACTACTTCTGGAAAGGTAAGATGGAACTTTTTCTTAGATCTCAAGATACGGACATGTGGGCTGTAATCTCTGAAGGAGATCATGTTCCAATGAACAAAGATGGAGGCATAAAAGAAAAAAGTGCATGGACACCAGATGACAAAGCCAAGGTATTACTAAACTCTAAAGCTAGATTATTTTTATCATGCGCACTAACCATGGAAGAAAGTGAAAGAGTTGATGAATGCCAAAATGCTAAAGAGGTATGGGACACTTTAAAAATACACCATGAAGGTACATCTCATGTCAAAGAAACTAGAATTGACATTGGAGTCAGAAAGTTTGAAATCTTTGAAATGAGTGAAAATGAAACTATTGATGAAATGTATGCTAGATTCACAACAATAGTAAATGAAATGAGATCTCTTGGAAAGATATATTCCACTCATGATAGAATCAGGAAAATATTAAGATGTCTTCCAAGCACATGGAGACCTATGGTCACAGCTATTACCCAGGCCAAAGATCTAAACTCTCTGACCTTGGAGGAACTTATTGGTTCACTGAGAGCTCATGAAGTCATACTTCAAGAAGACAAACCAGTGAAAAAGGTAAAAACTCTTGCCTTGAAGGCCTCCCAAGAAACATCATCAGCAACTCAAGATGATGTGGAAGAACTGGATGAAATAGAAGAAGTCCAGGAAGAAGAAGCTGAAGATGAACTTGCACTCATCTCCAAGAAAATTCAAAGAATGATGATGAGAAGAAATCAGCTCAGAAAGAAGTTTCCCAACACCAACACTAACAAAACTGAGACTGACAAAAGTCAAGTCACCTGTTTTGGATGCAACAAGCTTGGACACTACAAAAATGAGTGTCCTGATCTCAAGAAACAGCAAAGGAGACCTCCCTTCAAAAAGAAAGCCATGATCACCTGGGATGATCTAGAAGAAGCAGAACCTGAAGATGAGGAAGCCAACCTGAGTTTGATGGCTAAATCAGAAGATGAGGAAGAGGTAATTATCTATGAACCTAACTCTTTGCAAAAAGATCTTGAAAGAAAAATTGACAGTCTTATATATGATTCAAATTTTCTATCTAACAAATGTCAATCATTGATAAAAGAACTTTCTGAACTAAAAGATGAAAAAGATAAACTTCAAATAAAATATGATGAATCCAGAAGAACCATACAAACTTTGCAAGACTCTCATTTTAAAATGTCTGAACAACAAAGAGAGCTAAATAAAAGGCAAAAAGGAATTTTATCTAAACCTTCTGAAGTACAAAAAGAAAACATTCTTTTGAAAACAGAAGTTGAAGGACTAAAAAATGATCTCTCACGTTTTATAAAATCCACAGAAACCTTTCAAAACATTCTGGGATCACAAGCTGGAACAAATGAAAAATCTGGATTAGGATTCAAAGATCCAAACAAAAATCTTCTTAAAACTGTTTTTATGCCAAAAGAAACTGAAATAAAAATGAAGATAAAATGCTCATACTGTAACAAGCTAGGGCATCTTGACTCAGCATGTTTTCATAAAAAACATTTTGAAAGAAATAGATTAAATAATCTTAGTTCAGAACGTTCTCATCTCAATAGATCAGAAAGTTCACAAAAGGCTGAAAAGGCTAAGAAGATATGCTCTTACTGTAACAAATCTGGTCATACAATAACAGAATGTTACAATAAGAAAAGATCTCTTAGAAAGACTAACCCTCAAGGACCCAACATTACATGGGTACCTAAGATTTTGTTCATGTCAAGTGTAGGTCTCCTCTCAAAATGCAAAGACAAAGCCATGGTACTTGGACAGTGGCTGTTCAAGACACATGACAGGAGATAGGAATTGTTTTCTAACCTTTGAAAGTAGAGACGGAGGACTAGTCACATTTGGAAACAATGACAAAGGCAAAATCAGAGGTAAAGGAACAATAGGTAAAACTAACTCTGCCAAGATAGAAAATGTTCAGTTTGTAGAAGGGTTGAAACACAATCTACTTAGCATAAGTCAATTATGTGATAGTGGTTTTGAAGTTATTTTTAAACCCAACATATGTGAAATAAGACAAGCCTCCTCTAAGAAATTAATTTTCTCTGGATCAAGGAAAAAGAACTTGTATGTTTTGGACTTAAATGAAATTCCAGCTGAATCATGTTTTATGTCTCTTGAAAAAGATAAGTGGATTTGGCACAAAAGAGCTGGTCACATTAGTATGAAAACTATTGCTAAACTTTCTCAACTTGATCTAGTTAGAGGTTTGCCAAAGATTAACTTTGAAAAGGACAAAATCTGTGAAGCTTGTATTAAAGGAAAACAAGTTAAAAGCAGTTTTAAAACAATTGAATATATTTCAACTAAAAAACCTTTAGAGCTTCTTCACATTGATCTCTTTGGTCCTGTTCAAACTGCAAGTCTTAGTGGCAAAAAATATGGATTTGTTATTGTTGATGATTTCTCAAGATTTACATGGGTATTATTTTTAAAACATAAAGATGAATCATTTGAAGCATTTCAAAACTTTTGCAAAAAGATTCAAAATGAAAAAGGTTCTAATATCATATCTGTGAGGAGTGATCATGGAGGAGAATTTGAAAATGCTTCCTTCAAGACATTCTTTGATGAATGTGGTATTACACATAATTTTTCTTGTGCAAGAACTCCACAGCAAAATGGAGTTGTTGAGAGGAAAAATAGAACCTTGCAAGAAATGGCTAGGACTATGTTAAATGAATCAAATGTTGAAGATTACTTTTGGGCAGAAGCCATCAATACATCTTGTTACATTTTGAATAGAGTTTCAATAAGAAACATTCTAAATAAAACCCCATATGAATTATGGAAAAACATCAAACCTAGCATATCTTATTTTCACATATTTGGTTGCTACTGTTACATTCTGAACACAAAAGAAAAATTGGGTAAGTTTGATCCTAAATCAGATAAAGCTATCTTTTTGGGATACTCTACAACATCCAAAGGTTATAGAGTGTACAACCTAAAAACCCAAACAGTTGAAGTTAGTATGCATGTCATATTTGATGAATATGATGAACCTTCTCAACTCCAATAAAAGGAAGATACTGAAGATCAGACACTTCAGAATGTTAACAATCAGAATAATGTGAGTTCTGTAGAAAAAGAGGATGATCAGAATGTTCAGGACTCATCTCTATAGAGCCCTCCTAGAAGTTGGAGAATGGTAGGAGATCATCCTGTAGATCAAATCATTGGAAGCACAACTGATGGTGTAAGAACCAGAATGTCCTTTCAAGGAAACAATATGGCTATGATCTCTCAAATGGAACCCAAGTCAATAAATGAAGCCATAATAGATGATTCATGGATTGAGGCCATGAAAGATGAACTGTCTCAGTTTGAAAGAAACAAAGTGTGGAACTTGGTTCCAAATGATCAAGGGAAGACAATCATTGGAACAAGATGGGTGTTTAGAAATAAACTTGATGAAGATGGCAAAGTTGTCAGAAATAAGGCAAGGTTGGTTGCTCAAGGATACAACCAACAAGAAGGTATTGACTATGATGAGACTTTTGCACCAGTAGCAAGGTTAGAAGCTATTAGAATCCTTCTTGCATATGCTGCACATAAAAGCATCAAACTTTTTCAAATGGATGTCAAAAGTGCTTTTTTAAATGGATTTTTAAATGAAGAGGTTTATGTAAGTCAGCCTCCTGGCTTCATAAATAAAGAAAAACCTAATCATGTTTTCAAACTCACTAAAGCACTTTATGGTCTTAAGCAAGCTCCTAGAGCTTGGTATGAAAGACTTAGCACATTTCTCATTAACAATGGATTTTCTAGAGGAAAAATTGATACCACACTATTTAGAAAAACTCAGAACACAGATTTGCTAATAGTTCAAGTCTATGTAGATGATATTATTTTTGGTTCAACCAAAGAGAAAATGTGTGAAGACTTTTCAAATCTCATGCAAAGTGAATTTGAAATGAGCATGATGGGTGAACTTGGTTTCTTTCTTGGTTTGCAAATCAAACAATTTCCAAATGGCATTTTCATAAATCAAGAAAAATATGTCAAAGATATTCTTAAAAAATATAAAATGAATGAAGCAAAGATAATGGCCACTCCCATGCATCCATCATCCAGCTTGGATAGAGATGAAAATGGAAAATCAGTCTCTGAAAAAGAATATAGAGGCATGATAGGATCATTGCTTTATTTAACTGCTAGCAGACCTGACATAATGTATGCAGTAGGATTATGTGCTAGATTTCAAACATGTGCAAAAGAATCTCATCTAACTGCTGTAAAAAGGATCTTAAGATACCTAGTAGGTACTACTGATCTTGGTCTTTGGTATAGAAAAGGCTGTAGTTTTGATCTTGTAGCCTATTGTGATGCTGATTATGCTGGAGACAAAGTTGAGAGAAAGAGTACAAGTGGATCTTGCCAATTCCTAGGACAAGCCCTGATTGGATGGTCCTGTAGAAAACAAAATACCATTGCACTCTCTACAACAGAAGCTGAGTATGTATCTGCAGCCAGTTGTTGCTCTCAAGTTTTGTGGATCAGAAATCAGTTGGAAGATTACTCACTAAGGTACTTAAATGTTCCAATTCTCTGTGACAACACAAGTGCAATTAATTTATCAAAAAATCCTATTCAACATTCTAGGTCTAAGCATATTGAAATTAAGCATCATTTCATACGTGATCATGTTCAGAAAAAGGACATTGAATTGAAATTCATTGATACAGAAAATCAATTAGCTGACATTTTCACAAAACCATTAGTTGAGGATAGATTCAATTTTATCAAAGAAAAATTGCTAATTATGAAAAATCCCAATAAAGATTGATTAACTGAATCACTAAGGGCCTAGGACAAACCCCCTTGAGTCATTCTGAATCACTTCAGAATGTTCAACAAAGCTCAGAATGTTCAAACAAAGTTCAGAATGTTCTTCAGGCTCTGAACGTTTACTCTGTTCAGCATGGCACTCTGAACTCAGAATATTCAGAAAAAATTTTCTGAAGTTAGTAAGTCACTCTCATAAAGTGATCTTTCTTCAAAAATCCCTCCATATCTCAGCATTAAATGCTTGTATTAGAGTTAATGTGATAAAACCATTAACCTCCATACAAAAAGGGAACTATCAAATCAGCCACTCTTCTTTCTTCTCTTGAACGGCTACTTTCTCTTTCCTGTACAACCACTTTTCAGTTTCATCTTTTCCCATAAAACCACCATCATCAGTTTCTCTCTCTCTCTCTTCTCCTACACGTTTTGTCTTTATAAACAAACCACTACTCCACTCAAACACATTCATCTACACACATCTGACCAACACTCTCCAAACCGTAAAAATTTCATCTGTCTCTTCGCAAAAACACTGCCATGGCCAGAACAAAAACAACCTCTCGCATCAATGAACAAGAACAAACCCCTGTTCCTCGTTCTGCTCCACCACAATTCCCAGAAGAACCTCAACCTCTGCGCACCATTCTCCCTGACATCATCATCTCCACTACTGAACCTTCTAAACCCAGAAAATCTGTGTCTAAACCTAAGAAATCTGCTTCAACTTCCCAACATCCCAGAAGATCTCAGAGAATCATCTCTGGAACTGGAAAAGCCAAGAAATTTTCTGCTTCCACGATCCTTCTCTCAGACTCAGAGGAAGATTCTGAACCAACCATTTCTCAATACATGAGGAAGGTTAAGACTTCACCCAGACAAACCTCTGAACCAGAAAAAGAGAATTCTGTCTCTGAAGAAGAATCTCAATCAAAATCTCAATCTGAAGAAGAAGTACCTTCTGATGAGCAGGAAGAAGTATCTCCTCCCAAAAGGCATGGAAAAGGAAAAGACATTGGGAAGATAGCTCCCATTCTGAAAGCCAAAAAGGAAAAAGCACCTAGACCCATAAGCAGGGCTAAGTACTTTGATTTTGCTGATCTAAAGAAGAAGGGATGGAACCTGTGTGAATACACTGATGCACAAGGATGGACAAGCTTTGTGTCACTTCAGGAACTCACCTACCCAAACTTGGTAAGGGAATTCTACAGCTCAATGGAAATCAAAACCAAAGATAGAAAGAAGACCCTCATTACAACTGTCAAAGGAGTTAAGATTAAACTCACTCAAGCTTCCCTCTCAAAAGCTCTAAGAATCCCAAATGAAGGTAATGAACTCTTCTTCCCTTCCTGGTTTTCTGAAGCTAGAACAAACCGCGCCAAACTCATACTTGAATACACCAAACCAAACCTTCCTTTTAACTCCACAAACCTTGCTGACCTACCCAAAATCTTTCACAATATGGTACGCCATACCCTGCTTCCTAGGTCAGGAACCTATGAAGCTGTGAGTGATACTGATCTCTGCATCATGTTTCATCTCATTAACAAGAAAAAGTTAAACCTTTGCTTCATTATCCTTCAACACATGATTGATTCATGTATGAATCCCAAACAAATCAGTGCCCTAGTCTATGGAATGCCAATCACCCTCATCCTTAAGGACAACAAAGTACCTCTTGAAGATGAACAATGTGATTACACCTTTATGAGGTTCACTGCAAAAACCATGGCTCAGTTGCACATCACCTCATCTAACCTTCCCACACCTCCAGCATCTGAAACATCTGGTTTTGTTAAGAGACATCAAGACCAAAAAGTTGGAAAGACAAAGAAGAAAAGGAAGATTGAGAAAGTCAAAAACCCTCCAAATATTCCACTGGAAGAAGAAGTAGAAGCTGTCAACACTGTGGTTCAAGAGGAGCCCATGGATGAAAACCCTACAGAAAATCAAAAGGAAGATGAATCTCCTGCTGAAGAAACATTCCAAGAGAGTGCTGATCTTGCCAAAGATGCAACTCAGGAAGTTGCAGAAGATCAGAATGTTGCAGAAGATCAGCATATTGAAGAATCTCAAGAAATGGCTGAGGAGGAAAGTCAGCAGGATAATGAATCACTTCTCAAAAAGAATGCTGAGCCAGCCACAGTTGCTGAAGAAGAATTTCAGCAAGACATTGAAGAAAATGCTGAAGAAGGAGCTCAGCTGGATGAAGGAGAACAAAAGACTGCTGAGGATCAGGACCTGAATGATGTTGCTGAAATATTAGTCACCCACATGCTTAGTGACAATGCTGACCAGTTAGAAACTGGTACTGAAAAATCAGATGGAAATCAAGCTGGTTTTGATCTCAATATGGAAGGGTTCAACTCAGAAGATGGTGTTTTTGAGGATTCTCAGAAAGAAAATCCTGAAACAATGCCTGAAACTGAAGTACAGAATGTTGAAGGAAACATTCTCACTGATCATACCACTCCTTCCATATGTGAAGTCTCTGCAGATCCTGCTCCTATAGCCTCAGGATCTCTGCCTATTGAACAAATCCAACATCTGGCTCAACAACCACCACCACCACTCCTGAATCAATCTACTTCCACCATGGAGTCAGAAGCTATTTGCAGCAAATATCTGATATCCCCTCTTCACACTTCGCAAAATATCTCTCCTACTCCAGCCACACTCAAAACAACCACTCAACTACCTGATATCCCTACTCTGTTTGCTTCACTTGAAACCTTTGTCTCAAAAGAAGGTCACTCAAAAACAAACTTGGATGCCCCCACTTCCGCTCCCACATCACAAATATCCAAAGCTGAAAAAATTGCTAGACGTTCTCTTAGGGTTGCAACTAAAACCCATAAGATTGCATGTGTCCTACCAAAATGGACTTCTGAAGTTGCTGCTCCTGGATTAGCCATGGATCCTCCAGTGTTTGAAGATCCATCTGTCTTTGATTCTGAGCCTTCCTCAGATTCTGGAGACTCAACTCCCTGAACGTTCTCTTCTTGTCCCTCCCTACCTTTCTTGCTGTTGACAAAAGGGGGAGAAGCTTTAGGATTTAAATCTTTAAGTTTTTATGTTTTAGGCCCAAGTAGGTCAGTGATCAATAGTTATTGGAGTTCTTAAAACTTCAACTTTTGCCTGATCACCTTTGTTTGTTAAGTTTTTGTTTTTGAACCATATATGATGTAATGAGCATGATTGATTAATGAAAAAAAATGCATTTGGTTCAAAAATCTGCATCTCTTAATAATGCCATGAATTATAAAAATAAGGGGGAGCTTTTAAAAAATTGTTAAAAACTCAATGTCATGAATTATAAAAATGAGGGGGAGCATAAAAATAATTTTCAGCTCTTAAACCTCTCATATTGTTAATCAAAATCCATAATCCTAAATCATAGGTTTGTCATCATCAAAAAGGGGGAGATTGTTGAGGCAAAATCCCTAATTAATTTTAAAGATAACAAACCCTAAATGATTAAAGGATTAATGGACTTTGATTAGTTTCTTGGTATTTAACTTGTGTTCTTGAGTGTTCAATTAAGACAGGAACAAGATATGAACCATACCAAGATACAAGGAATCAAAGAAAGAACTTTGTTATAGTTCAGAAAGTTTGGACTCAGTTCAGAAGCTGAACATAGTTCAGAAGGTTGGACTCAGTTCAGAAGCTGAACACAGTTCAGAAGGTTGGACACAGTTCAGAAGCTAAAATGAAGTTCAGAAGCTGAACATAGTTCAGAAGCTAAAATGAAGATCAGAAGCTGAAACACAGTTCAGAAGGTGAAATCCTGTTCAGATGCAGCAATGTTGATCAGAAGCTGAACATAGTTCAGAAGCTGATATGCAGTTCAGAAGGTTGTTCACAAGTTCTGAAACCTTGTCATAAAGCTGCTCATACACCAGCCCAGAAGTTCAAGAACATGCATGCCACACGTGACATAAATAAATGTCCAAGAAAAACATACTTGCATGGATCAATCAAGAAATAAAGGCATCTACAAAATGAATGTCAAAAAGGACATTCAATGTTCATTTAAGACTATGAACATTGAATTAACAGGAATATTCCAAAAGGGAATATCATCCTAGATAATCAAACTACCTCACTTCATTTATGTTTCACTATTAGGATTTGATTACATCAAATGGAAGTCTTACAAGTCATCCTAAGTGAAACAAAAAGGATATTCTGAAGTTCAGAATGTTCAATACAGCACATGCTTCAATTCTGACAAGCAACAGTAAAGCAGTTGGAAAAGTAAAGCAAAAAGCCAAATCACAATCTCAAAGTCAGAATCCATGAGATCTTGACACCTAAGGGGTTGGTACTGTTACAGATCAGCAAAATCCCCTAAAGCATGGGCATGAAGTGATGGTTCCACTTTTCTCTCTCCTGCACACAATCCAAGACAGATTTGCAAAGCTCTTGGCACAGAAACATTCTGATGTACTGCACGCATAAACAAGAGTCTATCAGCAATCCAGAAATTCATATGTTCATTCATACATGATGAACCCAGATGAATGTCATCAAGAATGCAACAACATTCTGAAGTATTCTCAAGAACATAACAACATTCTGAAAGTCAGAATGTTCACCCAGATTTTCAAGTAAAAGTCAGTGGGGCCCAGGACACATGGCACAAGACCATTGGTCACCCTCCAACGGTTACAAGAGACCAACAACTCTATAAATAGAAGTGAAAGGCTCAGCATTACACACACAATTGCAAAAGCATACAAGAAAACATTTACAAAGTGTTTGAAGCTTTAGCATCTCAAATTGATCATCACTCAAAGTGTAAATCAATTCTCTTTATCTTGTCAAAGATAAACTCTCCCCCTTCTCTTCTGAAAGTCTTCATCTTAACCTCACTTCTTAAATTCTCCAATCAATTGTAAAGAGCAAATCTCATCTAGTTTTAAGGGTATTAAAGTCTAGGTTGAGTAACATAGTACAAAGTCTGGTGTGACTTAGTACAGAAGGTTGAGAGCCTGCTGAGGCTTAGAGAATACAGGTTGTAACCGTTCCAAGTGGACAAGATTGTAAGGTGCAGGATTTGAGAGGGTATCTCAAGCATCATAGTGGAAAACTCTCACAAGATTGTGAGGAGTGGACTAGCCCACATTGGGTGAACCACTATAAAATTCTGTGTGTCTTTCTTCTCTCCCTATACTCTTTATACTACTGCATACACATCACACACACAACACTGAATTTAAATATCTTATTCTGCAACTGACACTTCAGAACGTTCTGAAGTCTGTTTAACTTTGTTCTTCCAAGAAACAACTTGAGAAGTATTTTTTAAGTACAGGATTAGATTTTAAAAAGGGTCACAATTCAAACCCCCCCTTTCTTGTGACTATATTATCCACTTCATAAGCTTCAATGCTTTCCTTCTTGCTCTTAGCTTGTTCTTCCAAATCCAATCTTAATTACCAAACATTAAGAACATGGTTCTGCACACTTAGAATCAAGCATTAGCAATTCCAATTTTCTTTTTAACACTTTGTTATCATCAAAACCCAAAAGAGAGTTGTTCATACATTTTGTTCCAACGTAATCCTCATTGTCACTTAACCCAAATTGTGGTGATTTATTGGACTCACCATTAACATCAACAGCTGCATCAGGTTCTTCAACTACAACAGTGTGAGTAACATGTTTTTTCTTTGGCCTTCCCCTCTTCCTTTTAGGTTTACTTCCACTAGCAGGTTGTGATTTGGTGTCAGTTTGAACAGGTTCAGAAGTAGTGTAAGTTTGAAGACTTGGAAGAGGTTGAGAATTAGTATCAGGAGAGGGTTCAGTTTGTGCTGGAATAGTTGGTGGGATAATACGTTTTGTATGAGGAGAGGGTTCATTTTGCACACAGGGTTCTGCAGGGTCAATATTAGGAAAGGGCTCAGGATAGCCAGGAGCATCACCAAAGTAATCATCTAAACCAATTTCTTCTTTTGAGTCATCAAATGTAATTCCAAGAGCACTATCCTCTTCATTGTCATCCTCTCTTAATTCATTATCGACATTTTCACTTTCATCCCTATTAATTGCATCAGATGTCTTATTCATAGTAGAGAGGCCACTTTCCTTATCTACCATAATGTCATTAATAGACCTACTAATAGGCCCATTATCCCTATCCATCACCTTACAAGGCCCATTGTCCCTACTCCCTTCATTGCTTGGCCCACTATCCTTATTACTTTCCACTACATTTAGGCCTTGTACAAAATACTCCAAGAAAATTGCTCTTCCCACAAACAAAATTGCTCATTTTCGAAGAAATTGACCAAAATGCCCCTGCGTGACTTAAGTCACGCTCTATAATACATTAGAACAGAAACATAACCCTTAATTTCCAAAATCAAACACAAACAACTATCCCAATTCTCCCAAATTCGAATTCCAACCAATTCAAGCAAATCAAGTTCAACTTATACTCCAACATCAAGTAAGTGATTAAAATCATTTAGCATTGGCTTTTTTTTGTTTAAATCTTTGATTTTTTTGAGGAAATTTTGAAATTTTAGGTTTTTAGGGTTGATTTGCATGTTAGATTTTTTTTATTGTTAATGATCAAATATGTTAGAAATTGTAGTTTAGATGTTGTTTAGAGTAAGTTTGACTCCAATGTGGTAGTTTAGGGTTCAGAAATTGTTAGATTTTATGTTGATTGAATGTTGCACTCTGGGTGTTTGATAAAATGTCTCAATGAAAATTTGTTTGATTTTTGCATTGTTAATGATGAAATTAGTTAGAAATTGGATTGTTAATGTTGATTATATTGAGTTTGAGTTCAATGTGGTAGTTTAGGGTTTAGATAGAAATTGAATTGTTAATGTTGATTATAGTGAGATTGGATTGTTATTTTTGCATTGCTTTTTTCTTTTGAAAATGTTGTGTAGATATGTCTCAGAGACCGGACAGGCTTAGAGTAGACAGAGAGAGCATGACCAGTAGTGCACTGGCCAAAAAGGCGGTTGCGCACCCTGTTACTCGACGGAGACAGAGTGTTAGGAGACAACAGGATGTGGGGTCGTCGTCCCAGATAGTGGACCCCACTCAGCATCAGCAACAGCATGAGGAGTATCAGCCTCAGTACAACTAGGCGGCTCAGCAGCAGGAGGGTGAGGCTTAGCATCAGGCTCAGGAGGAGGCCGTGCCACAACGTTTTCATGGGGGCCCTACTGACCTGTCGCTCCTACCGAATTTCGGTAGACATGTGGCATGTCAGCTTTGGAGTGATGCATAAGTAAGTATAATTGTTTAATTTTATTTAATTACACGTCAATTGATATGTTTATTTTAATTTAATTTTACGATTTAATTTTTATGTAATAATATTTTAATTACGCGTCAATTTTAATTATGCGTCAATTTTAATTACACGTCAATTTTATTATGTGTTAATTTTAATTATGCGTCAATTTAATTACGCGTCAATTTTAATTACGCATAAAATGTTTAATGTTTATTTTAATTATTGTTTTTTTACGATTAAATTGTTATGTCTTTTTTAGTTATTGAAATGTTTATATTTTTAACGGTTTGTTGTTCGTTGAATTTTTTGTATTTCAGTTTCAGATGACGCATAAACTGATCGTTGTCTCGCACGGGAAGAATATCAGGAAACTGACACTTCGGACACAAGAGCAGGCCTGGTTCTGGCAGCAGGTGAATGCATCCGATCTTGTACCCCTCCTTCATACTGGGTACGAGAGCATCAACCATACCCACATCACCGCCTTCTCATAGAGATGGCATGAGGAGACCAGCAACTTCCATCTTTCCGTTGAATAGATGATTGTCACACTCGATGACGTGGTGTGTCTTCGACACATCCCCATCATTGGGAGGCTCATGGACGAGGAGAATGTAGGATACGAGAGAGGTATCCAGTTGCTGTAGGAGGGTCTGGATATGACAGCGGAGGATGCTGATGATGAGACAATATCTCAGTGGGGTGGTTATATCAGTATAACTAACCTGAAGAAACATTATGACACACTCATGCATAAGTGCAATGAGTTGGAGTATCCTGCTGCTGATGATGATGATGAGGAGGAGCAGGTGACGGTTAGGGCGCAGTGCATTAGGACATTTTTGTTGTACTTGGTTGGCATCACCATTTTCGCCAACAGGAACAACAAAAGCGTTCAGCTCTTGTGGTTGGAGATGCTTGTGGATTTGGACATGGTGGACGAGTGGTCCTGGGGCGGGATGACACTTGATTGGCTCTACCGCCAGCTTTCTCATGTTACGGACTCCACCAGAGGCGTTGTTGGCTATTACATGACTCTACTTGAGGTAGTATTTTTTTTTCTTTTTTCAATAACATATTATAAATGACTTACAGTATTATTGTGTATGTTTATGGCTTTGTTATGCTGAAATATTTGTTTGTAGGGATGGATATTAGCGCACTTCATGAATATCTATCCGAGGAGGTTGAATCCAGACTACCATGTTGCTTCACTGCTTGCTGCTAGATGGAGTCCGCCTAGGGACCATGCTGATACTGCACACTACCGTGGCCTCATTGATCTGATGGTCAATTCTGATGTGATCTGGAGGTCGTACGAGGACCGACGACACATCATGCCTTTCCAGGACATTTGCTGGTACTCTGGTTGTATCATGGCCAGCAAGACGATTATGTGCCTTCACTTTCCGGAGCGGGTTCTCAGGCAGTACAAACATGTGCAGACCGTCCAGAGATCTCCTACTGATATTCAGGCTCTTCTGGCTGAGGCGGTTGTTGTGGCCTTTCAGGACTTTTTGCTCCATGTCTTTACATGTTTAAATTTTGATTTTTTTTGGCAAGAAATGATACAATGTTTACATGTAAATGACTTATGTTGCTTAAATATTTAGATATTTGCATGTTTATGTTCTAGTTTTTACTTTTAGGGTTTATGTATAATTTGCACTCCAAGTGATTGATGAAATGTTTGAATGAGTTTTTCATTGATTGTTTTTAATTTCTTATGGTGTAGATCAGAAATAATGAACAATTTGTTCAACGCTCAAGTATGTTTCTCCCTGTCTTTCCACTCATATAATGAAAAAAGAATTAATCTCGGATACGTCTTATTCCGTGATCCATTTAATGAATCAATAGTGGAAACCCTAATTTTTTCAAGGTTCGGGACGATGTCGCGTTAAAAGATATGAAGGATCAACTGAATGAAATCAACCAACGACTCAACCACGGAGACACAAGTAGGGTGGAATACGTTTGGTATAAATGTCCAACAATGTTAACGTTAAGCAGGACGGAGTTAACAAACGACGACGACATGAGGATCATGTTCTCGTTATATCGCCAGAACAACATGTTGTTCCCAAGGATCGAGATGGATGCTACGTTGCTGAGGTCGCCTGAAGATATTCTCAAGAGTTTGATTCGGTCGGATGAAGATGTTTAGGTAATATTATTATGTTGTGTCATTATTTTGTTGGATTTTAGTTTAATTTTTGTTAGTTTGCTGAAGATGTTGGCATTGAAGTGTCTTTTACTTAGCGTAAAGGTTTGCAAGTCTCTTTGGAAACTCAAAAGAATGAAGAGAACACAACATATATTCTGTCGAATCAGCTATATAGGTTCTCACATCGAATTCCTTCGTATAAGATGAGTGTGACAAAAGGGAATGCAGTTCTAAGATGTTGTTTTGTGCTTGATCATGCTCCTCTGTCAATTGAAACTTATCAGTTGGCAGGGCAGTAGGATTAAGTTCAAAAGAATATATTGGGATGCATTCCTTTCTGTGACAATTCATCATATATGAAGGGATTCGATGTGATAACCTATATAGTTGATTCGGTAGAATACATGCGTTGTGTTCTCTTCATTCTTTTGAGTTTTCAAAGAGACTTGCAAATTTTTACACTAAGTATAATACACTTCAATGCCAACATTTTCGGCAAACTTTCATGAATTTAATTTTAATCCAACATCATGATGATACAACATCCTTAGGGATAATGTAATGTAATGTAACATAACGCTTCGTTTATTTGAACGTAGATGAAATTATAACTAAATAAATTTGTCGTATCCTATTATTTTGGAATTTATTACGCGTACTTGTGTATTTTTAGTCATGATTTCTTTTGGATCATGAATGAATTGTTGTTATTGTTGTTTCTAAGACATGACATGCTTTTAAAAATGAACATAACATATTGTATGTTTGGGGGTCATCAAAAAATATTATATTTGTGCAAAATTGGTGAAAACATAACTTACCTAAAACAAGCGTGACTTAAGTCACGTTGATATATACCGAGCGTGACTTGGGGGTATTTTCGTCAGTTTGTATGGGAGTGGGCAATTTTGTTTGGAAAAAGAGCAATTTTCATACTCCAATGATGGATATTCCTCAACAATGGGTTCAGACAGTTGGTGTACCACATACATATGGACTTTACCATCCATATAAGCAATGTGTTTCATCCTATTTGTACCTAAATCATCTCTTCGCCTAATCAATTCATTCACATCTGTAGTACCCCAATTTTGTCCTAAGCCTTTTAAAACAAAAAAAATCAAAAAAAAAAAAAATCAAAGAGGGAGAAAAAGTCAAAGTCAACAAAAGTCAACAGAAAAGTCAACATTTCAAAAATGATGACTTCGCACTGCGAAGCTCACTTCGCACTGCGAAGTCTACGATTTTTTCTGCAGATTTCTGGTTTCTTTGATTTAATTCCAGATTTTGTTGCATATCATTTCCATATTTATTTTAATCAGCATTCATGGCTATTTGGGCCAAGCAAAACCAGAAATGAGAGACTTGCCATTAATGCCAAGGTTGGAAGCTTTTTCTTCCAACCTAGCATGTGACAAGCAAGTGGGCTTGCCCTTGGGCAGCTCTAGTCCCTCCCAAGTGACCTGTTAACCACCCCAAGGTTGTCAGCCACCTGCTTGATGACTTTCCTCCTGCTTGCTCCCCCAAAACCAGTCAAACCAGCTGGATTTTTCACTTGAAAAAGCCATGAGTGCCTACCCTGTTTTGCAGCAGCTTTTCACCCTCTCACACCAGCCAATTGTAGCCTTTTGCATCCCCCAATCTCTGCACATCACAGTGCACATTTTTATTGATCAACCATTGAGATTGCAAGGATTGATCCCCAAGCTTGGCCAATTGCAATTCAGCCCTATTTCATCATCATTACTATCCTAAAACCTTTGAATTTGTGGCTGAAATCAGGCTGAGTCTTGCCCCTTGGCACAAGGCAAGGTTGCCTCTATCCATTAGCATTTAATGCAAAGGGATTCAGCCTGATCCTAGCCCACAAATCAGCTGGATTTTGGGGATTTCTAATGATGAAATTGATTTGGTTTTGGCCTATAAATAGAAGGCAATGCCCAAGCTTACAAACACTACACGTAACAGCATTTCAAGAGCAGAAACACTACTCATTCCAGCTTACAAACACTCACAAATAACCAGAAATAAACCAATCCAAACACAAAGCCTCACAAAGTTCAAAATCATTACCAACATTCAAACCTTTTGCAAGAACCTTCAATCAATTCAAATCCATTGCAGCTGGAGCTTTGCTAAGGATCTCTGTAAGTATTCCAAGTTTTTGTTTTGCATTTTCAATTGTGTTTGCATAGCAATTTTTGTTCAAAACCTTTTGTTTCTAAAAAACCCCTTTTGAATTTCAAAGAAATCCCAAGGTTTTCAAAACACCAAAACTGGTTTGTCCAGCCTTTTTCATCCCAAAAACTCAAAGTTTTTCACTCACCTAGAAGGTCCTGAGTGTGTTCAGAAGTTGTTTCTGAACAAAAGTTCAGAAACAGCTTCTGAACTCAAAAATTCGCATAATTCGCAGTGCGAAGTCATGGTCGCAGAGCGACCATGACAGAACTCAGAATCTGAGTTTAGGTGTCTGTAACACCCATACTAACTTTAACTAGTATATTAGCATGTGCGTTAAACTGATACTGGATACATTTAAAAATTTCAATAATAATATTACATCACAACAGAATAAATACATGTTTACTCGTTTGTACAATAATCCAATACTGTTACAATACTTTTACAAATGTCCATTAAGCTTCTGGGCTGGTACACAACGAGCAATTGCACTCCATCCAGTACCTCTATGAAGATCTTCGTCACGAACCTCTGACTAACCTGTAAACCTGCA
The DNA here is from genome assembly GCA_018208015.1 of Medicago ruthenica. NCBI lineage: Eukaryota > Viridiplantae > Streptophyta > Magnoliopsida > Fabales > Fabaceae > Medicago > Medicago ruthenica. Next base: position 4,110,861 of record CM031371.1, read on the forward strand.
CCAGAAGGAATGGGATGAGACATAATGTCTCAGTGAGCTCCAGCCCAACCTACTGTTGGCAACCACAGGGAACCTAGGGTCGCCATGCCTACCTTGGCAATCTTGGGGATTTCCTATGATCGCCAAGTCTTTTATCTGCCTATGACTATAAGTCCTCCTGTAACTATAACTTGAACTACCTATAACCTTTGTTGTAACTGTCTATAACCATAACTATAATCTGCCTGTAACTTTAACTTAGTGATCGAGGGGAATCCTAGGATCACTTTCTGATAACTGTCTATAACTATAACTATGAGTTTCCTGTGACTATAATTGTAACTGTAACTTTGACTATAACTATATAACATAAAACATATACACAGTTCGATAGCAGTTTTATGTTAGCTGTTAGCGTTGAACAAACAATTAATCTGAATTCATTTTACGGAGTGCGGCCCGGGTGGAGTAACCCTGAGGACAGCTCCCTATGAACCGGTGAAATTCCTATCATATCAGGCTAACACCGGACTCCCTATGAAATTGCATGTGGATAACCCTCTCGGAGAGATCCCATCCGGCGAATCCCGGAGTCTGCTGAACATGCCTTTGACTTTGAAATATTATTCTTTAACTTTGATAAATGAGTGTATATATAAATATACATATCTATTACTTTGATCATATAAACAATTCCTGTAACTCTTATCCTATAATACCTGGTACTTGGCTTATCGTTCTCATAAGCCACCTATAATCGTTGGAGAACCAACGCTATAATCTTAAGTGAAACTATGATTGTAGAAACATTCCTATAATCCTTGTATTCTAAACTGAATACATCTATGATTTCTTATACCTAAAGTAGGTTCTTGACTTAGTAAAGTCGTCTGCATTACCTACGAGTTATTAACTCACGTGCAAGGAATCTATCCATAAAATCCTTGCACTCATACTATTATTCATGTTTTCCTATCAAGGGATTCGACACATCGTTATCATATGCCGTTCTTACAACTTTCCTATTCACATAACCATTGTTCTTGCATTTTCTATGCCTTGCGTATTCCTTGCTCCTCTAATTTCTCAATCATTAAAAGCCTTTGGATGAGTTAAAATGGTGGTTAAAGTTTCTAAAAAGCATTAGGAGAAAACATTTGCAAAAAGCCATGCCCGCGCGCACCAGAACCCCCAGAACAGCTCAACTAAGTTGTGCTGTTCTGGCTTGGTCGCTACAAGCGCAGAGCCGTCGCTACAAGCGCGGATAGACAGAACCTGGTCGCTACAAGCGCCCAGTTGGTCGCTACAAGCGCAGGCTTGTCGCTACAAGCGCAGATCCGTCGCTACAAGCGCAGACAGACAGAACCTGGTCGCTACAAGCGACAGCCCGTCGCTACAGCGACCGTGACAGCATAAACATGTATAAAAATGTGTTTTTCCACCATTTTTGCCCAATTAACGATACCCAAGCATCCAAAACATGCTAGGGATGATTTTCTATTACAAATTGATGGTTTAAAACATGTATGAGCAAGGAATTTGCAAGTAGGAAATTAGGGTAAAACTCTAAAACTTCTATAACTTTTCCTATGAAATCAAACACTATAAAACTCACAAAAAGGGATTCTAAAACCCCTAGGGAGCTCACCTTAATCTTGCTTGGTGCTGGCTTAGCTTGCTTGCCCATTTCCCTCAAAACCCTAGCTTGAGCTTCCTTGCTTTTCTTTAATTTCTTCATGTTCTAGCTTTCCCCAATACCAAGTTTGCTTGAATCCATGATTAAAGGAAGAAGTTTGATGAATTGGAGCTTGATGATGGCAAGGAGAAGGAGGCGTGAGGTAAGAAGAAGAGAGAAGGGAGAGGAGTTGTTCTAGAGAGAGAAAAAGAATGAGAAATGAGGGAAAATATGGGTTACCACCCTTTTATAAAAAAATCTCCACACGACAATTACCAAATTGCCCTTCGCTTAATATCTCTGATGCATCGTCTCAATACTGGTAAATATCCAAGTGTTAAGCGGGATATTACAGTGTCCAAATGACCAATTTTTGAGGTTCTAGCCCAGGAGCTCAGAACCTAAGAGTTTTTAAACCCATGTTTTTCAAACCATAACAAGGATTTTGCATAATAGTGGAAAATTCGTAAGTTCGGGTAACATTTTGTGGATAACTTGTAAAACAAGTTATGTTCCTAAACTTCCAAAACAGCATGAACAAACAAGCTATGTTCATCATTTTCAATCCAAACTTGAACAATGAACATTGTTCATGATTTTCAAAACTCAAGCATGAACATACGCCGAATTTGTTCGCTTTTCAAAACCGTTCGCAAAATGAGCCGAACTTGCGCGTTTTCTAGCAATTTGCTAAAATCTTTCCATTTCGGGTTTTCAAACCAAATGTTTTGATATACCTTGGGATTTCTAAAAGAATTCAACTCAAAAACTTGAATGAAAAAAGGGATGGTGTGACGTATGTCTCTCCATTGCCCCGATTGTACGAATGCCTGACGTATGTCTCGTCGTTCGGACAATCGTCATTCCCTTTTTCAACGTATCCAACCATAACCAAACCAAATCTTGGCCCCTTGTGGTCAATCCGAACCTTTTGGTCCCCCGTGGCCATTAGACTCGATCCCTCGACTTGTTTAAGTCACTCAGTCAATGTTCGACTCGCCCGAGTCCATTGTACCTGTTCTTGATCTCAGTGGATCAATCGAACAATCGCCCGACTCGTTGGAGTCCCCTCGGTCAATGATTGACTTGTTTGAGTCCATTGCACCTCTCTTGGTCCCATAGCGACCAATTCGAACCCTTTTACCCTAACGGACGTACCTTTTAACAATTCTAGTGCGATCCGTGAACAAACGCTTAATAAGTCTCCCAAGCGCGAGCATACAAGCTATACGCTTAATAAGTCTCCCGAGCGCGAGCATACAAGCTACGTTTTAATCGCAAGAATTCGGTTAAAACATCGTCCATTTAAAATTAACCAACACATGTACGTTTTTCTACCAAAGAACTACGTACGCTTTGAGTTCTCCGACTACCGGGAGATACGTAGGAGCAAGATCGACATCTTGTCAAGCGCAATAATAAAAACTTTTTTTTCTCTTTCGTTTGTTTTTATCTCTTTCCCCCCCTTTATTATATTTTGACATAGATAAGCATGCGCGCAAAACATTTAAAAACAATTTAAGCTTTAGCCAAATAGAAGGTTCCCGTTGAGTACAACGGACGTGAGGGGTGCTAATACCTTCCCCTTGCGTAATCGACTCCCGAACCCGACAATCGTTGCGATGACCATCCTTTCCTCATCGTCAAAGGGTTTTATTATCGTTTCCCTTTAAACAAAAAAAACTTAAGGGTTTATCAACGTTCCCTTTACACAAAAACTTTGGTGGCGACTTCACAAAGGCCCTCCGAGCGTTTACGAACGACCTCGGAGGATTTGCGCGTCTTTTTCTCAGGAAAATAACGAGGTGCACACAGCTGGCGACTTCACTGGGGACCCTTTTCCCGCTAGCGAGTCAAGCCTAATCTATTTGGCTTTTAAGCCATTTGTTTTTATTTTATTTGCGCGCCATGCTTTATTTTATTCATCTATGTCATATCTATGCTTTATGTTTATATTTGCTTTATTTTGCTTTATATTCATATCATATATATATCAAATGCGGGGGTTACTTGAGTGATGTTACTCCACATTGTTCGGGTTAATGCCGGACGTGTGAGGCTCTCTACCCGAGCTTGAGAAAAAAAAACTAAGTTAGAAGGAGGTTGTGTGCGGAAGCCCGCGTTGACGTATGTCCGTGAGGTAGGATGCCCAACCCCGCTTAGATGAGATTTTCACGTGGAATTAATTGAAGTCATGTCGACGTATGTCCATAGACAACCCTAATTCCATGTGAGGTCTATGACTCTAAGGACCTCTTCTTAGGAGATTTCACCATTTAGAGCCTACATGTGAGGATGGGGGAAATTCCGAACCTCCACATATTATCCATTCGCATTCACTCATGTTTGTTACATTATGTGTTATTTTATCAGGGGCAATCAACCCTTATTTGTTTATTACTTGTTTTTATGCATAATCATAATTGGGGATAGGAATGGCCAATGTGTTGAGGGATAGCAAATTTTCAAAAAAAATTCAAATACTTCGCAGTGCGAAGTACGCGAATTTTGTCAGCCCAGCTGACCCTTCATTTACTCTCTCTCAACCACCCATTTCCACTATCTTTTTTATTTATTCCAAACATTTTTTCTTTCCTTTAACTCTTAAAACAAAAACAGCTTTTTGCCATAACTTCAAAAAAAAAAAACTCTCAAATCTAAAAAAGAGAAAGGGTGAGCATACCCATTTTTGAATCTTCCCTCCAATAATTTCGTGTTTTTCTATTCAGAACCAACAACCAGGTATGATTTCCTTTCTTCTGTTCATCTTTAATTCGCATTGCAACTGTTTAGGGGTTTTAGGGTTTCTAATTTTAAAGTTCCCATGTTAGAATTTAAGTTCATAATAAGCTGCATTTAGGCCTTAGTTTGCTATATTAAGTTGGGATTTAGCAAGCATGCATCATGGGTATCTGCAACAGGCCTGTTTTTTTCAAATTCCAAGTTGTTTTTATTGAAACCCCATTTACGAAAATTGAAAGAAAGAGAGCTGTTAAGTGTTTCTTTCGGATACCCAGCTTTGATTCTGAAGTCGTTTAGTTACATGCATTACATTTTAGAAGCTTAAACCAAGAGGTATAGATTTTTGGGGTTTTGCTGTCATGGTCGCAGAGCAAAGTTCAACTTCGCACTGCGACCATTTCTGGGCAACCCAGAATTGTTCGAACACCTTCGCACTGCGACTGTAGTAGGAACAGAACCTGTGTTTTTCCCATTTTTTCCTTTCAAACCCATTTGTTTCACCTCATATCACCTGTAATCCTACTAACTTTGCCCTTTTCCTTGCAGATGGCACCAAGACCAGTAGGAAAACGCTCGAGGGGTGAGGCATCCGGATCTAGACCCCAAGGGGTTTTCGACGCCTCTCGCTTCCTAGGTCTTCGGAACCAAGAGAGATACGAAGAGCTTCTTGGCAGAACCTTCTGGCCTGAAAGGCAGTTTATTATAAGTGAGAGGGGCACCTGGAGAGAGTTGGCCCGGTTGATAAACCACCGCCGGTGGGGAGTTTTGGTAAACCCTCCCCTTAACCTCAACTACGACATAATCCGGGAATTCTACGCAAATGCCATTCCCGTGGATCCAGAGGGGGAGTTTACATATCAGACCATGGTGCGTGGTCGGATCATTAGATTCGATCGCGACGCCATCAACACCTATCTCCAAAACCCCTTCCAATTGGAAAATGATGAGCTTTGTGCTTTCCATAAGCACCAAAACCGTGGTAATTGGAACCACGATCTCTACGCTCAGACCATTTTCCAATCCAAACTTGAACAATGAACATTGTTCATGATTTTCAAAACTCAAGCATGAACATACGCCGAATTTGTTCGCTTTTCAAAACCGTTCGCAAAATGAGCCGAACTTGCGCGTTTTCTAGCAATTTGCTAAAATCTTTCCATTTCGGGTTTTCAAACCAAATGTTTTGATATACCTTGGGATTTCTAAAAGAATTCAACTCAAAAACTTGAATGAAAAAAGGGATGGTGTGACGTATGTCTCTCCATTGCCCCGATTGTACGAATGCCTGACGTATGTCTCGTCGTTCGGACAATCGTCATTCCCTTTTTCAACGTATCCAACCATAACCAAACCAAATCTTGGCCCCTTGTGGTCAATCCGAACCTTTTGGTCCCCCGTGGCCATTAGACTCGATCCCTCGACTTGTTTAAGTCACTCAGTCAATGTTCGACTCGCCCGAGTCCATTGTACCTGTTCTTGATCTCAGTGGATCAATCGAACAATCGCCCGACTCGTTGGAGTCCCCTCGGTCAATGATTGACTTGTTTGAGTCCATTGCACCTCTCTTGGTCCCATAGCGACCAATTCGAACCCTTTTACCCTAACGGACGTACCTTTTAACAATTCTAGTGCGATCCGTGAACAAACGCTTAATAAGTCTCCCAAGCGCGAGCATACAAGCTATACGCTTAATAAGTCTCCCGAGCGCGAGCATACAAGCTACGTTTTAATCGCAAGAATTCGGTTAAAACATCGTCCATTTAAAATTAACCAACACATGTACGTTTTTCTACCAAAGAACTACGTACGCTTTGAGTTCTCCGACTACCGGGAGATACGTAGGAGCAAGATCGACATCTTGTCAAGCGCAATAATAAAAACTTTTTTTTCTCTTTCGTTTGTTTTTATCTCTTTCCCCCCCTTTATTATATTTTGACATAGATAAGCATGCGCGCAAAACATTTAAAAACAATTTAAGCTTTAGCCAAATAGAAGGTTCCCGTTGAGTACAACGGACGTGAGGGGTGCTAATACCTTCCCCTTGCGTAATCGACTCCCGAACCCGACAATCGTTGCGATGACCATCCTTTCCTCATCGTCAAAGGGTTTTATTATCGTTTCCCTTTAAACAAAAAAAAACTTAAGGGTTTATCAACGTTCCCTTTACACAAAAACTTTGGTGGCGACTTCACAAAGGCCCTCCGAGCGTTTACGAACGACCTCGGAGGATTTGCGCGTCTTTTTCTCAGGAAAATAACGAGGTGCACACAGCTGGCGACTTCACTGGGGACCCTTTTCCCGCTAGCGAGTCAAGCCTAATCTATTTGGCTTTTAAGCCATTTGTTTTTATTTTATTTGCGCGCCATGCTTTATTTTATTCATCTATGTCATATCTATGCTTTATGTTTATATTTGCTTTATTTTGCTTTATATTCATATCATATATATATCAAATGCGGGGGTTACTTGAGTGATGTTACTCCACATTGTTCGGGTTAATGCCGGACGTGTGAGGCTCTCTACCCGAGCTTGAGAAAAAAAAACTAAGTTAGAAGGAGGTTGTGTGCGGAAGCCCGCGTTGACGTATGTCCGTGAGGTAGGATGCCCAACCCCGCTTAGATGAGATTTTCACGTGGAATTAATTGAAGTCATGTCGACGTATGTCCATAGACAACCCTAATTCCATGTGAGGTCTATGACTCTAAGGACCTCTTCTTAGGAGATTTCACCATTTAGAGCCTACATGTGAGGATGGGGGAAATTCCGAACCTCCACATATTATCCATTCGCATTCACTCATGTTTGTTACATTATGTGTTATTTTATCAGGGGCAATCAACCCTTATTTGTTTATTACTTGTTTTTATGCATAATCATAATTGGGGATAGGAATGGCCAATGTGTTGAGGGATAGCAAATTTTCAAAAAAAATTCAAATACTTCGCAGTGCGAAGTACGCGAATTTTGTCAGCCCAGCTGACCCTTCATTTACTCTCTCTCAACCACCCATTTCCACTATCTTTTTTATTTATTCCAAACATTTTTTCTTTCCTTTAACTCTTAAAACAAAAACAGCTTTTTGCCATAACTTCAAAAAAAAAAAACTCTCAAATCTAAAAAAGAGAAAGGGTGAGCATACCCATTTTTGAATCTTCCCTCCAATAATTTCGTGTTTTTCTATTCAGAACCAACAACCAGGTATGATTTCCTTTCTTCTGTTCATCTTTAATTCGCATTGCAACTGTTTAGGGGTTTTAGGGTTTCTAATTTTAAAGTTCCCATGTTAGAATTTAAGTTCATAATAAGCTGCATTTAGGCCTTAGTTTGCTATATTAAGTTGGGATTTAGCAAGCATGCATCATGGGTATCTGCAACAGGCCTGTTTTTTTCAAATTCCAAGTTGTTTTTATTGAAACCCCATTTACGAAAATTGAAAGAAAGAGAGCTGTTAAGTGTTTCTTTCGGATACCCAGCTTTGATTCTGAAGTCGTTTAGTTACATGCATTACATTTTAGAAGCTTAAACCAAGAGGTATAGATTTTTGGGGTTTTGCTGTCATGGTCGCAGAGCAAAGTTCAACTTCGCACTGCGACCATTTCTGGGCAACCCAGAATTGTTCGAACACCTTCGCACTGCGACTGTAGTAGGAACAGAACCTGTGTTTTTCCCATTTTTTCCTTTCAAACCCATTTGTTTCACCTCATATCACCTGTAATCCTACTAACTTTGCCCTTTTCCTTGCAGATGGCACCAAGACCAGTAGGAAAACGCTCGAGGGGTGAGGCATCCGGATCTAGACCCCAAGGGGTTTTCGACGCCTCTCGCTTCCTAGGTCTTCGGAACCAAGAGAGATACGAAGAGCTTCTTGGCAGAACCTTCTGGCCTGAAAGGCAGTTTATTATAAGTGAGAGGGGCACCTGGAGAGAGTTGGCCCGGTTGATAAACCACCGCCGGTGGGGAGTTTTGGTAAACCCTCCCCTTAACCTCAACTACGACATAATCCGGGAATTCTACGCAAATGCCATTCCCGTGGATCCAGAGGGGGAGTTTACATATCAGACCATGGTGCGTGGTCGGATCATTAGATTCGATCGCGACGCCATCAACACCTATCTCCAAAACCCCTTCCAATTGGAAAATGATGAGCTTTGTGCTTTCCATAAGCACCAAAACCGTGGTAATTGGAACCACGATCTCTACGCTCAGACCATTTTCCAATCCGGAAAAGGCTATGAGCTTAATGCGGCGGGGCAGCCCACAAAGGCCCTCAGGGGCAACCTCACCACCTACGCCCAGGTCATTTTCCATCTTATTGTCCACAACATAAAACCCAAAAGCCATACCTCCACCACCACCTTGGACGTGACCCCCCTAATCTACTATATCCTCACCAATAAACCAGTAGATGTGGCCAGGGCAATCTGCCAAGAGATTAAAATAGTGGTCGAGAGTGGCATTAAGCCACCGGCCAAGAAGATGTGCCCGCTTGCTTTCCCGGGTCTTATCATGGGACTCTGCCGGGAAGCCCGAGTGGCCATCCCTCCCCAGGTGTCCGAAACCATTAAGAACCCCATCACGGACGAGTATATCTCCAGACACTGCACAGGGAGATGAGCGGCGAGGGTACAGCAGCCACGGCCTAGACCTCCACCAGCATCAGGGGATCATCATACTTGCACTTTCATATTGGAGCAGAATGCCTCCACTCATCGATACATGACCATGATGCATGATTCCATGTATCGCCTTCAGAGGCAGCTGGGTAGGCCGACAGATCCTGATGATCAGATACCGACACCCCAGATGTTCGCAGCTCATGGTCGTTGGCCCGGGGATAGGCCAGAGTATGCAGAGGCTGGAGGCAGTGGTACAGCAGTTGGAGGCCAGGGAGGGGATGGTGAGGATGATGAGGACGAGGATGATAAGGATGAGGAGACTGAGGATGATGAGACTTTCACTCCTTGAGTGACCCCTTTTTATTTATTTATGCTTTCTCATATTTTGTTATTTATGTTTATGTCATTTTTTCTCGTACACTCTTTAGAGACTTCCTTCGTTTGGTATTTTGTAGCTATATTTGTACTCTTGTTTTATTATTCGAGTACTTTTGCTTTTATTGCCTAGCCTTTGCATCATCACCATGCCTACTTATTTTTAATATGTGTGAATATTGAAATTTTTTGTTATCTATCATCGGTAAGTCTTTCCGCAGCAGAATAAGCCAAAGTTTTTGACCATAGACGAATGGTAGTGATAAATGTGATTAATTTTCGCAAAGCTAAAATGCATGTTTCCTATTCTTTCCATGATTAAAACTTGAAAGGAGAATGTACATTCCATACCAAATCATACCATACAATTTACGTTATTTAATATTTTTGTTCTATGAACCATTTTAGAACCAGCCAGATGTGAGGAATCCTCAAGGTTATCATAATACATATGCAGGAGACCGACATTTTTGTTTAGCTCGATCTTGTTATGTTAAATCTGAATTTTCTTTTTTTAATTGCATAAAAGTATTGACATGATCAAGGCATTTGTTTGAAAACGAGAGAAAACAATCAACCACAAATAGCCCACCCTGTGAGAAGTGAGTATTTGTTAAACCCCTTCGAGCCTAACAAATCAGAATTTTTAACTATGAACTGCCAACTTTCATAAAGCTCAACTGCTTAATGAGATTGCCGGAGTTTGTAAAAAAGGGAATATTTTCAGTTCATAGTTAAAACATCACTGAATTCTGATAATTTCCTTTCAATTTTTGAACCCTTAAACCATCATGATTAGTGTCCCTTGCCAAAAGAGGAAGGAACATTCAATTAGGGTATCATACTGAAACAAGTTGAAGAAAAAAAAAGGGAGGTTGTGAAAGTCAAACAACGTCGAATCTCTTAATTGATCTTGACGACCAAAGAAAGAAAGAAAGAAAAGCAAACCAAGAAAAAGAAAAGAAAAAAAAGAAAGATCGACAAAATCCAAGAGTTGTCAGGATCAAAAGAGAAAACATTTATGAATCACCAAAATTGTGAGTTGAACAAGAAAAGGTATAAGTTAGAAAGAATGTTCCCTCTTTCTTGGCCATTTGAATTCAATTTCCCCACATATGACATTTCTTTTGTAACCCAGCCAAATTACAACCCTTAAAGACCTTTTGATCAATACTTTCGTGTTTTTAAGAAGCAATAATTGGATGGACACATAACTCGATCGGAATGTTAGCAAACTTGCCGGATGAGTGTTCATTACCCCTCACATAAATATTCAATTTGTTCATTTACTTAAATGAGTGATAGGTTGGTTCATTAATAAACATGTTATTAATTTGGACTGTACGATATAATTTTTTGTGTGGTATTTATTTCGAATTTTTCAGTACAATCTCGGAATAATAGGGGCATTAATTGCGTGCGCAAATTTCATATGAATCCACCAAAATCAAAAAGCCCGACCTCGCTCGGCAACCAAAATCAAAAAGCCCGACCTCGCTCGGCATCCCAACAATAAAACCCAATATTCATTAGTATCCCCAGCAATAAAGCCCAATTTCCATTGGCACCCACAATTAAATCAAAACCTGATTGCACCCGGTGCACAAATCATTCAAAGCCCGACCATGCTTGGTACTCTCCCTACAATTTACAAAGGGCCCAATTGGCATCAGCAATCCCAAACACGATTAAAGAAAGTACACCTTTGGGGCAGGACACCTCCCCATTAACAATTTCTTCCCAAGCAAAGTCTTTTACTCTTGTCAAAAAAAATTCCATATATGTTCCAAAAAAAATTTACGTGGAATCTTTTATGTTTTTGGATAAATAATAACAAGCGCCTTTTCTCTGAATTGTGAGTACTTAAAAGCATGCATCAATATCTATCCATAGAGCAGATAAACCTCGCAGGCCAAGCATGGTTAATTGCTAAAGGGATTTCGGGTCATCAGTGAATCAAAAAGGAATATCCCCGTCGAATCAAGAGCCTGAAGGGACAATTCAAGCGAAACTGACCAACCAGAGCACAAGCATCCCCAGCGGAACCATCAGTTATGCTCCTCAGCGGTTTAGCACGATTTACACAGCGGATTAACAATCCTCACGAGGTATTTATCCTTTATCAATTATCACGGTCTTACCCCGTCCATGTTCAAATATATCCCCTAAGACGTCATCCCCGCGAGGATTACCGATTGTTTATACCGGTCCACTTTTTACCTTGCCGGTCTAATCTCGTCCCCACGAGCTTATCAGTCGTACAAGAGGAACAAAATTCCCCAGTAAGCACCCTAAGCATCCAAACATCAACCAAGGCTGGATATCGATCATGCTTCCAAAATGATCCTTATATCCCCATGAGCCAAACCTTATTGACATCCCCCAGGGAGTCTCAACCCAAACAAAAAGTCCAATCATCATTGGCAGACCATTACAAATCCCCAGGGCAAGCCCGAACTACACCGGTTTTGATCCCATTCGGGTATGTAGGCAAAGGACCTTGTCCTTCCAAACCAAACAAACAAAAAGTCCAATCATCATTGGCATAACCACAACCAAGACCGACCTTGCTCGGCACCCAATCAGCATCCCACATATCATGCATAACATAATTCATGCATCATGTCAATTTCATTCATGCATGCATATACAAATCATTCATACACATGCATTTCATAAATCATGTCATGCATCCTCAACAAGGATTCTCCAATGAATATCGCATATTCACCAGCATCTGTCAATAGTTAGGTAAGCGTTCCCCAGTGAACCTCCTTCACCAACTGTCCCCTATTCCCCAGCAGGAATCTTTGTTTGAGTCTATCTCATATCATATTGCATTGCATATCACACTGCATATCATACTGCATAACATGCATCATACAAACATGTTTTCCGGTTCAACCAGGGGCACCTATTCAGGGTAAGACCATCACCGTTAGAAATCGACCTTCAGTGTAAGCGGCTGAATAAGATTGCCTATCCTTAGGTATCGACCTCTAGTGTAAGCGGCTAGATAAGATCACCTCCCTCAGTGTTCGACCTTCAGTGTAAGCGGCTGAATAAGATCACCCTCCCCTGTTTAGGAATCGACCTTCAGTGTTAGCGGCTGAATAAGATTGCCTATCCTTAGGTATCGACCTCTAGTGTAAGCGGCTAGATAAGATCACCTCCCTCAGTGTTCGACCTTCAGTGTAAGCGGCTGAATAAGATCACCCTCCCCTGTTTAGGAATCGACCTTCAGTGTTAGCGGCTGAATAAGATTGCCTATCCTTAGGTATCGACCTCTAGTGTAAGCGGCTAGATAAGATCACCTCCCTCAGTGTTCGACCTTCAGTGTAAGCGGCTGAATAAGATCACCCTCCCCTGTTTAGGAATCGACCTTCAGTGTTAGCGGCTGAATAAGATTGCCTATCCTTAGGTATCGACCTCTAGTGTAAGCGGCTAGATAAGATCACCTCCCTCAGTGTTCGACCTTCAGTGTAAGCGGCTGAATAAGATCACTTCCCCTTTAGGAATCGACCTCTAGTGTAAGCGGCTAGATAAGATCACCTTTCCCTTTAGGAATCTACCTTCAGTGTAAGCGGCTGGATACGATTACCTTCATCCCCAGTGGGTCTACCTCCAGTGTTAGCGGCTGGATACGATCAAACTTTTCCAATCATTGCATTTGCATATTTTTTTCTTCACTGCAATCTCTTCATTTCGCGAAGGACAAAATTCGGGTCCTTCTTTTACTTAATTGATCTTCGCAAAAAGTTCATGAGATGCCTTCGGCACTCACGCACTCTATGCAAAGACACAATTAAGTAGGGGCAGCTGTAGTACCCCAATTTTGTCCTAAGCCTTTTAAAAAAAAAAATCAAAAAAAAAAAAAATCAAAGAGGGAGAAAAAGTCAAAGTCAACAAAAGTCAACAGAAAAGTCAACATTTCAAAAATGATGACTTCGCACTGCGAAGCTCACTTCGCACTGCGAAGTCTGCGATTTTTTCTGCAGATTTCTGGTTTCTTTGATTTAATTCCAGATTTTGTTGCATATCATTTCCATATTTATTTTAATCAGCATTCATGGCTATTTGGGCCAAGCAAAACCAGAAATGAGAGACTTGCCATTAATGCCAAGGTTGGAAGCTTTTTCTTCCAACCTAGCATGTGACAAGCAAGTGGGCTTGCCCTTGGGCAGCTCTAGTCCCTCCCAAGTGACCTGTTAACCACCCCAAGGTTGTCAGCCACCTGTTTGATGACTTTCCTCCTGCTTGCTCCCCCAAAACTAGTCAAACCAGCTGGATTTTTCACTTGAAAAAGCCATGAGTGCCTACCCTGTTTTGCAGCAGCTTTTCACCCTCTCACACCAGCCAATTGTAGCCTTTTGCATCCCCCAATCTCTGCACATCACAGTGCACATTTTTATTGATCAACCATTGAGATTGCAAGGATTGATCCCCAAGCTTGGCCAATTGCAATTCAGCCCTATTTCATCATCATTACTATCCTAAAACCTTTGAATTTGTGGCTGAAATCAGGCTGAGTCTTGCCCCTTGGCACAAGGCAAGGTTGCCTCTATCCATTAGCATTTAATGCAAAGGGATTCAGCCTGATCCTAGCCCACAAATCAGCTGGATTTTGGGGATTTCTAATGATGAAATTGATTTGGTTTTGGCCTATAAATAGAAGGCAATGCCCAAGCTTACAAACACTACACATAACAGCATTTCAAGAGCAGAAACACTACTCATTCCAGCTTACAAACACTCACAAATAACCAGAAAAAAACCAATCCAAACACAAAGCCTCACAAAGTTCAAAACCATTACCAACATTCAAACCTTTTGCAAGAACCTTCAATCAATTCAAATTCATTGCAGCTGGAGCTTTGCTAAGGATCTCTGTAAGTATTCCAAGCTTTTGTTTTGCATTTTCAATTGTGTTTGCATAGCAATTTTTGTTCAAAACCTTTTGTTTCTAAAAAACCCCTTTTGAATTTCAAAGAAATCCCAAGGTTTTCAAAACACCAAAACTGGTTTGTCCAGCCTTTTTCATCCCAAAAACTCAAAGCTTTTCACTCACCTAGAAGGTCCTGAGTGTGTTCAGAAGTTGTTTCTGAACAAAAGTTCAGAAACAGCTTCTGAACTCAAAAATTCGCATACTTCGCAGTGCGAAGTCATGGTCGCAGAGCGACCATGACAGAACTCAGAATCTGAGTTTAGGTGTCCAAATGACCAATTTTTGAGGTTCTAGCCCAGGAGCTCAGAACCTAAGAGTTTTTAAACCCATGTTTTTCAAACCATAACAAGGATTTTGCATAATAGTGGAAAATTCGTAAGTTCGGGTAACATTTTGTGGATAACTTGTAAAACAAGTTATGTTCCTAAACTTCCAAAACAGCATGAACAAACAAGCTATGTTCATCATTTTCAATCCAAACTTGAACAATGAACATTGTTCATGATTTTCAAAACTCAAGCATGAACATACGCCGAATTTGTTCGCTTTTCAAAACCGTTCGCAAAATGAGCCGAACTTGCGCGTTTTCTAGCAATTTGCTAAAATCTTTCCATTTCGGGTTTTCAAACCAAATGTTTTGATATACCTTGGGATTTCTAAAAGAATTCTACTCAAAAACTTGAATGAAAAAAGGGATGGTGTGACGTATGTCTCTCCATTGCCCCGATTGTACGAATGCGTGACGTATGTCTCGTCGTTCGGACAATCGTCATTCCCTTTTTCAACGTATCCAACCATAACCAAACCAAATCTTGGCCCCTTGTGGTCAATCCGAACCTTTTGGTCCCCCGTGGCCATTAGACTCGATCCCTCGACTTGTTTAAGTCACTCGGTCAATGTTCGACTCGCCCGAGTCCATTGTACCTGTTCTTGATCTCAGTGGATCAATCGAACAATCGCCCGACTCGTTGGAGTCCCCTCGGTCAATGATTGACTTGTTTGAGTCCATTGCACCTCTCTTGGTCCCATAGCGACCAATTCGAACCCTTTTACCCTAACGGACGTACCTTTTAACAATTCTAGTGCGATCCGTGAACAAACGCTTAATAAGTCTCCCAAGCGCGAGCATACAAGCTATACGCTTAATAAGTCTCCCGAGCGCGAGCATACAAGCTACGTTTTAATCGCAAGAATTCGGTTAAAACATCGTCCATTTAAAATTAACCAACACATGTACGTTTTTCTACCAAAGAACTACGTACGCTTTGAGTTCTCCGACTACCGGGAGATACGTAGGAGCAAGATCGACATCTTGTCAAGCGCAATAATAAAAACTTTTTTTTCTCTTTCGTTTGTTTTTATCTCTTTCCCCCCCCCCCCCCCTTTATTATATTTTGACATAGATAAGCATGCGCGCAAAACATTTAAAAACAATTTAAGCTTTAGCCAAATAGAAGGTTCCCGTTGAGTACAACGGACGTGAGGGGTGCTAATACCTTCCCCTTGCGTAATCGACTCCCGAACCCGACAATGGTTGCGATGACCATCCTTTCCTCATCGTCAAAGGGTTTTATTATCGTTTCCCTTTAAACAAAAAAAACTTAAGGGTTTATCAACGTTCCCTTTACACAAAAACTTTGGTGGCGACTTCACAAAGGCCCTCCGAGCGTTTACGAACGACCTCGGAGGATTTACGCGTCTTTTTCTCAGGAAAAAAACGAGGTGCGCACAACATCCACTGGGTCATAAAATACTTAAAAGACTTTAAATTAAAGTAGCTCATTTCTTTCAAACCACCAAGCACTCCAAAATAGGACCAAACATCATGATCACAGATTCTAGTGTCCTCACGCCCATGGTAACCTAAGTGTTCAAATTCACTAAATGTCCCCCTATGATGTACCACAACTTCAAATTTGTCCTCCATTACGTACAAATCCTAATAAACAAATGACATGCACACAGTTCAACAAAAAGGACCACAAAAACTATAAAAAAATTTGCATAAAAAGAGACCACATACTTCACAAGCACATACCACAAACTTCACATGTACAATTCACAACAAGTATAATAAATTCGCATAAAAAGACCCCACAACAACTATAAAAGAAAGCAACTTCGAATTTCAACATTATAAAACACAAATTGATTGATATAAACCCTAAAAATAGAAACCCTAAACGATGACAGTAGAAAACATTCAATCAAACCATAACTCTTCAGTAGTGACATAGGCAGAAGAATAACAAACTTGAATCGTCTTCCAATCACGAGAGTTCGCAGGTTCGCATCAACGTTTCATCTCCTCTTCTCTTCTCCAATCGTAGAGAGAAAGAAGAAGATAATTGTTTCTCTCTACAAATCTCTCTAAAAGACCAATTATGCCACCTCATAACCTTATCTCCAACCCACAATTGCCACCTCAACGTCCATGTTAGCATCTTAACGTTTTTTTCATCATCCTGGGAGTTGAACCCAAGACCATGAGAAATCAAACATGAAACACTACCACTAAGCCATGCATCCAAGGTTCAAATTAAACTGCATTAATTTAAATTTGATCAAAATTTTTATTAATCATCTAAAACCAAACTACATCTTATTTTATCTTTGGTTAAATTACACCAGAGATTCTTTAAGTTATTTAATTGTAATAAATTGGTCCTTTAAGTTTTTTTCGTACAACTTAAGTCATTTAAGTTAATTAATTGTAACAAGTTGGTCTTTAAGTTTTTTCTGTTCCACTTAGGTGCTTTAAATTATTTAACCGTAACAATTTGAAAGATTTCAGATCTTAAAAATGTAAGTTATTCAAGACCTAAAAGTTATAATTAAATAATTTAAAGACCTAAATGTTATGAAAAATATTTAAAAAAAAATTTATTACAAACGTAGGTGACACGAAAAAAACTTAAAAGAACAACTTTTTATACTTAAATAACTTAAAGTCTATGATGTAATTTAGTCTTTTATCGTTTATATGATATGAGTTCTTGACTTAAAACGTATCAGGAAAATCTCTATCTAAATTGGTCAACAATTTTAAAAAACTAATTAAACAAAGAAAAAAGCGTTACAGCAATCTCTAGAGAAATCTAACATGTCCGCCAGGGATGGGAATAGATCAGGTAGGCCTACAGGAATCTACGACTTAGCCTACGACAGATCAGAATTTTTTAGAAGCTTATTTAGCTTAAAAAGTCAGACCACATGTCATTTAAAAAGTCTATTAAGCCTATTAGACAGACCTATTTAAGTAAATATGAATAATATTATTTATTATTATAATATATTGTGTACTTTGACTTAAAATATAAATTCGTTAGTAATTTAAGCTTATTAGTATACATTAATTTTTCGCATATACAAATGTATTATTATAAACTAAAATTGAAATATGATACGTTATATAGTTAAATTTCCTAAAAACTCATGTTGGTTACTAAAAGAGAGTTTAATCTAATTGATCTATTAGTTCGCTAGTCTATTTAAACTTATATCACATTGTTTACTTAAAGATGTTCATATGATATAAGCTTTTAAACAGGCTAGCAGACCTTATCAGACTTTCCGAAGGTCAGGCTCAGGCCTCAAAAGTAAGCTTATGACACTTAAGCCTTAAAAAATTTGACAGACTTAAGCCTTGGAAAGCCTAGCCTATTCCCACTCCTAATGTCGGCACATAAATTCTAGATTTCACCTTGAACATCATAGTCTAAAGCAGCAAAGTCAAGATTGTCTACACATCTTCACAAAGTCACTGTTCCATATTCCACATTTTCTCACAGCCACACATCTTCTTCCATAACAATTCATTCTTCTTTCTAACTAGCCATGGCTGATGAAGTGATTCTGCTTAATTACTGGCCAAGTCCTTTTGGAATGAGACTCAAAATAGCACTTGCTGAAAAGGGTATCAAGCATGAGTACAAAGAAGAAGACTTAAGCAACAAAAGCTCTTTGTTGTTACAAATGAACCCTGTTCATAAGAAAATCCCTGTTCTTATTCATAATGGTAAACCAATTTGTGAATCTTTAATTGCTGTTCAGTATATTGATGAGGTTTGGAATGATAAATCTCCTTTGCTGCCTTCTGATCCTTATCAGAGATCACAAGCTAGGTTCTGGGCTGATTATGTTGATAAGAAGGTATATAAATTTACCCTTTTCTATGATTCATCATTGCATGTGATTGTTTGTTGGTTATAGTTTGTTTATCATTGGTTTTGTTGACCCTTTTGTCCCTTGTTGATGAAAATTTTATTCTTTTGCATTTTTAGTATGAAGGGTAGAGCTTATCTACTTTGCCACTTATGAGACTATTTAGAAGAGCTTTTGAAAATAATTTTTCACTTGTCTATAAGATGTTTTCACCTTATTTCTATAAAAGAGTTTATGAGATTTATGAAAATAGATTATAAAAAAAGATTATAGCTTATTGAAAATAGTTTGATTATTTAAGTTGATTTCAAAGCAAGCTTAATTTTTGAATAAACATTTTGTGCATAAATTTCTGAAAAGTTTAGAAATTGGCGTTCTGCTTAACTTAATATGATTGATTGCGTATCTCAATTAAGAATTTTGGAGATAATTCATATTGGGAGCACCCATTTGATATTTTTAGTATGCATAGTCATTATTAGCAAATAACATGGTACTTTTTGTTTTTCATGTTCTTGCATGTTATGGTCTAAATGAGTGTGTGTGAATTCTCTGTCAAATAGATCTATGAAGCTGGAGGGAACCTTTGGACCAAAAAAGGAGAAGAGCAAGAAGCTGCAAAGAAGGAATTCATAGAAGCCCTCAAACTCTTGGAGCAAGAGTTGGGAGACAAGAATTTTTTTGGAGGAGACAAGCTTGGTTTTGTTGATGTAGCATTTATACCATTATACAATTGGCTTAGAGGCTATGAGGCCTTTGGCAAGATCAGTGTAGAGAAGGAGTGCCCTATGTTCATTGCTTGGGCCAATAGATGCATGCAGATTGAGAGTGTTTCCAAGTCACTCCCTGACCAGGATAAGATCCATGATTTGATTGTGGAGATCAAGAAGAAGTTTGGCTTTGAGTAGGTTGGAGATGTTAGGTTAAGTTTATGTTTGGATGAGTGGTGATTTTGGCGAAAATATAATGATGCCATGATTTTGTTGAAGTTCGAAAGTGTAGTTTTTGTTAAAATCATGGTGGTTCATTGTGATACTGTTATTCTCACCACGAATCAAAACATGTAGTACTAAATGATTTCAGTTATCTTAACCTTTCTGATGTTATAATTATTATGTAACAAAAAGGCACTTTGATGTGCCAAGCTTTGTGCTTTTTGCAAGAAAGTAGTTCCAAACACCTGTGAATTGTGATGGATCAAAAAGAATGATACTAGTATTCTATGGGAATGATTTCTCATGCTTCCTTTTTTGATTTTTTTCCATCTCTTAATTAATGTATTAAGGTTTAACAAGCTAACCTTAGCTTCAAATTTTAACTTAGTATAAACAAGTACCAGAACTGTATCTTTAAATTACAGTCAATCATAAATTCATGATAAAACATGTACATATTTTGCAGGTATATGTCAACTCTTGTTTCTGTTGGAGATTTCCAAAATAGGTGAGAAAAACTGAAAAACAGAAAATTACACATGGTAATCGATTACCATATTGATGTAATCGATTACATCAAGCAAAATTTGCAAACGGTAAACAGAGACTTTGGGTAATCGATTACCTGCATATGGTAATCGATTACCACGGGATTGGATGTGTTTTTCTGCACTTTTTCTCATAGTTTTGGGTTCCAAAAGTTGTAACTCTTCATGGGAATGACTTGTATACATTGGGAAGTTATCATTTACTGATAAATCATGAATCATTGCATTGATTCAAGCCAAAAGTTGAATGTATATGGTTGTAACTTTTGATTAAAAGTTGCATTCTCTCATATGAAGGGGCATATGATGCACTATAAATGCATGGCATTTGTGTATCAGAAGGAGCACGTTTTTGACATCAATTACAGTCAAATTCTCCCTCATTCTCATACTCTAATCATCCATCAATTCTCTAATGCATGAGTGAATTGTTGGAAACATATTTCTGTCAAATATTGTTAGGAGATACGCTTGGTGTGATTGTGCAATACACATCAAGGAACTCATAGTATCCTGAAGGGGATTCGCTGGACATTCCTATTGCATCCAATATAAAGTTATTGGTGGGGGCGAATCGAACCTAAAGGTTAGTGTGGCAACCCCATACGCTTTGAGTTTTCGTGCATAACCATAAATCATTTCAGGTTTCAAGTGCAGCAGCCTCTTCCCAACAAATCAAGATTGATAACAATCTTTAGGTTCGATTTTATGGCTGCTTCATTGAAAGAAATGACCTCTGACTTTGTTAAGTTGGAAAAGTTTGATAAGGGAAACTTCATCCGTTGGCAGAAGAAAATGAAGTTTCTTCTCACAACATTGAAGGTGGCTTACGTTCTGAACATGGCAAGGCCCGTGGAGAAAGATGATGAAACCATTGCTGAGACCAGAGAGAGACAGAAGTGGGACAACGATGACTACATCTGCTTGGGACATATCTTGAATGGTATGTCTGATTCTCTGTTCGATATCTACCAGAGCAGCCCATCGGCAAAGGATTTGTGGGACAAATTGGAAACCAGATACATGCGTGAAGACGCTACAAGTAAGAAATTCCTTGTCTCACAATTTAATAATTACAAAATGGTAGATGGTAAGCCTGTTATGGAACAATTATATGATATTGAACGTATTCTTAACAACTACAAACAACATAACATGCATATGGATGAAACTATCATTGTGTCATCCATAATTGACAAACTCCCTCCTTCATGGAAAGATTTTAAACGATCCATGAAACATAAGAAGGAAGATATCTCTCTTGAGCAATTTGGAAATCACCTTCGTTTAGAAGAAGAATACCGAAAACAAGAAGGTATTAAAAATCAAATTACTCAAGAGAAGGTGCATGTTGTGGAAGAGGGAAAATCAAGTAAGACTTCCAAAAAGAGAAATCATGAAAATGATGAGTCTCAAAACCACAATGGTAATAACATTAAAAAGAAAAAGAAAGGTAAATGTTATTTTTGTGGGGAAGAAGGACACTTTAAGAATGAGTGCAGGTTCTTGAAAAAGAAGAACAAAGAAAAGAATTCAAGTGCAACAAATGATGATCTTGTTGCGGTCATTTCTGAAATCAACATGATTGAAGATGTTGATTCTTGGTGGATAGACTCTGGTGCTACTCGTCATGTGTGCAAAAACAAGGAATTGTTTAAGACCATCAATGAAGATGGGAGTGTTTTGTACATGGGAAATGCTTCAACTGTGCAAGTCCAAGGAAAAGGGACCATAGAGATTGAATTCACTTCTGGAAAGACACTTACTCTTAAAGATGTATTTTATGTTCCTGAAGTTAGGAAGAACTTGATTTCTGTACCATTACTTAATAAGAATGGGTTCAAATCTGTATTTGAGGGAGATAAATTTATCCTCTCAAAAGGGGGTATGTTTGTAGGAAAGGGATATTTGTGTGAGAATATGTTCAAATGTAATATTGCAAATATTAATAATAATGATATGATTTCTGCTTATATTGTTGAGTCTTGTGATTTATGGCATATGCGATTGGGACATGTTAATTTTAGAAAATTGGAGGATATGATGAAATCAAATCTAATTCCTAATCTTGATAAAAACTTTGATTCATGTACTACTTGCATGTTGACTAAAATTACAAGACAACCTTTTAAAAGTGTTAAAAGAAGTTCTAGGGTGCTAGATTTAATTCATTCAGATGTATGTGATTTACATGGTTGGCCCACCATTGGTGGTAAAAAGTACTTTGTTACTTTCATTGATGATTGCACTCGATTTTGTTATGTTTATTTAATGCATTCAAAAGATGAAGTCTTAGATAAATTCAAAATGTTTAAAGCACAAGTAGAACTTCAACATGAAACTTTCATTAAATGCTTTAGAAGCGATAGGGGAGGAGAATTCTATCATCCGAGTTATTTTGAATCCACCGGTATTGTGCATCAAGTTACTGCACCATACACCCCACAACAAAATGGAATAGCAGAAAGGAAGAATAGGACTTTGGTAGAAATGGTTAATGCCATGTTGTCCTATTCTGGATTATCTAAAGGATATTGGGGTGAAGCAATGCTTACAGCATGTTATATCCTCAATAGGGTTCCAAACAAAAGGAACAAAATAACCCCATATGAACTTTGGAAACAAAGGAAGCCAAATCTTAATTATTTAAAAGTTTGGGGTTGTAGAGCAATTGTGAAAGTGCCTGAACCAAAAAGAAAGAAGTTGGGTGAAAGAGGAATTGAATGTGTATTCTTAGGCTATGCAGAAAATAGCAAAGCATACAGATTCTTGGTTATTGAATCGAATGACTCATATTCTGTCAATACAGTAATTGAGTCAAGAGATGCAATTTTTCAAGAAGATAGATTTAAATCATTCTCTTATCCCAAGGACATTGTTCATTCTAATGTACCAAATTTAGAAAACAATGAATCAAATGTAGATACATTGGATGGTTCAGAACTTAGAAGGAGTAAGAGGATCCGAAAAGAAAAAGATTTTGGACCTGACTTCTTCATGTTTCTTATAGAAGGAACTGGTACATCCATAAATAGTTATGGACCAATTTGCTTTAACCTTGAGAGTGATCCAGTGACATATGAAGAGGCTATAAAGTCTCAAGATTCAGCCTTTTGGAAAGAAGCTATCCAGGAAGAAATGGATTCAATTATGGGTAATAAAACTTGGAAAGTAGTAGATCTCCCACCCGGATCCAAACCAATAGGTTGTAAATGGATCTTTAAAAGGAAAATGAAAGTTGATGGTACCATTGATAAATTCAAGGCTAGACTAGTTGCCAAAGGGTTTACACAAAAAGAAGGAATTGATTATTTTGATACATATGCACCTGTTGCAAGAATTGCATCAATTAGAGTGCTAATTGCACTAGCATCCATCCATAAGTTTGTTATCCATCAAATGGATGTTAAAACTGCTTTCCTAAATGGAGAGTTGGATGAAGAGGTATATATGAAACAACCAGAAGGGTTTGTGATCAAAGGTCAAGAAGATAAAGTGTGTAAATTAACTAAGTCTTTATATGGGTTGAAACAAGCACCCAAACAATGGCACCAAAAATTTGATCAAGTTGTGTTAGCCAATGGATACATTATAAATGAATCTGACAAGTGTATTTACAGTAAATTCCACAATGGAAAAGGTGTCATGATTTGTTTATATGTAGATGATATGTTAATTTTTGGCACAAGTTTAGATGAGGTAGAAAAGACTAAAGCTTTCTTATCCAAAAATTTTGATATGAAAGATTTAGGCGAAGCAGATGTGATTTTAGGAATTAAAATCATAAGAGATGGTAACCACATTGGTTTATCCCAATCTCATTATATAGAAAAGGTGCTTCAGAAATTCAATCATTTAGATTGTAATCCGGTCTCTACCCCATTTGACCAAACTGTTAGTTTGCAACCAAACAAAGGTTGTCCGGTGGCACAACTTGAATATGCAAAAGTAATCGGATGTTTGATGTATGCCATGACCTGTACAAGACCTGATATAGCATATGCTGTTGGAAGGTTAAGTCGGTATACTAGCAATCCAAGTAAAGAACATTGGCATGCTGTGAAACGAGTATTAAAATACTTGAAAGGAACAATGAATTATTGTTTAACGTATAGTGGAGACCCTTCAGTTTTGGAAGGATACACAGATGCTAGTTGGGTAACTTATGTTGAGGATCATGCTTCCACAAGTGGATGGATCTTCAACCTTGGTGGAGGTGCAGTTTCTTGGGGTTCAAAGAAACAGACATGCATTGCCGACTCCACCATGGCTGCAGAATTTATTGCATTGGCTGCAGGAAGTAAAGAGGCAGAATGGCTAAGGAATTTGTTGTATGAGATACCAGTCTGGCAAAAGCCAATGGCACCAGTATCCATACATTGTGATAGTCAATCCACACTATCAAAGGCCTATAGTCAAGTATACAATGGGAAATCAAGGCATATTGGTTTAAGACATAGCTATGTAAGAGACTTGATTTCTAATGGAGTAATATCCATCATGTTCGTAAGAACAGAAAAGAATCTTGCAGATCCTTTGACGAAAGGTTTGACAAGAGACATGGTGTTGAAGACATCATTGGGGATGGGACTCAAGCCCATATCTAATTGATTACCAATAATGGAAACTCAACCCACACTTGAGTAACATCAAGTCTTGGGTTCAATGGTGAAAGTACATTATTAGAGTAATTGAAGTACTTGTTAATAGATACATCCCAAGGTTAAAAGTACTTGGACCATAAGATTAAAAAAAAATGGTAGGTTGAGATTTTTCTCTTAATGGACATATAGCATACATTTGCTGAAATGCATACTTATGGGGCATTTCCGATATAGTCTACCTATGTGAGAATGAAGTTTGGCCGCTTCACGGAGTTCAAGGGCTTGACTCTTAAGTTTTCATGAAAAGGGATATATGACACAAGGCTTTATTAATGTGTCATCTTACAGTTCTCTTTATTAATGATATTGAGATTCTATGTGTAAATTATGTACACTTGTTCTAATGAATAGTTGGTTCAAAGCTTGCCTACCATACTATTTGGGAATGAGCGAAAACTTAATTTACTAAGTAATGGTTCAAATCGTGAGATACCATTATCTGAAACCATGGAATTTCCAGTTTTATGGGATTTAGTATTTTGAAAATGGTGGGGGATTGTTGGAGATTTCCAAAATAGGTGAGAAAAACTGAAAAACAGAAAATTACACATGGTAATCGATTACCATATTGATGTAATCGATTACATCAAGCAAAATTTGCAAACGGTAAACAGAGACTTTGGGTAATCGATTACCTGCATATGGTAATCGATTACCACGGGACTGGATGTGTTTTTCTGCACTTTTTCTCATAGTTTTGGGTTCCAAAAGTTGTAACTCTTCATGGGAATGACTTGTATACATTGGGAAGTTATCATTTACTGATAAATCATGAATCATTGCATTGATTCAAGCCAAAAGTTGAATGTATATGGTTGTAACTTTTGATTAAAAGTTGCATTCTCTCATATGAAGGGGCATATGATGCACTATAAATGCATGGCATTTGTGTATCAGAAGGAGCACGTTTTTGACATCAATTACAGTCAAATTCTCCCTCATTCTCATACTCTAATCATCCATCAATTCTCTAATGCATGAGTGAATTGTTGGAAACATATTTCTGTCAAATATTGTTAGGAGATACGCTTGGTGTGATTGTGCAATACACATCAAGGAACTCATAGTATCCTGAAGGGGATTCGCTGGACATTCCTATTGCATCCAATATAAAGTTATTGGTGGGGGCGAATCGAACCTAAAGGTTAGTGTGGCAACCCCATACGCTTTGAGTTTTCGTGCATAACCATAAATCATTTCAGGTTTCAAGTGCAGCAGCCTCTTCCCAACAAATCAAGATTGATAACAGTTTCTTTTGTCTGGATAGATTAATTACTAGAATTGGATAGATTACTAGAGCTTGGGTTGATGCCAAGAATATGGTACTTGAATATATGGACAGCAGAGCTCACTCAAAAGAGTGTTACCAGAACTTGTATGCAGAAGATAGCTTCATATAGAGAAGCAAAAAATGAGTTTTCTTCTGAAAACTTGAGGAAGAAAAACAATGGCTTTGGTGTCAACAAAGGTTTCGTTTACTTTCTGATAACATTTTCAAATTTTCATTTTTTAAATAAGTTATACATTTGTTTTAAATTATTAACAAGGAAATGAACGACTCAAATTGTGAACACTGGTGATAGAGAGAAGATGAAAGGAAAGTTAGGAATGATCTATTTTCAGAATAATGAAAACAATGAGTACAAAAATATTAAAGAAAACAATGTTTTCATATTTATTTAATTTCTGAAAATACTTTATCTATTTTTGAGAATTCTAAAAGAAAATGATGAGGAAAGCATTGGATCTATATTTTTTTTATGTTTATATATTTGTTGAAGTGAAAAACAGGGTCTAAGACATGCAATTTTTAAAGAAGCAGAGAAGCATATACTGTATTGATCCTGCAGGCCAACAAGCTGCCTCAATTCATTAGGTATTAGTTCTGTGTTTTGTATTTGTTGCTTCTGATTTGTTGTTAATTCTTGTGATGGCCAACTTATATAATATTATCATTTTAGAAATGGCGAGAAGTCTATCTAGCATTGATACTTTAAATTGAAGACGTAGTCAATGTTCAACATGTGTTGAACTTGGACACAACCATTTTTATTTTCATAAATTATTATCGGTGCCTACTTGTCAATATCAGTGCTGTGATCAATGTTCGTGTTTGTGTAGTATTTTATAGCAAGCAAATGGTCTCAGGAAACAATATGCATAGTAATATCCGTCCAATTCCAAACTCTTTTATTTCAATTGTTTATTGTTATTTCAAGCTTCTCAACATTTTCTATAAATTGAGAATCTAACCCAAATACCTGAGCCATTCACTTTTGCATCAAACATCAATTCTCTTTTGTTGTAGGAAGTCTTGTGTCTCAGCAATGGCAGATGAAGTAATCCTGTTAAATTTCTGGCCAAGTCCTTATGGCATGAGGGTCTTAATTGCACTGGAAGAAAAGGGTATCAAGTATGTGAACAAAGAAGAGGATTTCAGTAACAAGAGTCCTTTACTCCTACAAATGAATCCAATTCACAAGAAAATTCCAGTTCTAATCCATAATGGCAAATCCATTTGTGAGTCACTAAATATTGTTGAATATATTGATGAGGTTTGGAATGATCATTCTCCTTTTTTGCCTTCTGATCCTTACCAAAGATCTCAAGCTAAATTCTGGGCTAACTATGTTGACACTAAGGTACTTCTTGTGCTTCAATACCATGATTATCGATAAGACAATATTTAGGTGCATTTTCATATGTAATATTGGTACTATTCTTTACTTAAAATACACTTTTGTTTGACATTATCATCCATAATGTACTCAAATTCATAAATGTTTCAAAGATCATTATGGCCAAAAAATATGCATTATAAGTGAAAGAATAACACCAACATGCGTAAAATTGTATTTAAATATGTCTTTATCTTAACAAAAACCGATGTTTGAGAATGTAAATTTTGTACTAACTAACTATTATGAATGAAATAGATATATGATATTGGGTTGAAGTATGGAAAAACTAAAGGAGAGGAGAAAGAAGCTGCAAAGAAAGAATTACTTGAGGGTATTAAAGTGATGGAAGAACAGTTGGGAAAAAAAACTTATTTTGGTGGAGACAACTTTGGCTTTGTGGATGTGGCACTTGTTCCATTGTTTTGGATGTTTTATAGTTATACTTTTGCTGGCAAGTTCATTGATGATGAAAAATATCCCACTATCACTTCTTGGGCCAGAAGATGTATTCAAAAAGAGAGTGTGTCTAAGGCTATTCCTCAAGAGGAAAAGCTGAAGCGATTTCTAGATGAGAATAGACTTTTACATCGTGGAGATTAGAGCAAAGGACTAGGTAGGAAGGAAATATTTATTTTCTCTACCGGGAATGATATTCAGACACCGATCTTTTCCTACGCATGCGACACTTGGTTAATCACATTTAAAAATATGGTTAGTTCAGTGAGTAGATGGTTAATTAAATTCACAATGAAAATTGTGGTTAAATCAACGACATAACTAATGACGATTTCACAATTTTCAAGGTCATCTAAATGAATCATATACTCAACTGAATTAACCATAATTTTGCATGTGATTGACCAGGTGTTGTACGTATGGAGAAAATAAGATTTCCTTGAAACATTTTCGTTTCTCTACTCACTTGTTTATTGTAAACTGTAGTTGTATGGATGTGTCTTCAAAATAAGATTTTGAATTGTGACTGCAGTAGCAGTTATGAATGGTAATTTAAAGTAATGTTTCATAATAATAGCATAACAAACTGGCATTTAGGTTTGCCATTGGTTTTGCTATTTATGTTTCTTCTGAATGAATGTTTTATTATATTTGAAGCATACTGTAACCTTCTCCTTTTTCATTAACTCTTTGTCTAATTGTTTTAGTTGATGTAGATCAAAATTCCATAAATTCATACTTTAGGTTTAATTAAACGTATATCAAATGACAGAACAATATACAATTAGCATGGATATATTACTTATATATAATCGTTTGGCTTTATGCTCATAGAACTTGGCATACAATTAGCACCAACTCTAAATATAAGAAGAAACATAACATATGCTTAGGATACAACAAACTAAAAGTCCCTCTAACAAAACCAAATGCCATATGCTTAGGATACTCCACTTCAAACTTGAAATTGCCATAAGTCTCAAAAGTATAAAACCAGCTGTAAAAAGGGATCAAACCAATATCAAGAAATCCAAACGTAGCACCACCATAAAAAGGCTTGTCACCCAAGGTTTCCTCTAGTGTCTTAAAGATAGAGATCAACTCCTTCTTTCTTTCCTCATGCTCCTCCCCTTTTGAAAGCCACATTGTCCTCCAAGTATCATACACCTACTTTCAAGATAAAAAATGATAGTTTGTATAGAAAACAAGCCGTGTAGTCATGTTTGTTCGTGATCTTTGCAATATGTCAAGACCTAATTTTGATAAACAACTTACTTAAACGTTTATAGCATAAGCACTTATTATAGAAGTGCTTATGTATAAGGTATTAAGGGCTTATGTTTTCATAAACTATCTTGGAGAGCTTATGGAAATAAGATGAAAGCAACTTATCGGCATCTCATAAGTTGTTTTAGTAAGCTCTACCGAATAATCTCACAAGTGTATATGACAATTGATAAACTCAAAAACGTTAAACCAAACAAAACCCATGAGATTTAAAAGCTTAGAATTAAGGTAACAAAGAAAAGTCAAACAACACCCCAAAAGCACAAAATTTACCAAAAAGCAAAGATATATCTCACTTGGCTCTCTTTGCAATACTAAAATACATTAACAAGAAAATTCAATTTCAGATGCTAAAAACAAGAGAATGAAATTTAATTTCCAATCTTCTAATTCATAGTTGAAAATGGATAATAGCAAATATAAATCACCACCAAAATTAAGGATGAAAATTATAGGAAAACAAACAAAAAATGTCACCTTTTTGTCAATATAATTGTTAAGAGTCCCACATCGGATAGGAGATCGCCTGGTCGTGAGGGGGTGTGTTAAGAGTCCCACATCGGATAGGAGATCGCCTGACAATGTGTTTATAACTGGGGGCAATCCTCACCTCACAAGCCTGTTTTGTGGGGTTGTGTTAGGCCCAACCACGATTTTTCTGTCAGAGCCTCTTCAAAATCCATTGGGTCACCTGCTATCAGTTTCCGCTATCGGATCACCTTTCTTCTTTGTATTCATATTTAACACTCTTTTTAGCTAATGCAATCTTAACTCTCATCCCAGACATGCTAACCCATGTATGCTTACTGTCGTTTTGAACATAACTTAGTAGAGATATTGCATATTCAATTCTTGATTCTTTCACTTATTTATTTTAAAGATGAATTTTTAACTATTAGACTACTTTAATAAAAAAAAAAGTGTATATGCTTACCTGTTA
Organism: Medicago ruthenica; assembly: GCA_018208015.1. Lineage (NCBI taxonomy): Eukaryota > Viridiplantae > Streptophyta > Magnoliopsida > Fabales > Fabaceae > Medicago > Medicago ruthenica. The sequence goes on from CM031371.1 coordinate 4,140,868, forward strand.
AAGAAAGTAAGGTTGTCAATGTATATAATTCTATACTTTTAGTGGTGATGGTACTCAACAAAATTTACATTCTATTGTTTGAAAAATGCAAGAGGTGAAATGAGTAACAACTTTTTTATTTAATTTTGACACTTAATTAAATAAATACTATTATATTATGTATAATTTAAGTGTCCGTTCGGGGTGGTTTTTTGTATTTTATTATGTTGACGTTTGAAAATCAAAACCAATTTATGTTTTGAGTTACGAAATTTTCAAAATCCAAAAGTAAATGTAATGGTGGTCAATAGTGGTCAAAGTGATGGTCCAAATTGTGGTCAAAATACTTGTCAATGGTGGTAAAATTGGTTGTCAACCGTAGTTGAAATGGTGGTCGGCGATGGTCAGAGTGGTGGTCAAAATATTTAAATTTAGAGAAATGATATTTGTACATTCATTTTGTTACAATTTTTGTGACAATTTTCTCTTTCTAATATTTTGGTTTCCATGTCAATATCCACTTTTATTTATAAAAATATGGTTGTCTCAAAAGTTGTCATACAAATGGTTGTTCAAATAACACACCTCTAAATTTATGTGTTTTTAAACTTTTTTTTAAAAAATTGCTCAAAAAAAATTAAGATCAGATTGTTAATGACAAACTTGTAGAAAAAGTTGCAGGTAAAAATAGTTTTTTTGACAATTCAACTAAAAGATCTTTTTAAAACAAGAAGGTGTAGTAGAGATAGCTATAGACACCCCAAAATATATTAAAATTTAAATTTAAAAATAACTGAGTTATTAAAGTTGATTTTGTTCGACGAAAGATTCGACAAAAAAATAGTTAATTGATAGTTAACTATTGAGAGTTGCCTTCACATATATAATATAATAATGATATAAATTAATACTCTCAAGCAAAAACGTCAACCATTGTAGTTCACTAAAGACATTGCTTTAGAAATAATATTAAGTGATATGACTAACACAAATAATTTTGATTAAGGTTGTGCTTAGATAAGTATTTCTCTTCCTATATATAGAGAATATAAATTAAAGTGAATTAAAGAAAACAATTAACTGCCAAATAAGTGTGAGTTATTTAGTTATTAGATAAAATATAAGTGTTCAACTTAAAAGTTAAAACAACCATAATAACATCCATCACTCTGTTACAAATGCCATATATATTGAAGACACACTCAAGTGTCTAGCAAACCAAACTATAATATCTAAGCCTACCAAACAAACACAGGACACAATCACACAATACTTTATTGCAATATCAAATTTAACTAAAAAAACATTATTGATTTGATTCACTAAGTCCTGATCTCTAATCCAAACCAAGTGTTTTCTTCAAGCTCACAACAAAATCATACACCTTCATTTGATCAGGAAGAGTTTTTGAAACACTCTCTTTCTCCAAGCATCTCTTGGTCCATGCCATCAGCTTAGGACACTCCACTTCCATTTTAAAGTTACCATATGTTTCATATGCATAAAACCAGCTGTAAAAAGGGATCAGACCAATGTCAAGAAACCCAAAAGTGGTACCACCGTAAAAAGGCTTGTCACCCAAAGTTTCCTCTAGTGTCTTAAAGATAGAGATCAACTCCTTCTTCCCTTCCTCATGCTCTTCCCCTTTTGAAAGCCACATTTTTCTCCAAGTATCATAAACCTACATTCAAAATCAACTATAATAAATTTTTAATGTTTTTTTAAGTTTTGTTATAACTCTAGTATTTTGAATGCATTTCGAGCTTAGATAGTTGTGCATCATGAAAGGGTTTGCAGTTTTTCCGTGTTTTGAAAATAAACTGAAAGTAACTTATAAACATGTCATAAATTATTTCAATAAGTTGTCTCAAAAAGTCTCGGAAGTATTTATATTTATATTTATATTTATATTCGTACTTTCTAATAATTTGATCTAAATAAGATTCAAGTACTAGGAGATCTTTTTGAAGGAAAAGTACTAGGAGATTTAAAAGCTTAGAATAAGGGATCAAAAAATCAAAAACAACACCCCAAAAGCACAAAAATTACCAAAAGGCAAAGATATAAAAGTAAATATACTTACAAGGATGCAGTTCAACTTCAAAAGCTTAAAGTATGAAATTCAATTTTAACTCTTCTAATCCAGTGTTGAGTATGGACAATTAACATGTACAAAATAGCTGAACATGAATCTAAAATTATTGAACAAAACCCACCAAAATTAAGGATGAAAATAAAAGGAAAACAAATCAAAGAAGTTACCTTTTTATCAATATAATCAACCCAAAATCTAGCTTGAGCTCTCTCATAAGGGTCAGAAGGCATGAAGGGAGCTTTATCATTCCAAACTTCATCTATGTACTGCACAATAATTGCAGATTCACAAATTGGTTTTCCATTATGGATAAGAACTGGAATCTTCTTGTGAATTGGGTTCATTTCAAGAAGTAAAGGACTCTTATTTCTGAGATCTTCTTCTTTGTACTCATATTTAACACTCTTTTCAGCTAATGCAATTCTTGCCCTCATACCAAACATGCTAGGCCATGTATCTAACAAAATTACCTCACTCGCCATGATTGTAAAAAATCCTAAGTTGTCGAGTGAGAACTGGCTAGTGCTAGTTATTTATTAAGTTAGTCATTTTCATATTTTTTTGACAAATGTGTAACCATTTTTGGATAAGATTTGAATGATATAGAAAATTCTGATATGTACTTTTGGTTGGACCAAGATTCACTATACTGAAAATCAAGGAATAAAAATAGAATGATTCTGATTCTACACAGTAAACGTGGATTAGCCAGCCAATGTTAAAATAATTTTGTTCTTCTTTCTTATAGTTTTTTTTTTTAACTTTATTTAAATTAGACTAAAGAATCAATTTGGTCTCTTGCAATTTGAATACATGTCAATGTGATCATTAGATAAAAAATATACTTAATTGAAGTTTTACTCTCTTCATTTTCATCATTTTGCAGAATTGATTTCATATTTTAAAATCTGACAGTTTTGGTTCTTGCATCAAATATTTTGTCTAAAATATAGTAATATGACATGTTTTGAATAAAGTTTTTGATTTTTTTTAACAATTTCATAGATGCTGATATTTTCTCATCATCTTAGCATTTTCCTTTATAATATATCATATATCACCAAATTTTAGTTAAAAAAATATGATAGATAGACTATAAGTGTTAGATTTTAAAATACAGGGGACCAAACCCGTAAAATAGTGAAAATAGAGGACTGTAATTGCAACTAAACCTAAAAAATAATATAGAAATTCACTACCGGGCATGATATTCAGACACCGATCTTTTCTTACGCATGCGACACTTGGTTAATCACATTTAAAAATATGGTTAGTTCAGTGAGTAGATGGTTAATTAAATTCACAATGAAAATTGTGGTTAACTCAACTACGTAACTAATGACGATTTCACAATTTTCAAGGTCATCTAAATGAATCATATACTCAACTGAATTAACCATAATTTTGCATGTGATTGACCAGGTGTTGTACGTATGGAGAAAATAAGATTTCCTTGAAACATTTTCGTTTCTCTACTCACTTGTTTATTGTAAACTGTAGTTGTATGGTTGTGTCTTCGAAATAAGATTTTGAATTGTGACTGCAGTCGTAACTGTAACTATGATTGCAGTAGCAGTTATGAATGGTAATTTAAAGTAATGTTTCATAATAATAGCATAACAAACTGGCATTTAGGTTTGCCATTGGTTTTGCTATTTATGTTTCTTCTGAATGAATGTTTTATTATATTTGAAGCATACTGTAACCTTCTCCTTTTTCATCAACTCTTTGTCTAATTGTTTTAGTTGATGTAGATCAAAATTCCATAAATTCATACTTTAGGTTTAATTAAACGTATATCAAATGACAGAACAATATACAATTAGCATGGATATATTACTTATATATAATCGTTTGGCTTTATGCTCATAGAACTTGGCATACAATTAGCACCAACTCTAAATATAAGAAGAAACATAACATATGCTTAGGATACAACAAACTCAAAGTCCCTCTAACAAAACCAAGTGCCATATGCTTAGGATACTCCACTTCAAACTTGAAATTGCCATAAGTCTCAAAAGTATAAAACCAGCTGTAAAAAGGGATCAAACCAATATCAAGAAATCCAAACGTAGCACCACCATAAAAAGGCTTGTCACCCAAGGTTTCCTCTAGTGTCTTAAAGATAGAGATCAACTCCTTCTTTCTTTCCTCATGCTCCTCCCCTTTTGAAAGCCACATTGTCCTCCAAGTATCATACACCTACTTTCAAGATAAAAAATGATAGTTTGTATAGAAAACAAGCCGTGTAGTCATGTTTGTTCGTGATCTTTGCAATATGTCAAGACCTTATTTTGATAAACAACTTACTTAAACGTTTATAGCATAAGCACTTATTATAGAATTGCTTATGTATAAGGTATTAAGTGCTTATGTTTTCATAAACTATCTTGGAGAGCTTATGGAAATAAGATGAAAGCAACTTATCGGCATCTCATAAGTTGTTTTAGTAAGCTCTACCAAATAATCTCACAAGTGTATATGACAATTGATAAACTCAAAAACGTTAAACCAAACAAAACCCATGAGATTTAAAAGCTTGGAATTAAGGTAACAAAGAAAAGTCAAACAACACCCCAAAAGCACAAAATTTACCAAAAAGCAAAGATATATCTCACTTGGCTCTCTTTGCAATACTAAAATACATTAACAAGAAAATTCAATTTCAGATGCTAAAAACAAGAGAATGAAATTTAATATCCAATCTTCTAATTCATAGTTGAAAATGGATAATAGCAAATATAAATCACCACCAAATTTAAGGATGAAAATTATAGGAAAACAAACAAAAAATGTCACCTTTTTGTCAATATAATTGTTAAGAGTCTCACATCGGATAGGAGATCGTCTGGTCGTGAGGGGGTGTGTTAAGAGTCCCACATCGGATAGGAGATCGCCTGACAATGTGTTTATAAGTGGGGGCAATCCTCACCTCACAAGCCTGTTTTGTGGGGTTGTGTTAGGTCCAACCACGATTTTTCTGTCAGAGCCTCTTCAAAATCCATTGGGCCACCTGCTATCAGGTTTCCGCTATCGGACCACCCACCATTTATGTCCACGAACCAAGCCAATAGTGCTGGTCGTGAGGGGTGTGTTAAGAAAGGCATGATTGGAGCTTTATCATTCCAAACTTCATTTATGTACTAGCACAATAATTACAGATTCTCCAAAGAGCTCTTATTTCTTAGATTTTCTTCTTTGTATTCATATTTAACACTCTTTTCAGCTAATGCAGTCTTAACTCTCATCCCAAACATGATAACCCATGTATGCTTACCGTCGTTTTGAACATAACTTTGTTGGAACAAAATGTATGAACAACTCTCTTTTGGGTTTTGATGATAACAAAGTGTTAAAAAGAAAATTGGTATTGCTAATGCTTTGTTCTAAGTGTGCAGAACCATGTCCTTAATGTTTGGTATTTAATACTGGTTATGGAAGAACAAGCTAAGAGCAAGAAGGAAAGCATTGAAGCTTATGTTGCAAGTATGAAGCAAAACTGAGTCTGAAGCAGCTTCTGAAGACTGAGTCTGAAGGTCAACAAAAGTCAACGTCTGAAGGATGAGTCTGAAGGTCAACAGAAGTCAACATCTGAAGGCTGAGTCTGAAGGTCAACAAAAGTCAACGTCTGAAGAAGTGCGTCTGATGAACAGTGCTTCTGAAGGGTGCGTCTGAAGACCTGCTTCTGAAGAGAGCTTCTGATGAACAGTGTCTGAAGAAGCTTCTGAAGTCTGACTCTGAAGGAAAATCAACTGTCACTGTCTGCAATTAATGCCTGCACTGTCAGAACAACTCAATGGAACAGTTGCCTCCCTTGAAGAAACATTCTCCAGCTTTTAAGGAAAGCAAATTCAAATATTGCGTGCTCTGTTCTGCAGTTCAGCACACAATTTCAGCTGGACCTAGCTTCTACAATTGCAACGGCTCTTTGCTGGTTTTCTGGGCAATTCTCAACAACTATCTTTTCCTCTATAAAAGGGTGAAGATTTGAAGAAGAAAAAAGCCAAGACTCAAGAAACTAACTGACTGAACTTGTGCTCTGTTTTGCTGTCAAAAATACGCAAGTCACGAAAACTCTTAGAAATTCTTACAAACTTATCATCTTAGAATTTCTTAAGTTTAGAGTCTTAAACCCGAGTTGTATTTTGTGAACACCTCTGATATTTGATTAAGTGTTCAACACAAACTTATTTTCTGTTGTAAAATCAGTTTGAAACCAAAGTCTCAAGCTTGCGTGCTGAGCAACCAGAAGTCTCTTTACTTTGTGTATTGAGCAATTAGAATTCTCTTAGCTTTGTGCTTTGAGCAGGGAAGTCTCTTGACTGTGTGTCTTGAGTAGGGAAGTCTCTTAACTTTGTGTTTTGAGCATAGAAGTCTCTTGCTAGGTGCTTGAGCATTTGAAGTCTCTTAAATTTGTGTTTTGAGCAATTGTAATCAGTTTGATTATAGTTAAATCTCCTGTAAGTGACAGGGGGACTAGACTACTTCCGGTTTGTGGAAGGAACTAGTATAAAAATCATTGTGTCTCTCTTTCCCTTTCTCTTATCTATTTTTAACCGTTGCATAAACACCCTGAAAAAAGTTTCAGAACTTGATTCTGAACTTAAACAGTTTTTGAGAAAGAAAAAGAAACTACCCACACAATTCAACCCCCCCCCCCCCCTTTCTTGTGTGTTTTTCTCACCTTCAAACTTAGTAGAGATATTGCATATTCAAATCTTGATTCTTTCACTTATTTATTTTAAAGATGAATTTTTAACTATTAGACTACTTTAATAAAAAAAAAAAGTGTATATGCTTACCTGTTAAAGAAAGTAAGGTTGTCAATGTATATAATTCTATACTTTTAGTGGTGATGGTACTCAACAAAATTTACATTCTATTGTTTGAAAAATGCAAGAGGTGAAATGAGTAACAACTTTTTTATTTAATTTTGACACTTAATTAAATAAATACTATTATATTATGTATAATTTAAGTGTCCGTTCGGGGTGGTTTTTTGTATTTTATTATGTTGACGTTTGAAAATCAAAACCAATTTATGTTTTGAGTTCCGAAATTTTCAAAATCCAAAAGTAAATGTAATGGTGGTCAATAGTGGTCAAAGTGATGGTCCAAATTGTGGTCAAAATACTTGTCAATGGTGGTAAAATTGGTTGTCAACCGTAGTTGAAATGGTCGTCGGCGATGGTCAGAGTGGTGGTCAAAATATTTAAATTTAGAGAAATGATATTCGTACAATCATTTTGTTACAATTTTTGTGACAACTTTCTCTTTCTAATATTTTGGTTTCCGTGTCAATATCCACTTTTATTTATAAATTTATGGTTGTCTCAAAAGTTGTCATACAAATAGTTGTTCAAATAACACACCTCTAAATTTATGTGTTTTTAAACTTTTTTTTAAAAAAATTGCTCAAAAAAAAAATTAAGATAAGATTGTTAATGACAAACTTGTAGAAAAAGTTGCAGGTAAAAATAGTTTTTTGACAATTCAACTAAAAGATCTTTTTAAAACAAGAAGGTGTAGCAGAGATAGCTATAGACACCCCAAAATATATTAAAATTTAAATTTAAAAAATAACTGAGTTATTAAAGTTGATTTTGTTCGACGAAAGATTCGACAAAAAAGTAGTTAAATGATAGTTAACTATTGAGAGTTGCCTTCACATATATAATATAATAATGATATAAATTAATACTCTCAAGCAAAAACGTCAACCATTGTAGTTCACTAAAGACATCGCTTTAGAAATAATATTAAGTGATATGACTAACACAAATAATTTTGATTAAGGTTGTGCTTAGATAAGTATTTCTCTTCCTATATATAGAGAATATAAATTAAAGTGAATTAAAGAAAACAATTAACTGCCAAATAAGTGTGAGTTATTTAGTTATTAGATAAAATATAAGTGTTCAACTTAAAAGTTAAAACAACCATAATAACATCCATCACTCTGTTACAAATGCCATATATATTGAAGACACACTCAAGTGTCTAGCAAACCAAACTATAATATCTAAGCCTACCAATCACACAAACACAGGACACAATCACACAATACCTTATTGCAATATCAAATTTAACTAAAAAAACATTATTGATTTGATTCACTAAGTCCTGATCTCTAATCCAAACCAAGTGTTTTCTTCATGCTCACAACAAAATCATACACCTTCATTTGATCAGGAAGAGTTTTTGAAACACTCTCTTTCTCCAAGCATCTCTTGGTCCATGCCATCAGCTTAGGACACTCCACTTCCATTTTAAAGTTACCATATGTTTCATATGCATAAAACCAGCTGTAAAAAGGGATCAGACCAATGTCAAGAAACCCAAAAGTGGTACCACCGTAAAAAGGCTTGTCACCCAAAGTTTCCTCTAGTGTCTTAAAGATTGAGATCAACTCCTTCTTCCCTTCCTCATGCTCTTCCCCTTTTGAAAGCCACATTTTTCTCCAAGTATCATAAACCTACATTCAAAATCAATTACAATAAATTTTTAATGTTTTTTTAGTCAAGTTTTGTTATAACTCTAGTATTTTGAATGCATTTCGAGCTTAGGTAGTTGTGCATCATGAAAGGGTTTGCAGTTTTCCGTGTTTTGAAAATAAGCTGAAAGTAACTTATAAACATGTCATAAATTATTTCAATAAGTTGTCTCAAAAAGTCTCGGAAGTATTTATATTTATATTCGTACTTTCTAATAATTTGATCTAAATAAGATTCAAGTACTAGGAGATCTTTTTGAAGGAAAAGTACTAGGAGATTTAAAAGCTTAGAATAAGGTATCAAAAAATCAAAAACAACACCCCAAAAGCACAAAAATTACCAAGTAAATATACTTACAAGGATGCAGTTCAACTTCAAAAGCTTAAAGTATGAAATTCAATTTTAACTCTTCTAATCCAGTGTTGAGTATGGACAATTAACATGTACAAAATAGCTGAACATGAATCTAAAATTATTGAACAAAACCCACCAAAATTAAGGATGAAAATAAAAGGAAAACAAATCAAAGAAGTTACCTTTTTATCAATATAATCAACCCAAAATCTAGCTTGAGCTCTCTCATAAGGGTCAGAAGGCATGAAGGGAGCTTTATCATTCCAAACTTCATCTATGTACTGCACAATAATTGCAGATTCACAAATTGGTTTTCCATTATGGATAAGAACTGGAATTTTCTTATGAATTGGGTTCATCTGAAGAAGTAAAGGACTCTTATTTCTAAGATTTTCTTCTTTGTACTCATATTGAACTCCCTTTTCAGCTAATGCAATCCTAACCCTCATACCAAACATGCTAACCCATGTATCCAACAAAACCACCTCGTTTGCCATGATTGTAGGGGATCACAAAATCCTAAGTGAATTATAGGTTGTCAGTTGTGAACAATATAGATCATGTTATTTATAAATTTAGTGGTTCTTTATTTAACCTAATATTTGAAGGATATAGAATATTCTGAAATATTCTAGTTGGACAGGGACATTCACTAGACAATCACCGGATCAAGGTTGTGTGTAGTGAGAAGACTGTGACTGAACACATCTAGACCGTCTGATTAGGAGCGGACGGTTTGAATTTTAAGTTTGGATCATCTGATTTTGATCGAACGGTCTAAATGTGTTGACAGCATGCAGTCAACTGCACTGAATCCAAATCCAGTCACCATAGTCAAGAAATTGAAACCTTAGTATAAAAACAGAATGATTCTAATTCTAGGCCTTTATTCTGTGTTTGGTTTAATATAGAATATAGTGAAAAAAAAGATAGTGAAAAATAAAAGGCTTAATTACACTTTTACCCTCTATCTTTTGTCAATTGTGCGATTTTGCACCCCATCCTTTTTTTGAGCGATTTTGCACTTTATCATTTACCCCCTTTCTGATTTTGTAGCCCCCTCGTGTGTTTTTTTGCCTTCGCCTTGACTTCGCTCTGCGATAGGGTGCAAAAAAACACACGAGGGGCTACAAAATCAGAAATGGGGTAAATGATAGGGTGCAAAATCGCTCAAAAAAAAGGATGGGGTGCAAAATCGCACAATTGACAAAAGATAGGGGTAAAAGTACAATTAAGCCAAAATAAAAGTGGTAGAAAATCAAATGATTGTTTGGTGGTTGAATAGTGTTTTTAGCATACTTTTATGAGGTAAGTGCTACGCTGGACAATTTTTATAAGTAATTTTCCATGAGTCAGTACTTAAAGTTATAAGAAAAATATTTATACCACGAATGAAATTGTTCAGAAATAAAAACTCACGACCCTTAACATTTATTGTTAAGATGATGACTTGATTGATGTCGGTTTAATATGAGTTACACTTTTATTTTTGGTTGTTTTGATCAAACTAGTATGGATAGATTAAGTTATTATTTCAATCGTAAACATAAAGAGAACCATCAATATCTACCACTAAAAGATACGAGTCATTTATAGATTATATAAGTGTTCAACTTAAAATAACCAAAGCAACAAATAACAATCATCCCTCCTCCTCAATTTCAAATGTAATATTGTAGACACAATCAAGTGTCTAGCAACCATAGTACATTAATCAAAGGCTACTAAACACAAGTCAATTACACAAAGACCTTATTACAATCATATTTTGTTCCAAATGTAATGTTGTAGACACACTCAAGCGTCTAGCAAACCATATTTAAAGCTTGATGCTCACAAAGTCTCTCTAATCCAATCCAAGTGCTTTCTTAATGCTCACAATAAAATCATACACCTTCTTCTGATCAGGAAGAGACTTTGACACACTATCTCTCTCCATGCATCTCTTGGTCCAAGCCATTAGTTTGGGACACTCCCTTTCCATTTTGAAGTTGCCATATGTCTCAAAAGCATAAAACCAGCTATAAAAAGGGATCAGACCAATATCAAGAAACCCAAATGTGTCACCACCATAAAAAAGCTTGTCACTCAATGCCCCCTCTAGTGTCTTAAAGATAGAGATCAATTCCATCTTTCCTTCCTCATACTCCTCTCCTTTTGAAAGCCACATTTTCTTCCACGTGTCATAAATCTACATATACATTCAAGATCAATACTGAAAGTTTGTATTGTCCATCATTTAGTTTACCTTATCCACGACTTTTGTTACTTATAGACGGAATTTTTTTTGGTACTTGTTAGTTGTTTATCTGTAAAATATTTTATCAATATTTTTAGTCTCTGTAAAAATTTTGTCAGCATTCTTGGTCCATAAAATGCTAAAGAAAAATGTTACATAGACTAAAAAGTGTGATTTTATTTTGTAGGGATTAAAAACGAAATTGTCAATATTTATAGGGATATATAATTAATTAACCAAGAAAATATATTAACAAGTATGAAAGCTGATTTCATAAGCTAAAAAAGGAAAAAGCGAAGATTTTTTTGAAGGAAATAAGCTTATAGCTTTTCATTATTAATCAAAGCGAAGATGAAATTGAATTTTTATTTTAACCCTGAGATTTCTTTGATGTCACCCTGAGATTTCTAATAAGAACATTTGAAGCCATAATTTCTAATATTTTGCACTTGAGTTGAGGATGGATAATAGCAAATATAAAATAAAATAAATAAACACATTAATCTTATAATTTTGAATATAACTCAGGAAGGCCCCGAGTTTAATTTTTGGGTGAACAATTTTTAGTATATTTTACTTATTTTTCGACCAAACCATAAATTATTAGAGTCTCATCTCATTGAAGGGTTAAAAGAAAATACAACCCACCAAAATTGATTATGAAATTAAAAGGTTAACAAACCAAATTAAGAAGTTCCCTTTTTGTCACTATAATCAACCCAAAATCTAGCTTGAGCTCTCTCATAAGGGTGAGAAGGCATGAATGAAGCTTTATCATTCCAAACTTCATCTATGTACTGCACAATAATTGCAGATTCACAAATTCGTTTTCCATTATGGATAAGAACTGGAATCTTCTTGTGAATTGGGTTCATTCAAGAAGTAAAGGACTCTTATTTCTGAGATCTTCTTCTTTGTACTCATATTTAACACTCTTTTCAGCTAATGCAATTCTTGCCCTCATACCAAACATGCTAGCCCATGTATCTAACAGAATTACCTCATTCGCCATGATTGTAAAAAATCCTAAGTTGTCGAGTGAGAACTGGCTAGTGCTAGTTATTTATTAAGTTAGTCATTTTCATATTTTTTTGACAAATGTGTAACCATTTTTGGATAAGATTTGAATGATATAGAAAATTCTGATATGTACTTTTGGTTGGACCAAGATTCACTATATTGAAAATCAAGGAATAAAAATAGAATGATTCTGATTCTACACAGTAAACGTGGATTAGCCAGCCAATGTTAAAATAATTTTGTTCTTCTTTCTTATAGTTTTTTTTTAACTTTATTTAAATTAGACTAAAGAATCAATTTGGTCTCTTGCAATTTGAATACATGTCAATGTGATCATTAGATAAAAAATATACTTAATTGAAGTTTTACTCTCTTCATTTTCATCATTTTGCAGAATTGATTTCATATTTTAAAATCTGACAGTTTTGGTTCTTGCATCAAATATTTTGTCTAAAATATAGTAATATGACATATTTTAAATAAAGTTTTTGATTTTTTTTAACAATTTCATAGATGCTGATATTTTCTCATCATCTTAGCATTTTCCTTTATAATATATCATATATCACCAAATTTTAGTTAAAAAATATGATAGATAGACTATAAGTGTTAGATTTTAAAATACAGAGGACCAAACCCGTAAAATAGTGAAAATAGAGGACTGTAATTGCAATTAAACCTAAAAAATAATATAGAAATTTGACATTGGCAATTCTATATTTGAGGGACAAATTAGTCTCTATGAAATATGACCCTTAAGTTGATGCCGTATCTGATAGAAGTGATGACTTGTCAATAACCATGCATGCAACCATGAAAAACAATTTTGATTGAAAAATATTTTTTAGCAATTTACTCTTTATCATGTTTATTTTATGAAATTCAAATTTTCAGCAAAAAATACTCAAATTAGTCCATCAATAGTTTGAGCTCTTTAAATCCCTCTTCAACGATTTCTACTCTCTCGTCGTTTTTAATTACTCATCCATAAAATAACTAATATTCATCCTTCCTTATTTTTTTTAGCGAATATAAGTCTAATGTATAATGGTTTGTCATTCTATTTCTTACTCATATGAGGTCTCTTTGGTTCATTTAAAGGAAGGGAGGTATTTTAGTTACATGTATGGTCAGCAAGTTGTTATGACATTATGGCATGTGGACACAAGTGTTATGAGGATATATTAACTTAAAGAACGACTTAACGATTATTGAATTAGATTGTGAGTCAACTAAAAAACGACTTCTTAAGTCGAGTAAAGCATTATCGACTCAATATGAAACATTGAAATTAAAAATACACAATTAAACCATGGCCAACTAATTTTGAAAAAAACAAATAAATTAGCTCCACACATGCCTGCCAAAACAAGCTATTTTGCCCGTCTCAATTAGATAAGGACTAGCTATTCATTTTTCTCTAAAAATCAGTAAGTAATAATAAAAAAAAGACACACAAAATTCCACAAATATAATAGCATCCCAAATTTAATCAGAAATCGGTACATTGCATGATTATTATTTATTAGAAGCATCAATCAATAACAAGAACATGCATGAGTTGAGTCATAGCTCTTTCGACACAAATCAAATCATCTGTTGCCATCAATTTTTCGATCTTTATAATCTATTTTACCAAACGAAACATTATATAAATATGACTTTATTGATAAAAATAGCGATTAAGATAAATAAATGAGAAAAACATTATATACACAGACACACACCAAAGTAAAAACGAAGAAGAATGTAAGCAGTACGTCAATGTAACAAAAAGGGAATATAGAAAGCAAGAGAGGAGAAGAAAACAAAATAATCATCATAGAAGAGATGAATCAAAATTAGAGCAATATATTACAAGAGTATACATGATAGATGAAGGTGGAAGAACGAAAAGAGAAAAAGATAGACTTCGTATTGTATTCTTTAAGGTGTATATTCCAATGTGTCTAATTTATAGATCATCCACTAATCCCCTAATGAGAGTTCTAAATCAAGCAAATGAGTTGAAGGGACAAATTAAAGAAGTACAAATAAAAGTGAGGATTATTTTTTGGATTACAAGTAACATAACATTATTTTTCACAAATACCACGAATGCAATTTGGTGTTGAAGGAGGGAATCACATACTTCTTGGACAACCAATGCTAGTCAGGCAAGGAACAGAACCTGCAAAGTCAAATGTGAATAAAACAATTTTTTCTAGGAGGTAGTGATTTATTGTGTGAAAGAAAATTAGAAATTAAAAATTGGTATGGAAAATGAAGTCCTACCACAGTTGGTTATAACAAGGAAAAGAGAAAGTAAGATGATCAAAGCATAAAATAAACTTAAGATTTCAGCCATGCTTTTCCTTTTCTGCATATGTAATGAATAGAAAATTATTGCATCGCTTTATAAGAAAAACAATCGATGTTTTGTTAACTTTAATTAAATAGTTTTTATTGTTGGAATATTTTATTATTTAATTATATTCCAATATCATTATGTGGACAAATATCGTAATAATAATTATATTAGCTATTTATCAATTGTGAGCCTTAATTGATTAGTGATCAAATTAAGTAATAAGGCTATTAGATTTCTAATTGGATAATTAATTAAATATTTAATTAGTTGATATGAACTCAATGAGTGGATGTTTGGATGACCCATTAACAGAATAATGGGAAACCCTAATGGTAATCCAATATAAAAGAGGCTATGATCCCCAATACACCGTACACGGCAAAACTCTCTTCTCCCCATCTGAAGAGAACTTGAGGCATAAAGGTACCGGTTGAGGAAGAACCAAATCAGCCGCCGCTAACCCTATGTTGTGTGTTTCAGATCATCTCCTTCTTTGGTTATCATTGTTGATGAGAGGGCTGCCATCAAAGCTTCATTCAGGTATTCCTAATCCCTAATTCGTATCCTTAATAAATCAAACATGTCGTAGATCCTATCATAATCATGTTCAATGTTTTTGTTTGCTTCCGCTATTGATTCATAATTATTGAACATGTTTTATGTAATCTGTTTGTTAAGACCTAAATTTCCAACAAGTGGTATCAGAGCAGGTCTACATGTTTGATTTATTGGGATCGGTTGTGTTTAACCATTTTTTCCTTCTACCGTAATCTTTTGTTAATTGGGGAATTTTTGATGAATCTAAAAAAAAAAATTGTTAATTAGAGAATCATTCAGATTGCTTCGATTTTTTTTTATGTTTATGATGTCTTTTGTTGTATACTTGCATCGATAATCCTGCGGCACACGCCTGAATTTTAATGGGTTCTGTTTCCCCTTTGTGTTTCACTAGAATTGCATAGTATATGTACGATATTTGGTATATGTTATTCTGTCTATGCAAATCGGTGTGTTTGTTTCTGTAACCGATTAAGAATTAAAATATTGGACCCAGTTTTTCTTTTGGTTCATCATCATGCTAGTGTTTATGCACATGGTTGTTATGTGTTGTGCATTGTTTGCCTTATGAATTGTGAAAATATATGACTTAAGTTAACTTGTCTCATGTGATTACTATGTAATATTCTGCATACTATATATGCACGTGACACTGGTGATTTCATAAGTTTCATGCAAACAACATTCAAGGTCATTGCAATTTTGTACTGTTATGGCCTCTTTTGTTTTATTTTAATTTAATTGATCAAAGATAAACATGATATACGCACATTGGTTCGGCAATTATTTTGCTTTCTTTGGTTATTTAATTTGTTATAGCAAATTCAGTTGATTACATGCCAATAAAGTTTTGAAGTAATAAAGAACTTGGATATGGATTGAATTTAAATTTCATTCGAGTGCTTTTCAAATTTGCAAATCAAATATATAGGTGTGACTTATTTATAAAGTTTATTGTAGTGTTATATCTATTCGGTCTTTGATATATCAAATACAAATATATTGTTAATAAATAAGTATTTGGATTTGATTTGTTTTAAAAATTTAATTTGAGATGATTTTCAAATATCATTATCATATCTTGCAGCTTAATTTCTATTTGAAATTAGTTTTGATTCACAAAAATTTTGTACATAAAGTTTATTTTAAGAAGTAGGCAAATAAAAGGTTAAAATATATTTGTGATATATATGTTGCCTTTTAATAATGAATCTCAAAAATATTATGAAGAAATTTTTGGTATAGAAAGTAAGAATTCGATTCTTTAAAGTTTGGAAAATAATAATTCTAGTTTTGTTTGTTTATTTATAGACACATAAAGTTTGCTTCCTTTATTTAGGAAAACATTTATGCTAGAGTTATGTTTCATTTTGTTTAAAGAATCATTCAGTTTATATATGTGAATCAATTGTAGCATAAATATTTTTGGCATATAAGATTCAATTTTCTTCAGATTTAAAAT
The DNA here is from genome assembly GCA_018208015.1 of Medicago ruthenica. NCBI lineage: Eukaryota > Viridiplantae > Streptophyta > Magnoliopsida > Fabales > Fabaceae > Medicago > Medicago ruthenica. The sequence goes on from CM031371.1 coordinate 4,157,422, forward strand.
TGAATATTTGGTTTATAGCATGATTGTGATGTTTGATTTTATTGTGATTAAGATTGTACAATAACATTATTTTTCTTTTCCTCCAATCATGCATTTTGGACATATTTCATGCTATTTCTGTTGTTGTTTTTTATGCGATATTTGTAAATGTATTGTCATACACACATTGGTGTGAATTTTGACTTGCATCTCTTTTTTGAATTCTTGTGAGTTTGTTTCGCACTTAAGGGTTGTCGAGTGGCCTTATGGTTACTTAACGACATAATGGACTAATTCGGCCTACATTATGTCGGTAGTGCCTTGTAAATTTAAGACCATTCCCATTTAATTTACTATGAAATGTCTAGTAATTACGATTGTTTTGGTTGAAACAACATGTTGCCAAAGTAACCTCTGTTGCGTAGATTTAATTCAACTGAACTTACAAAAGACGTAGTATGTAATTATTCATGCGAGTTGTCGTCGGCCCCAAGGAAGGCACAACTTGGCCGGATAATTACATGCATGTGATAGTAAATGTGTGGTGATTATAAAGTAATTTTCCATGTAAATAATAGGAAACCCAAAGGTGACTATTATTTGACAGGACTTATCATCCCATTTAATATATATTAAAATTATCTAGTAATTGCGGTTGAGTCGGTTGAAACAATAATGTTGCCCAAGTAACCTCTATTGCGTAGATTCGACTTAACTAAAGTTACAAAGATGTAGTGTGTAATTATTTATGCGAGTTGTCGTCGGCCCCAAGGAAGGCACAACTTGGCAGGATAGTTACATACCTGTGATGGTAAATATGTGGTGATTATAAGGTAATTTTCCATGTGGATAATAGGATGCCCAAAGGTGACTATTATTTGACAGGACTTATCACCAATGTTTGATCATTACATTGAGAGTACCGCTTGCAATTAATTCTTAGCAATCCAAAGATTGTGTTTTAATGATGCGCTTGGTATCTTGTTAAGGTCTTTTATTTACAAATAAAGAAGCACGTTTCTATAATATTTTACTGACATGTGTGATAATGTTGTGCGAGTGTAAACTTATTTATATATTTAAGAGTTTACATTCACACAAATATAATGGTAAACATATGATAGTTATAAGAATTTATTCTTTGTCAAAGTAAATTGTCATTGTTTGATCATTGTTTTAAAATACCGCTAGCAATTGATATTATTGTTGGAAGATTTAATATTGATGATGCACTGGGTATTTTGGTGAGTACTTTTGCTACTCTTGTTCTCTTTAAGCTAATATAGTTTTATGTATCTGTTAATTTGAGGTAAATATTTTTTACTCTAAAAGTTTTAACTTTTTGGAATTAAAGAATAATATTAACATTGTTCTTGGATCTAGACTTTAGATAAGGGTGGTGAAACTCACATTCTCTCTCAAATTCAGCACCTAATGTGAGAATCAAGTTTGACAAGTGAGTATACACCAAATCTCATAGGTCACGTGTGATCATAAAGCTAAAATATCATATGTATTAGAGGTGTTATTTAAGATGAAATTTTTTTGTCATATTTTCTTTGCTTAAACTAAGGTGCTTTTAAAGCAATATAGAGAAATACAAGCTCTCGTTGGAGAGTGGGTATTTCATTAAGGTTATTAGGCAAAGAAAATGTTAGGAGCACATTATGTAAACATTTAATCTTGCTAAGACACTATAATTTCGACTATCATATGACTTGTTCGAAAATTCAGTAACTTCAACCATCATATGACTTGTTTGAGAATTCAGTATTTAGTATTCCCTTTGCACAATTAAATTTATAACTGTTTCAGTTAGAAATGATCAATTCATAAAGTGTGCAAATAAGGAAAAGTTGAAGCAAGAGAAAATAAAATAGTGCTCATTTGAAAAATACCTCAAACATAAGGGCAAATAAAGAAAAGTAGTCTTGACTGACTTATGTCCATTGATGTTGAAAGATATATCAATTTAGAATGGACAAAATCGATAAAGATTGCTTTATTCATTTTTGAACTATTTTTTAGATTGTGATTAATGGATTATTTTTGTATTTAAAAGACAATCCGGTGAATCATTACTTGGATTGATTTTTGTTTTAATTTCTCTTTGAATAAATCAATATATTTTGAGTTTTGTTTTCAAATAATGATTCAATGTGTCTTTTAAGTTAAATTATTAAAGTCAATTCAGTTATGAATTGTGACATTCTATAATGTTTACGGGTTTGAAAACTATAAATTTTTCGTCCCACAAATTAAGGAAATTTTGAGACATAAATTGTTATGTTTTCTTGAGGATATTGAGTTTGGGGGAGAGATACGGTAATAGAACAAAATTGAATGAGGAAGACTTAGTTCTAAACTAATTCATATAGTTACTATTATTATAGTATATTTGGATCCTCATGAGGACATTATTGTTCTTCCTCTCCATCAAGTTAAGAAGTTAATTCATATAGATCAAACTCAACACCCTCAAGAACTAGGGCATCTGGTGTCATAAAGAATTGACTAATAAGAGAAATTCTATTTAGTATATTTGAAAGACTCTATTAAGATAGTCATGATACTAGTTTGCTTATTATAATTTTGGAGCTGCATAAGATGGATTTCAATATAGTGTTTCTTAATGGTGACATTAATGATATAATATGGTGCAACAGAATAAAGCTTTTGTGTCAATTGATACAAAGTAGATGGTTTGCAAAGTCATGAAATCCATAAGTTAAGAAATTTGTCTCTTTAGTGTTACCACAAATTCTCATAAAGTAATCGTCTCATTTGGTTTTGAGATAATATTAAGTAGAGTTGTGGATTTAGTAAGCTCAGTGGGAGTAAATTTATATTCCTATTTTAATGTGTCGATTTTATTTTATTTAGTCAACTATGATATATGTTAGTAATGTGAAACCAAGGAAATCTCTAACAAAAGTTACTGATGAAAGATCCTGGGGACACCTCTTTTGTATTAGGCATTTCAATACTTAGAGATTCTTCTCAAGGTATCTTTCGGATGATGTCGCAAAAGAGTTATATCAGTAAAGTTGAAAATAAATTGACATTAAAGATAATAAATTATGGGTGACCTCAATCACCGAGAGAGACTTTTCAGTCTCAAATATTGCCCATTAGGAAATTTATGAATTCGGAAATTTAAGTATTTTCCTACACTTTGCCTATAGGATTTTTATGTATGATTTTATTATACGCATTTGAAAATAGTGTATATAATAAGATTGTTTGACAGATATTTGAGCAATTCAAAGTTTGAATTTTTGAAAACGCAACCATAAGGATTTTTTAAAGAGAACAAGAGAGCTTATGCTCACATCAGGGATCTGACAATTTGGAGATCATTTTTGTGTCAGACTTTGGCTTTTGGATGTAAGTAGATAATACACATTCTAACTCAGGAAATATGACTGTAAGTATTTATGTCACTTGGTTGCATATTGTTAAAGGTATTGAAAGACCACTTAAGTTATATATAGTGACATAATTCAGTCATAAAGTTATTCAACAACAAATTTTATAGAGTTCATTACCTTATAGATTATTGTTGAATTGAATAGAACATATAAAGATGGACTTTAATGCTAATCGACTCACTAATCAAAGACATGACACATAAGGTCTTTCATATGGTTGTTGACATTAAGGATGTCTTAGATTAGTGGGAGTCTCTTTTATTCTATGTTCTATACTTTTGTTTTGATATTGATACAGACTTTGTGTTATGATTTTCTACAGAAATAAAGTTTATGAGGTTATTTTTGTTATAACCATTTCTGTATCATTTTGTGCAAATATTGAATTTGCAAACTTCAGTTTGATCTCACTAAAGTTTTCTGTTGGACCAGTTGGAAATAGACATGATTTAGAGATCACATTACATGAAATTTCCATGTCACTCATCCATATCGATCTATGTCATCAAGTGCATTGATATGGTGGTCGTCGGGGTTTCGTCACATTATACATCAGTGACGACAGCCGCGGTGGTCCCATTATTAATGTATGAGGTGGACCAGATTGTAAAGTTGAAATCTAAAAATAAATAGCATTCAGACGCGCGCCTAAAGAATTCTGGTATAATTATTAAGATATGTAACCCAAGTGGGAGATTGTTGGAATATTTTATTATTTAATTATATTCCAATATCATTATGTGGACAAATATCGTAATAATAATTATATGGCTTAAATATGTAAAAGATCCCTGTAAGTTAGCGTGTTTTTGGTTTTCGTCCCTGTAAGTTTTTTTGTTGCGAAACAACCCTTGTAATTTGTTTATTTTTTGGATTTGGTCTCTGCCGTCTGATTCCGTCTAAAAAAAGCATAGCTGGCTAACAGACGCTTATGTGTCAGTTGCTGACATGGACAAACACGCTTATGTGGCATTAAAGCTGAATAGTACTGTTGTAAGAGGGACTAAAACCAAAAACGAATATTTACACAGGGACTAAAACCAAAAAAACGTAATCACGAAAATTTGAAATTAAAAACCCAATCTTTTCTTCATCTTCTTCCTTCACCCCAATCTTTTCTTCATCTTCTTCCTTCACCTTCATCTCCAGAACCTGCAACTACATGCCATCACTAAACCATGCCATTACTAATTTCTCAACAATTTCTCAACAATTCAACAATTTCTAAACCAACTCGATTACTTGAGAAGGAACGTAATTGCAATAATGAATAAATGGAAGCATATTATATATGGTGCCCATTATAGTTCATGAAACCCTGGGAAGAAGAATGAAATTGATAAGATGTATCGTGCAATGCTTAGATTTTTTAAAGTTTGAAGGCCTGAAGTTACTTTCAATTGATTAATGTCAATTAATTCATTCAATTTAATAGCTAAATTCAATCACTTTAAGCCATTTGAATAGATAATTGCAATTACAGAATAATTTTAATTTCACTGTGCAGTAATCTTAATTATTTGGACACTAAAGTGCTTTAATAAATCTTGAGAGGAGAAGCATTTTTACTGCAAAGATTTATTAAAGCAGTGCACACCACTTTCTTTGACACCTCTTGGTTAATCAAAATTTTGACACCTCTTGGTTAAGTGATGGGTCGTGTATACAAGGTGAAGGCCAAAATTTTGAGGTCTTACAACAAGCACGGGTGTACTTTCTTATAGACCATGATTCACATAGGTGGAATCAACATGCAACAGAGTAATGTTTTGATCACAACACAGCCCAACGCATCTTGAATACTCCCCTAAGTCAACAAGTTCAAGAGGATGAATTAATCTGGAAGGTATAAAAGAACGGCCAATATTCGGTTCTTGTTCCAGTGTCCTTGCTGCTCATGCTTTTGCTTCATGAAACCAAAGGCTGGGAGACATTGATGAAGGTTGGAGGTAAAAATGGGTGTTAGTTTTGAATTGAGTTTGTGGTTGAAGGTGATGGATTTAATACATGGGTGTTAATTTTGATTGTGGGTTAGAAGATGGTGGTGGTGTTAATTTTGGTGCTGATTTTGTTGAATTGTTGAGAAATTAGTGATGGCATGGTTTAGAGCTGGTGCTAAGTGCTGATTTAGTGCTCATTTTGGTGCTGATTTTAGTGCTGATGGCATGGTTTAGTGTTGATTTTGGTGCTGATTTTGTTGAATTGTTGAGAAATTAGTGATGGCATGGTTTAGTGATGGCATGTAGTTGCAGGTTCTGGAGATGAAGGTGAAGGAAGAAGATGACGAAAAGATTGGGGTGAAGGAAGAAGATGAAGAAAAGATTGGGTTTTTAATTTCAAATTTTCGTGATTACGTTTTTTGGTTTTAGTCCCTGTGTAAATATTCGTTTTTGGTTTTATTCCCTCTTACAACAGTACTATTCAGCTTTAATGCCACATAAGCGTGTTTGTCCATGTCAGCAACTGACACGTAAGCGTATGTTAGCCAGCTATGCTTTTTTTAAACGGAATCAGACGGCAGAGACCAAATCCAAAAAATAAACAAGTTACAAGGGATGTTTCGCAACAAAAAAACTTACAGGGACGAAAACCAAAAACACGCTGTCGCGGTGATTTTTGGATATCAAGCTATTAGTTAGCGTTGACTCGCAATTTAAGTTCACCACCGATCTTTTATTTTTCCGAGGAAAAGGGAGAAAGTTCGAAAAACCCTATTTTTTAGAGAGATCAAAGGTTCGGGGGTTGGTTACGCAAAGGGAAGGTATTAGCACCCTAAACGTCTATAGTACTCTATAGGAACCTCTTGCTTATTTTTATCTTTATGCTAAATGATTATTTGTTTGTAAATAAAAGCTTAAGTGTAAAAAGATTAAAGTGATGAAAGTAAAAAGGAAAGAAAAAGTTTTTGTTATTTTTATTGATTTGGAAAGACAAAGTCTTTTGCCTACGTACCCGAGCGGGATCAAAATCTCGTAGTTCGGGGTAAAAAGCTGAGTGATTGGTTTTGATTGATTTTAAAGTTTGAAAAAGGTTTTAAGAAAGATGAGAGGCCGTAAAGGCATAGAAGAAATAAAAAGGAAGTGAGTTTGATTGATTTTAAATTGAAGAAAATGTTTTGATTGATTAAAGGTTGATTAAAAATTGATTAAGAAAAGAGAAGAAAAGATTGACTTTTTTTGAAAATTTTGATTATAAAATGTTTTTGAGTTTTGACTTTTTTGACTTTTTTATGAAAATTTTGATTAAGTCCTAGGGTCCTGAGACTAAGTTATGCTGAGATGTCTAACGCGCCGGATCCCTCAAAATGACGTTGGATCAAGTGAGGGTCCTTTTCCTCGAATACGGTCCAAATTACGCTATTGTCCTCGACATAAAGCATAAAAAAATAAATGTGGTGTCGGTGCATATTCTCATTTATGTTTATTTACATTGGACCTAGATACATTCTAATAGCAATAAAATAAATGACAAAAATAATAGAATAAAATAAAAATTATAATTGCATTAAAGTAAATGTGCTAAAAAGAAATAAAAATGCATGAAATGCAAAACAATAAATAAATATGGTGCTAAAAAAAAAAAAAATGCAAGACATAAAATAAATATGATGCTGAAAATAAAATAAAAATGCAAGACATAAAAATAAACATGATGCTAAAAGAAAATAAAAATGCAAGACAATAAAATATATATGATGTATAAAATAAAAGAAAATAAAAATGCAAGGCAAAAAATAAATATGGAGCTGGAAAATAAAATGCAAGACTGAATATTAAATATGGTGCTGGAAAATAAATAAAGAAAATAAAAAAAAATGCAAGGCATAAAATTAAATATGATGCATAAAATAAAAGAAAATAGAAAATGCAAGGCAAAAAAAATAAATATGATGCAATAAAATAAAAAATAGAAAAAAATGCATGGTACTGGAAATTAAAAGCAATAAATAAAGTGCATAAAAATAAAAGAAATAAAAAAAGTGCAAGAAATAAATAAAGAAAATAAAAGAATAGAGAGGAAGAAAAGGGGTGCAGAAGTAATAGGGGGAGTGCAGAAAGTAAAAGAGTAGAAATCAGAAAAAGAAAGGGAAGAAGGAGAATGGGCCAAGGGGGAAGTCCAAAGAACTGAGTCCAGAGAGAACCGGTCTGGTTCGGTCCGAAAGAACCAGACCGGTTCAGCAGTCTATAAAAATCTGAAACTGGTTTTTTAATTCATTTTTCACTCTTCTTTCTCTTTCATCTTCTTATCTTTTCTCCTTTTCTCTCAGATTCTCACGCTTTCTCATTTCTTTCTTCTCACATCTTCACTATTTTCTTTCACATCTTCTCTCTTTCTCTCAAGTCCTCTCACGTTTTCTCATTTTTATCTTCCCTTCCACTTCTCTCACGTCCACTCACATCCTCTCTTCCTTCTTCTTTTTCACATGAATCCGAAAAAAAAAAAACTCAAAGAAAAACTAGATCTAGGTTCGAAAATCGTACCCTTTTGTGTCTGGATGCGAGGCTTTGGTTCGGTTTCTGTGATAGTTTTTGATGTGCTTGGATCTGTAAATTTGCGGATTTGCTTCTGCTTGAGATGTTGCGATTTGGCTTGGTGTTTGTAAAATGGGTTCGGTTCTGGTGATTGTTGTTTGTGATGATTCGGTTAAGTTGTGGTTATGGCTAGTGTTTGCTTTGTTGTTGGTTCTGTTGTTGTGATTTGTGAATTTTTTTGGATTTTTAGTTTTCCGGTGGCCGGAATGTGTTTTTGTGGTGGTTGTGTTGGTGGTGTATGGTGGTTTTGTGGTTGAGGGAGTGGTGGCTCTGATTGGTACTGTTGATTGTACTGTCACTCCTCTGTACTTTTTCGTGAACAGTGCTATTTATAGTAAAATAATGGGTAAAAACGAAAATGACAAATCTGCCCCTCTGGGCCTTGGACAAAATGGACTGAAATGACTAAAATTAAAAATTGACAGTAAAAATAAAACAAATGAACAGTAAAACGAAAAATAAAGAAAAATGAAAAAAGAAAAGAAGAAAACACTAAGATAAAAAATAAAAAGAAGATAAAAAGAAAAAAAAAACTAAAAATAATAAGAATAAAAATAAATGATAAAAATAATAAAATAAAACGGTTGCCTTCGGAACAAAAATGAGGTATTTTAAAATACCTCCCTGCCGAAATTTCGTCTGAAACGACGAAAATTTCCGGCCTAAAAGACGAGAGAAAAGAAATAAAAACGGGTCAAAAATGGGGTATGACAGATGCCCCTATTTAAGTTTCTTCGTTACGGAGATTTAAAAGTGAAATTTTAAAATCGACGGGTCGAAGAGACTTAAATACAGAGTACACCATTTTTGACCAGTTTCAAATGCAAAATGTTATGAATGCAGTGCTATGCATGTGATGCTATGCATGTAATGTTGTGAATGCTCGCGATGCAAGTATGAATGCAAGACGGCAAGGATGACTCGATTGGGGATAACAAAACAAAAGGATGCCCGAGTCTGTTAAAGGAAACGGGGTCCGACTCCACTGGGGGATCATATGGTTTTACTGGGGATAAAAGTCAGCTGTTCGGGTTGACGACGAACTGCCACTGACGACAAAAGAACAAAGATAAATGTCAGCTGTTCGGGTTATTGCCGAACTATCCAACTGACAAGAAACAGAGATAAATGTCAACTGTTCGGGTTATTGCCGAACTGCCATCGACGACAAGAAAAAGGTAAAATGCCAACTGTCCGGATTATTGCCGAACGGCCATTGACGAACAAGAAATAAAGATAAATGTCAACTGTCCGGATTATTGCCGAACGGCCATTGACGAACAAGAAATAAAGGTAAATGTCAACTGTCCGGATTATTGCCGAACGGCCATTGACGAACAAGAAATAAAGGTAAATGTCAACTGTCCGGATTATTGCCGAACTGTCATTGACGACCAGAAGTAAAGATAAATGTCAGCTGTTCGGATTGTTGCCGAACTTGCCACTGACGACAAAAGACTGGATAAGACAATGCACAAGCCGTTCGATAAGGAACTGCCACTTGGCGAAAAAGAGGATGATATCTCAGGATGAAATACTGGGGATGACATTCGGGGAAAGAGAGAGTTGCAAATTATTCATGATTGATTGATATGGAAAGATATTCAAAACAGGATTCAGAGTGGTGAACACAACCATGTATGAATGATACTGTCCTTATTGTATATGCATGAATGTATGAATGTATGTATGATTTATGTGACTGTATGACTATACAAAGGATTGACTTGTGTGATAGTGTAATTGATGAATTTGATGAGACAAGATTGGATAAGTAAGGTGGGGAATAAACACTTCCTGGGGGAGACAGTTACAAATTATTCATGATTGATTGAAATGAAAAGATAATTGAAGCAAGACTCATGATGGTTAATGCAGCCATGTATGCATGATATTGTCTTTATTGTATATGCATGAATGTGTATATGCATGAATGCATGAATGACGACACTACTTGTATGACTGCATGGAGTATTGAATTATGTGACTGGATGACTGATTAACTTGTGATTGTATGAAGGATTGACTTGTATGATTGTATAACTGATGGACTTGATGAGACAAGGTTAGGCAGGTGAGAGGGAAAGTGACCCAACGTTGCATCACAAACACTTGGCAATCTTCAATGGGGATGGTGCCACTGGGGCACATCAAAACAAAGACAGGGTAAAGCCCGACACAGGCAGCGGCTGATGGGGAATAAACACTTCCTGGGAAGAGCGTGCTAATCCAAAAACCTGGTAGAAGAACTGGTGCTTCTATGGTCATGCTTATCTTTTGTTTTTTTTTTGAATCCCTAATTTTTGCCTGGACCGCCCTTTCGGGTTTTCAATCCACCGGGAAAATATTCTTTTGTATGCCCCTAATTTCTGCCTGGATCGCCCTTTCGGGTTTTCGATCCACCGGGACGCTCATTTTTGCCTAAGCCAACCTTTCGGGTTTTCGACTTACCGAGCTTATTTCTTTTCTTTTTCTTTTTTCATGTATATATTTCTTTTTTGTTCTTTTTTTGTATTTTTTTTAAGCAATTGACCATGTTCAGCCTGCAAGGTTTATCCGTTCTCAGGATAGCTGTTGACGCCCCCTTCACTTATTCACGAGTTCAAGGAAAATGTGTTTGTTGTTTGTGCTTTTCAAAAAGACAAGAAAAATATTTATGATTTTGAAAACTATTTTGTTTCAAGCACTACCATCAAAAATAGAAGAAGTTTTTTTTTTTTTATAAACTGAATAAATGGGAATTCCAAATGAAAGGCAATAGGCTCAAATTTTTTATTTAAAAGAGTGGTGACCCGCCAATGGCATGGTCCCACGGATCTTACAAAGTTTGGAAAATGGTAAATATAAATTGAAGGTACATTGAACACAATAACCACTGTTCTCCCCGACAACTTTGAATTCCACTGTTTGGATGCTTCAGATTCAGAGTCTCTTTTGACATTTGATTGTGCCTCAAGTGAGTAGAGATCAGACCAATGCAGTTACTTTGTCTTTTGATCCTTAACTTTTGCATAGATCGCCCTTTCGGGTTTTCGACCTATCAGGATGATTATTTTCTGTTTTATGTCTCTAATTTTTGCCTGGACCGCCCTTTCGGGTTTTCGATCCACCGAGACGCTCCTTTTTGCCTAAGCCGCCCTTTCGGGTTTTCGACTTACCGAGCTGTTCTTTTATTTTTTAGACAAAGTATTTCTTGACTGCATCAGCATTCACAGGACGAGGGAGCTCATCACCATCCATAGTCGTAAGAGTTAAAGCGCCACCGGAGAAAGCTCTCTTGACGACGTATGGATCTTCATAATTAGGCGTCCACTTGCCCCTGGAATCGGGTTGAAAAGATGAACCCTTCTTGAGCACAAGATCTCTTTCTTGGAGCACACGAGGACTGCCCGTGACACAAAGCATTCATGCGTTTCTCTTCAATCAAGTTTGAACTGATCATATTTGTTTTGACATCATTCAGCCTCTGATAATTTGGCTTCCATTAGAACTTTCATACCGTATTCCAAAGAGAAAAGGGGTTGCCCCTGTTGAGGTACTCACTGAAATACGATATCCGTGTAAAAGCATTCTGTAACATCTCGTGCACATCCTTGTAGATGGTTACCATCTTCTGCACTATCTTTTTTTGACGTATTTTTGCTCTTTTTCTTTTTGTTTTCTTTTTCTTTTGATTTTTTGTTTGATTTTTTTTTGCTTTTGATTTTTTTGCTTTTGCTTTTTTTTTGCTTTTGATTTTTTTGCTTTTGCTATTCTTTTTTGTTTGTTTTTTTTTTATGCAGCCTAGATGGCACCATTCATCTGGGATTTGATCAGGAATACTGTAGTGCCCAAGTTAATCACTTTCAGTGCTTCTTCATGAGGCTGAATGATGTTCTTTTTCATATTTCTGTAGCAGAGAGATCTTTTCGAAGAATCCCTTCATCCTCCTCCTTTTCAGCTTCGTAAACAGGGAACTCAAAGTCGGGAGAGAGCATAGGGTTACAGTGTTCAACGGGTTTATTGATGCTTAGTCTGCATATGATTGATGATTGATTTTAGAAAATGAGTGAACAATGCAGATTTTTTTTTGAAATTGATTGGAAATAAAAGTAAAAATGAAATATTTTTGGGTTTTTTGTGTTACCATTTTCCAGAAAAAGCTAAGAATAATAAAAACATAGTCAGGAACAAAACGACTTCTTATTTGATGATGGGAATGCATGAAACAAAAGCCCTAAAAAGTTCACTTTCGTCTCGGGCGAAACGAAAGGAATTTTTTGAAAAGACAAGACAACAAAACACATTACTTGGACCTATGAGTAATTTGAGGGAGTGTCAACAGTGACCTAATTGCGGTAAACTCTGCCATGTGTTTGCACGACCACATCTCTCTTCTGTTTGCACGAGTGTTGTAGGTGCGAGTCGGTTTGTAATGAATACGCCGGGCCACTTTCTTTGACTGCGGCAGATTGACCTTTTATTGGTGAACAAAAAGTAAGACTCGATTTGGAAACTATGAATGCAACATGATGCATGATTATGCTTATGCAAAAAAAGTTTTGTTATCGATGGACTTGTCGAAGTAATTGTAAACATCATAGTTTTGAACGTTTCATTTAGAAAAAATACAAACAATCCCTTTTTGGGAACAAAGCCGAGGGATATGCTCAGAAGTTCATCAGTAAAAATCTTGAAAAAGTCCCGATATTTCTATCTTGAGGATGCCGAATGATCTCCCATAACGAGTTTGGAAAATTCTCCGGACTAGTCATTAAAGATCCTAGCTTCCTTAAGCTTATCAAATCTGGGCTTTTGAAATTGTGTTTCTGAGTGATTCTCTTTGTGAAATTCATTCCTACAATGTTTACAACAAAACTTGTCTAAGTCCTTCGATACTTGATGGAAAAAAAAGTTTATGAATGAATGCATGTATGTATGATAATGCTAAAGAGCGGAGAAAACATGATGAGGTTAAGTCCATAATGTTGGAGTTCAAAGGGTAAACACGCCATTTGGTAAGGACTATGGTTTCACATGTACCTGTATCACGGGTTCTACCAAGTTCCCAAAGTCCTCAACCCCTTGCAAATATCATCGGGTTACGAGATTGACTCCCGATCCGATAATATTTGTAAGAAAGTCTCGTTTGAGTGTAGTATCGCGTATCAACTAATTCAAGATTACTCTTGGTTAGCCACCGCACTACGTCCTAAAAGGCCAAGATGGGTTAAAGGTAACTAAAGGTCCTCAACTTCATAGGTCACTTGAAAATATCAATGCCGGACATAACTTACTCATGCCAACATAGTAATACTTCCAAGATTCCTCCATTGAGTGGGGTTATCACATGTGTCACATCCGAAATTTACCCTCGGAAAGCCACTATGATTATACCACCGTCCTATCTTATGTTTCCCTCAAGTCCGGGTGTAGGACTTATCTCACCACCCACGTAAAAAGATAAACACTTAAGCACATATTTACAAATATAAATGATAATAAAGCATCAAGATAAAGAAAAGCAAGATAGGTTTAACCCACTTAGGATTCATCATCCCCAGTGAAGTCGCCATTTTTCTGTCGCGGTGATTTTTGGATATCAAGCTATTAGTTAGCGTTGACTCGCAATTTAAGTTCACCACCGATCTTTTATTTTTCCGAGGAAAAGGGAGAAAGTTCGAAAAACCCTATTTTTTAGAGAGATCAAAGGTCCGGGGGTTGGTTACGCAAAGGGAAGGTATTAGCACCCTAAACGTCTATAGTACTCTATAGGAACCTCTTGCTTATTTTTATCTTTATGCTAAATGATTATTTGTTTGTAAATAAAAGCTTAAGTGTAAAAAGATTAAAGTGATGAAAGTAAAAAGGAAAGAAAAAGTTTTTGTTATTTTTATTGATTTGGAAAGACAAAATCTTTTGCCTACGTACCCGAGCGGGATCAAAATCTCGTAGTTCGGGGTAAAAAGCTGAGTGATTGGTTTTGATTGATTTTAAAGTTTGAAAAAGGTTTTAAGAAAGATGAGAGGCCGTAAAGGCATAGAAGAAATAAAAAGGAAGTGAGTTTGATTGATTTTAAATTGAAGAAAATGTTTTGATTGATTAAAGGTTGATTAAAAATTGATTAAGAAAAGAGAAGAAAAGATTGACTTTTTTTGAAAATTTTGATTATAAAATGTTTTTGAGTTTTGACTTTTTTGACTTTTTTATGAAAAATTTGATTAAGTCCTAGGGTCCTGAGACTAAGTTATGCTGAGATGTCTAACGCGCCGGATCCCTCAAAATGACGTTGGATCAAGTGAGGGTCCTTTTCCTCGAATACGGTCCAAATTACGCTATTGTCCTCGACATAAAGCATAAAAAAATAAATGTGGTGTCGGTGCATATTCTCATTTATGTTTATTTACATTGGACCTAGATACATTCTAATAGCAATAAAATAAATGACAAAAATAATAGAATAAAATAAAAATTATAATTGCATTAAAGTAAATGTGCTAAAAAGAAATAAAAATGCATGAAATGCAAAACAATAAATAAATATGGTGCTAAAAAAAAAAAAATGCAAGACATAAAATAAATATGATGCTGAAAATAAAATAAAAATGCAAGACATAAAAATAAACATGATGCTAAAAGAAAATAAAAATGCAAGACAATAAAATAAATATGATGTATAAAATAAAAGAAAATAAAAATGCAAGGCAAAAAATAAATATGGAGCTGGAAAATAAAATGCAAGACTGAATATTAAATATGGTGCTGGAAAATAAATAAAGAAAATAAAAAAAAATGCAAGGCATAAAATTAAATATGATGCATAAAATAAAAGAAAATAGAAAATGCAAGGCAAAAAAAATAAATATGATGCAATAAAATAAAAAATAGAAAAAAATGCATGGTACTGGAAATTAAAAGCAATAAATAAAGTGCATAAAAATAAAAGAAATAAAAAAAGTGCAAGAAATAAATAAAGAAAATAAAAGAATAGAGAGGAAGAAAAGGGGTGCAGAAGTAATAGGGGGAGTGCAGAAAGTAAAAGAGTAGAAATCAGAAAAAGAAAGGGAAGAAGGAGAATGGGCCAAGGGGGAAGTCCAAAGAACTGAGTCCAGAGAGAACCGGTCTGGTTCGGTCCGAAAGAACCAGACCGGTTCAGCAGTCTATAAAAATCTGAAACTGGTTTTTTAATTCATTTTTCACTCTTCTTTCTCTTTCATCTTCTTATCTTTTCTCCTTTTCTCTCAGATTCTCACGCTTTCTCATTTCTTTCTTCTCACATCTTCACTATTTTCTTTCACATCTTCTCTCTTTCTCTCAAGTCCTCTCACGTTTTCTCATTTTTATCTTCCCTTCCACTTCTCTCACGTCCACTCACATCCTCTCTTCCTTCTTCTTTTTCACATGAATCCGAAAAAAAAAAAACTCAAAGAAAAACTAGATCTAGGTTCGAAAATCGTACCCTTTTGTGTCTGGATGCGAGGCTTTGGTTCGGTTTCTGTGATAGTTTTTGATGTGCTTGGATCTGTAAATTTGCGGATTTGCTTCTGCTTGAGATGTTGCGATTTGGCTTGGTGTTTGTAAAATGGGTTCGGTTCTGGTGATTGTTGTTTGTGATGATTCGGTTAAGTTGTGGTTATGGCTAGTGTTTGCTTTGTTGTTGGTTCTGTTGTTGTGATTTGTGAATTTTTTTGGATTTTTAGTTTTCCGGTGGCCGGAATGTGTTTTTGTGGTGGTTGTGTTGGTGGTGTATGGTGGTTTTGTGGTTGAGGGAGTGGTGGCTCTGATTGGTACTGTTGATTGTACTGTCACTCCTCTGTACTTTTTCGTGAACAGTGCTATTTATAGTAAAATAATGGGTAAAAACGAAAATGACAAATCTGCCCCTCTGGGCCTTGGACAAAATGGACTGAAATGACTAAAATTAAAAATTGACAGTAAAAATAAAACAAATGAACAGTAAAACAAAAAATAAAGAAAAATGAAAAAAGAAAAGAAGAAAACACTAAGATAAAAAATAAAAAGAAGATAAAAAGAAAAAAAAACTAAAAATAATAAGAATAAAAATAAATGATAAAAATAATAAAATAAAACGGTTGCCTTCGGAACAAAAATGAGGTATTTTAAAATACCTCCCTGCCGAAATTTCGTCTGAAACGACGAAAATTTCCGGCCTAAAAGACGAGAGAAAAGAAATAAAAACGGGTCAAAAATGGGGTATGACACACGCTAACTTACAGGGACCTTTTACATATTTAAGCCTAATTATATTAGCTATTTATCAATTGTGAGTCTTAATTGATTAGTGATCAGTAATAAGGCTATTAGATTTCTAATTGGATAATTAATTAAATATTTAATTAGTTGATATGAACTCAATGAGTGGATGTCTCGATGACCCATTAACGGAATAATGGGAAACCCTAATGGTCATCCAATATAAAAGAGGCTATGGTCCCCAATACACCGTACACGGCAAAACTCTCTCTTCTCCCCATCTGAAGAGAACCTGAGGCATAAAGGTACCGGTTGAGGAAGAACCAAATCAGCCGCCGCTAACCCTATGTTGTGTGTTTCAGATCATCTCTTTCTTTGGTTATCATTGTTGATGAGAGGGCTGTCATCAAAGCTTCATTCAGGTATTCCTAATCCCTAATTCGTATCCTTAATAAATCAAACATGTCGTAGATCCTATCATAATCATGTTCAATGTTTTTGTTTGCTTCCGCTATTGATTCATAATTATTAAACATGTTTTATGTAATCTGTTTGTTAAGACCTAAATTTCCAACATTTATCACTTACAAGTTGTAAGAGACCATTCATAAAATTGGAGTTACTGTTAAATGTATCTAAGGAACGTTAGTGTGTCGTTTTTCTCTTTCTCTTGATCAATCAATCAAAGTTCATTTTTCTTTTTTATTGAACTTTATATATTTTTTTTATTTCTCTCTTTTAGCCTTTCATATTAAACAACGGAAACATATCAAAAGAATAACAATAATGATGATTGATGACAAAATATGTCTATTTAGCAATTAAAAGTATCATATGATAAAAAAATTTATGGACACAATTATAGGATCTATTGAAATAGAAAAAGTAAGAGAATGTCCATAAGTCTTAGCTTAACTGACAAAAAAAAATGTTGAAATAGTTAGGCTGAACATCATGATCGGGATTCGAACCCCGACACCTCCACTTGTCTGTGTGAGTTTATAATAGTTTTGTCACTTCGTTTATCTAAAAAAAATATGAAAGACACCTCCACTTCTCTATGTGAGTTTATTGAAACCACGTGTTTGATCACAGATGTTCTATTATATAGAGAATTACATAAGTTAGAGGATTAATTACAAAAGGAATTTGTTACGTAGTATGCTAATAAATTTGCTATGCTAAGAACCTTCCCAAGTAGCTAAAATATATTTACATTTATTCCAATTTTTCTTTTTGAAAGAACAATTATTCCAATTATTATTTAGTTATATATCAACATCTTCCTCAAGTTGAAGTAGATAAATAAAATGCAACCAGACCATCCTTAAATTGGGATGCCTCGATGCCTAAAAAATAATAGAGTTTACCAATAGAGTTTAGCAAGGTCTTTTGTTTGTAATTTATTAGAAAGATGTTGTTTCAATTGGAGTATTTCTTGTTAATTGCTATTAATTATGACAATATCATCTCCATAAGTAATAAGATAAATTTATTCATGGACTAGAGACAATTTATGCTTGCTGGTCCATTAATCAAAGATTTTACACCTAGTGTCTTTCATATATAGTTGTTGTCACTAATGATGTCTTGGATTAGTGAGAGTCTTCTCTTCCTTTATGTTGTAAACTTTTGTTTTGATATCGATACATATTTTACGTTGTGATTTTATCTAGAAATAAAGTTCATGAGGTTATTATTGTTGTAACCATTCATGTATCTTTTGTGCAAATATTGAATTTGCAAACTTCAGTTTGATCTCACTAAAGATTTAAGTTGAACCAGTTGAAAATATGCATGATTTAGAGATCACATTAAATGAAATTTTCATGTCACTCATCTATATCGATCTATGTCATCAAGTGCATTGATATCGTGGTCGTTGGGATTTAGTCATGTTATACATCATTGAAAATAACCACGATGGTTTTATTATTGATGTATGAGGTGGACTAGATTGTAAAAAGGAAATCTAAAGATAAATATCATTCAGACGCGCGCCTAAAGAACTCTGATATAATTGTTATGATATGTAGCCTAAGTGGGATATTGTTGCAATGTTTTATTATTTAATTATATCTCAATGTCATTATGTCGGCAAATATCTATATAGTAACTAACGTTCCGTCTTCACGCTTTTTTTATCACGCAATGTATTTAAATTATGAACGGTGTTTTTTAATGAAATTTTGGTTTGGATCAAATTATGAGAGGCTATCATGAAAGGTTCATCCATGTTGTGTTTCAGATCGCCGTCTCTCTCTCTATTTCAGATCTTTATTGTTGAGAGGCTACCATCAAAGGTTCATCCAAGTATTTCTAAATACTAAATATTTTTTGATAGACCAAACATGTCGTAGATACTAATTTATATGCATGTTCATTGTTTATTTCGCACTAAATTATGATTTTGATTTTACATAGAAATTTACTGCAAATGTCTAAGATGAGAAAGGCAGACCATAGATATATACAATTTATATTTCGCTAACTTGTGCAAAATAATAAACAAAATAGTCATCATTAATTTAAGGTTCAAAGAGTTGTGGAGATTTGTGTATGCTCAACTCACTATCTAAGGCATCAAACAAAGAATGCCTACATTGAGAAGAGTTTTGGTGTGTTAATAGAATCATCACAAATACTACATTAGACTTGTTTGATACCCTTTGGATGAAAACTTGTCAAACAACATAGTAGATGAGCTTGCACATGAAGGACATGAGCCTGATTGTGTTAAAGCATTGTTTTTTACTTTCTTTAAGGTAAAGTTATTTATTCATTTGAGCTACAGAACATCATTGATCAAGATTCAAACATGTGGAAATGTATTGCCCAAATAACTCTCCTTTGAGGACATAGTGAAGCTTCTTGTAATTCACAACTCAAGACTACCATCTGCATGCACAAAATATGACAGGTCAATATATATTTTGTATATATAAATAAAAATTTCCTCTATGAATTTGAATAGGTCATTACTTAATAAAAAATGTATGAGGTGAATTGTTCCACTATGTACAATATCCATGAAATGTTTAGGGGGCAAATAATATAGGAAGAAAATAATAGATTCTCTTATGTGATTTTTTCATGCACTTATGTGAAATTAATTTTGGTACAATATGATCTTGTGAGAATTTAATGTCTCTCTCTTCAAATACAATGTATGGATCCCCTCCTGTCTCTCCAACAACTTCTCAATCGTTAGATTAATCCAACAAATGATATTTGACCGGAGGGAATCCAAGTCTAAAGACAGACAAAAAATCTGCTCACTCTTGTCAAGTGAACATCTCATACTAGAGTGTCTACTCCATTATATTAGTTATCAAGATAATACAGTATTTTTAGAAAGAAAATAAACACAGTCCAAAATATAAAACTCATTTCAAATATATATATGGGGCTGCTAATTTACACCCACCTAAAATCATTAAGGTGTAGTTTAGCAACTTACACCCACTTGATTATTTACACTTATTTTTATAAGTTTTATAAAATTGTTTACACCCACCTCACTAATTTACACCGAGTTTCATCATTCCAAATATTATTTCCATAAAATGTCGTTATCGAAATGGTTATGTTTTTTTTTAAGGAAGGTTATGTTATTTTTTAAAGTTTGAAAATGTTAACCTTAAATTAAATTCCTTTTAAAAAAAAAACCTTAAATTAAATTGTTGTACGCTAATGGATTTGCTTATAAGGAATAAAAGACTTCAGTGGCTTTTTTTTTTTGGTAGAAGGCTTCGGTGTATTAAAGAACCAACTTATTGAAAAACATGTTTTCTTAGTACAAGGCTTTTTTTTTTACAAAGCTTCGGTGCATTGAAAAACAAATAGTGAATTTGCAAAACCAAAACAAAAGAAAAGCATTCAACGTATTTGCACTGTCTTTGAGTTCTAAAAGACAAAAAAAAAAAAAAAAAACGTTGGTGGCAATGCGAAAAACGTAGGAAACGGTTAAGTGTTTGTTTTTTGTTTGAAAAATAAAATGAAATTTACAAAACTAACCTTCAACTTCTAGTCACTTACAATATTGGAATTTGGCTTTTTTGTAAAAAGTTAGTGGGTGTTGCTTGCTAATTTACACCTTCGTGTTTTTAGGTGAATGTAAATTAGCAACCCCTATATATATATATTAAATGTCTTGAAAAATGAAAAGTCGAAGTTTGACATATCTACGTACAAAATAGACACATTAAATGTACTAACTACAAGTACTGGACGGAGCTAGTAATAAAAATTATAATCATTGATTGAACACTTTAGCATTCTAACCTTTGGAAGAAGAGCTTTTATATTCATCAAGTGGACATTCAGATGTTGGAGAGTTTGGTGATTGGTTGACATATTCCCTAGCATCAATCAACATTGCAATGACCTCTCTCATTGTAGGCCTATTAAGTGGAGATGAACTTGTGCAAAACAGTGCAATTTTGAGAATAAGAGACATTTCTTCAACAGTTCTTTGTTCACTCAAATTCAACCTCTTGTCAAATAATTCAGATGTAGGTATGGATGCTTGAATTGATCTCCTCACCCAACTCACTAAATCACCACCTTGTTCCAATGGTTGAACTGGTGACTTACCAGTAACTAGTTCCAGCAAAACAACCCCAAAACTATAGATGTCACATTTTTCAGTCACCTTCATTGTGTAAGCATATTCTGAAAATAAATATAAATCAAGCAACAATTAGAATGCAGAAGGTACAATGACTCAATCATGATTCTAAATTGTGGTTGCAGTCGCAATTATCTTACATTACAATCATGTAACTGAAACCTATATATTGAAATCATATGTTGTCTATACAGTCGAAATTGTGGTTGTGATGCCATTAAGACGACATCAAAACCTTTTATATTGCGGACACCATTGCAGTTGCGGACCGTAATTTAAAATTGTTACAACCATGATATCGTGGAATAATGCAGGCTAATGTGGTCAATGCAGCTGAAATTGTAGTATCAGAACAAAAACTGTGAAAAATCAACTTGGTATAATATTGTACTAAACATTAAGGTAATGAAAATTTTCTGCTGATACTATCCCTTGATATGTTTTCCAAGTATAAGCTATTCTTTTTTCAACTCATTTTATAAAAGTGAACAAAGGAAAGTAAACTATAACAAAAGATTAAAAGTGGGTCTCAATTATATTATAACAAGTAAAACTGTAATTGATGCAGTACCGTTGTATTGAACTTATTCTTACCTGGGGCAATGTAGCCATATGATCCAGCAACAGCAGACATAGATTTTGATAATGAAAAGTCAATCAACTTTGCTAATCCGAAGTCTCCAACATGAGCCTGAAACATATGATCAAGCAAAATGTTGTTCGACTTAATATCGCGATGAATGATTTGAGGTTTACAATCATAATGAAGATAACATAATCCTTCTGCTGCTCCTAGAGCTATTCTATATCTAACATTCCAATCCAATACACATGCTTTTGAACTTGAATGAAGTTTTTCTCCAAGGCTTCCATTTTCCATGTATTCATATAAGAGAAGATTTGAATCCTCATGAAAACAAAATCCATGCAGCTTCACTATGTTCCTGTGCCTGATCTTTCCAAGAGTTGAAATCTCCGCAAGGAAGCTTCGGTCCATACTCGTTCCTTCTCCACCTCGAGTATTCAGCTTCTTGACAGCAATAACTTCACCATCGTTCATAACAGCTTTATAGACAGTTCCACAAGCTCCTCTTCCTATAACTTCACCTTCTGAAAAATTTCCAGTTGCTTCCAAGAGATCATTGTAAGTGAAGCCTTCTTTTGGAAAGTAATAGTTATCTAACACATTAGACTTTGTTTGTTCTTCGATAGAAACAAAAGAGTCGCTGTGATGGCGCCTCATCATAGTCCAACATATACAAACTATGAAAATAAGAGAAACAAAACCAACCACTCCAGAGACAATGCTCACTATCTTTTCCCTTGATAAACCATCTTTCACTGGCTTTGCATGATGAGATGAAGCTAAAGATGGATGACAGCGATTAGTACCTACACGGCACAAACCGTTGTTCCCCGCAAAATTCGTCATGTCCATCTTTCTAAATGCAGTTGTGTCAGGAACAGCTCCTATCAGCTTATTGTTAGATACATTGCATATTAAAAGACTAGGCAACTCACCAATTGATGAAGGAATTTCACCGACAAGTTGATTATCATTCAAGTAAAGTGATTCTAGCATTTGCAAGCTCCCTAAGCTATCAGGAATTGTACCAGAAAGATTGTTGTGACTCAAGTTAAGTGCTATTTGAAGAGCAGAGAGTCTCCCAAAATGAAAAGAGATACGACCTGAAAACCGATTGCCACCGAGCTCCAAATCAGTTAGCCGAATAAGGTCTCCCAAAGTGCCCGGTATTTCTCCAGAAAGCATGTTATCAGAAACTTTTAGTAGCTCCAAATTCACAAGATTTCCAATTGAATTTGGAAGCATGCCAGTAAACTTGTTACTTCTAAGATCAAGCCTCTGCAGCTTCACACAGTTTCCTAATTCGTCCGGAATACTTCCACCTAAACGGTTAGATGAGACATTGAATGTGACAAGTTGTGATAAATTTCCGATCTCAGAAGGGAGATAACCAGAAAAATGATTATCTGACAAGCGAAGCCTCACTAAATTCCGAAGTTGACCAATTTCAGGGCTAATAAAACCCGAGAATCGGTTCTGATGAAGCTCGAGCGCGGTAAGATTATGAAGTTTGTACAATTCAACAGGTAAACTTCCTGTCAAAAGATTGTCTCCCAACATTAACTGCACAAGTGACTTGCAAGTTTTCAAGCTATAAGGAATATTTCCAAAGAGCCTATTTGATCCAAGGCTAAGGAATTGAAGCTGCTGATATTCACAAAGATGGATCGGTATCATACCGACAAGATTATTTTCGGATATATCAAGAATAGTAAGGTTCTTAACAGCTCCAAGATGAGGTGGAATCACACCTTCAAGTTGATTATCAAATAACTGCAAATCCTCCATGAGTTCAAGATTTTGAAACTCCAATGGAATTGTACCTGTTAGGTTATTCAATGACAAATCTAAATTTCTTAGCAGCCTCAAATTTCCAAGCTCCTTTGGAATATGACCCTGCAAATGGTTTTCAAATAGGTGAAGCAAGGTAAGATTAGAGATTTGACCCAACTCTTTAGGAATGATACCAATCAAATGGTTTTCAGAAAGATCAATCTCAATAGCATTAGTACAGTTTCCTAACTCAGGTGGAATTGTTCCATTCAACTGATTAGTATACATGTACAACCTCTTCAACCGTGATAGCCTTCCAATATCTTTCGGGACATTACCAATCAATGAATTTTGATGCAAAGCAAGTAATTCAAGGCTACTAATGTTTCCAATCTCAGGAGGAAGCTCACCAGAAAAAGAGTTTTGCAATAGAATCAAATTAGTAAGATTCTGAAGCTTTTGAAGCTCTTTTGGAATAGAACCTACTATCTGGTTCTGTGCTAACCCTAATGTCTCTAAACTTTCACACTCACTAATTTCTGAAGGTAATGTTCCTGAGAGACCATTCAAACCTGCTCTTATAACTCTAAGCTTCTTCAACTTACTGATTGATTTAGGAATGATCCCAGTTAAGTTGTTGCTATAAATCACTAAATCTTCAAGTGCTGTTAGTTCTCCAATCTCATTTGGAATTTCGCCATACATGTAATTTTCACAAAGGTAAAGCTTTCTAAGTGTTTTGATTTTCCAAATAAGAGATAGAAATGGTCCATGAAGCCTATTAGTACAAAGGTCTAAAACCTCAAGTTTATCACAGTTATCAAAAAAAGGTTCAGAAATTGGACCAGAGATGAAATTTTTGGAAAGATTCAACTCAATTAAATATGGTAGATTACAGATACTGGGAGACAAACTACCAGAAAGATTAAAGTGGTAAAGATTAACTGAAGTTACCAATGAATCGGTGCAAGACACACCAGTCCAATTGCATGGAGTTGAATCAGAAGGATTCCAGTTAACAAGATTGTTATCTGAATCTAAAAGAGTAATTGTGAACTTCAAAAGAGTTGAACCTTCTTCATTGATTGAACTTACAAAGAAGATTCCAAGGCTAAACAATAAAATCATATAAAAGTGAAAAAACACATTTTTTGAGTGGAAACTTAACTCCAATCTCATTTTTTCAAAGGCAAATCAACAAAAACATAAAAGGGTTGGCTTAAAAATCAAAACAAAGCCTAAGAAATCAAAACAAAAACATCAAAAACTTGAGAGAACAGAAACTAAACACATATAGTGTGTGTGAACATGAGAGAATTGAGAAGTTGAAGACAAAACAGAAGATGACATAGAAAATGGAAATAAAAACAAAAGATACCGTGTTGTTAAAGAAATGAAATGACCCTTTTGGTTAGGAGAAAAACTAAATAGACCCATGAAAGCAATGAATACACAACAGAGAGATAAATAAGAGAGAGAAAGTAAAGTTATAAACTTTGATTGATGAGAGCATGAAAAAGTTTAGATAAACCGTGAAATGATCACGATTATTGAGTCAACTCCATATTGTGTTACACTACTTTACAGCAAAGTAGCATAAACAAACTAGTTACTATTGTTCTTGCTTTTGTTTTTGTTTTCATCATTGAAACTTGTCATTTTGTTTGTTATGTTTTTGGTTCATGTTCTGGCAATGAAAATAATCAGGACCATAATGTGTGGTTTTTTTATGAACTGTTACTGTATCATAGTGTTTGACTAAATGGTGTGTGTGGATTGAAAAAGAGAGAATAAGGACGTGTGGATTTGTTAGGATCATCACAATTCTCCGCCATTGTTGCTGAGCCTACCATTATGGGAATTTAATTTTGGTTGAGTCATTGGTGTAATCATTTCCAATATGAATATGAATGAATCTGTGTGAAAGTTAGTGCCATGGTGCCTAAATTCAGCTCAATTCTCTACAGTATTCTTTTCTCCACCGCCACTCATTCAATCACTTGGTTTTCTTGTATGCGTGTACATTAGTACTGTTATTATTCATGATATATCACATGTTGGTCAACATAATATTATTGTCAATATATACTGCTTAATTGCTTATATATATGATGCCATAAGGTTAGTTAGGTCTAAGATAAGTGATTTTGACATGAGTGTAAAATATTAGTTATTATTACATAATTCAAGTGTTCAAGGTTGTTAGGATTGAGATCTTGCATAAGATCGAAAGAGAATAGTAAGATTATAAAATATAAGATTACAACTAAGATTAAAGGATCTTACCCAATTAATTTTGTAGAATCAAAAGGGGATAATTTAGTCTCTATCTTATCCTCTTTTAAAAAAAAATACTTTGTTCGACTAAAAATTATTATTACTTAAATTTTAAGGACAAAAATGTAAATTAATTTAAAATCTCTCTTCCCTTGTGTACCAAACATGTTTTTAATTAAAACATGTCTCTTTCCCTCCCCTTCTCTCTTTTGAATCAAACATATATTTAACTAAAATATCTCTTTTTCCCTCCCCTTCTTTAAAATATCTTCCCTCCCCTCCCCTCCCATTCGTTGAGCCAGACAGACCCTAAAGTGGGGAAGATAGATTTGGCATTGATTGTTTGTTTAAAATATATATATATATATATATATATATATATATATATATATATATATATATATATATATATATTATTTTGTTTTAAATTGTTTGGCTTTTGATTGTGAATTTTGATTGAAATGTTTTCGGTGTGGTGTTTGAATACCATGTCCATTGCAAACTTAGACTAATGTTGTAATGTCAAATCACAAAGACATTATCTTGGTGGACCTTTAACATCATTTTAGTTCAATTGTAATAGGCTCTAAGTATAGCCTGCGAGTTAGTCTAAATTGTCTAAGTCATTAGGGGTCTTAATCGTTAGGCTTTAACTTTTCCTATCATATGGCATTCTCACGTGCCCTATTTTTTTCTTCTTAAAATACCCTTTGTTTGGATTTTATAATCCGGACACAGTTTGGATTATAAAATCCGAATTATTTTTAAACTATTGGAACATAGCGCACGCTGGAGGTGTTTGTGAAATCTCTGTGAAACTACAGTTCGTATTTTATATACGAAATCATTTTAGACGTTTCTTATTATATAATCCGAATCATGCCTAACACCCCATAAAGGCCTAACTTTGGCGTAAAAAATGTAAAAAATTGACCAGTTCAGATTATATAATACGGAATGTCATTAAACATTCCGGATTATATAATCTGAAGTATATCAGTGCAGAAACATAAGCTGTGTTTTTTCCCAAATTATGTAATGTTGTGAAATAAACATGCATTCTTGAATAAATAACAAAAAATGTTGTAATTGAAACGATAAAATTCAATTGTTCAGACATAAATACTAAAATAATTCCATAATTTACAAACCAATTGTTCAGACATAAAATTCAAAATTATCCATTACAATACCACAAAACCATAAATAAGTAAAATTAAGCCCCGCCACCCCTACCCCCAACAGCACGCCTACGACGATAAACTCGCCCTCCATGAACCTCCGCCAGGATAGCCTCCAAATGGCGCCACTGATCAGTCCCTTGCGCCACCACACCACTAGACATGACGACATATACATGGTCTCTGATACAACCCAACCTTCCGGTCAGCGCCAGGTACCCCTGCTCTCCGTCCTGCTCAACAGCAATCTCATCAAGGGCCTCCTGCTCGGGTGGCCTCAGGACCTGAACAGCCTCGTCTTGAAGAATGACGTGTGGATATAAGATGGTATAAAACTATCTGATATATCCATGTGAAGTCTCCACGCCAGTCATAGCAACGAGCCCCAAGTCCCGGGGTGTCAGAGTGTGATCAAGGTAATGCACATATATGTGGCTGATCTCCGTCAAGGTCGTCTGGGGAGATGCACTCTCGCATGGATCTCTGGGCAGATATCTCACACTACGAGATACCCAAACTGTCGTAGCACCCGCTCCGGCAGATATCTCACACTACGAGAATCGTATCTCAGTCATCCAGAGTAAAGACTGACACGCTCGAAGGGACATACCTCACGGTGTGCCTCATAAGGGGACATGACAACACCCGACAGATCCAGCTGATCCAGATGCGTCATGTACTCGTCTGGTGAAGACAGACCCCTCAGCGGCAGATACATCAAAGCACGTGGACATGCCTCCTCATAACCACCCCATGCATCCCTCGCACCGATGCCCCTGAAATGCTAAAACACATAAGCCTGCAACAAAGTCAACAACATATAAATATACAAACAATGAAGACATAAAAATGAATAAATATACAAACGTATTTATTTATATCTGTAACAAAGTTAAGTAGCCTGCAAGATGTTTGGTCCTGTAATGGCAGGCATTGTTCAGCTCCCTGTACAGGTGTGCAAGAGCAGCAACTCCCCATGCATAATTAAAGACAAGCTCCAAGTCTCTGAAGTACCTCAAGTAGGCAAATATATGCGGAGAGACTGGTCCCGCTTCTTGTGCATCTCATCCAAATTATCAACATGGAAGGCATCTTGTGCCTCCTGAAGGCGCTCTTTGAAAGCATCCTTCAAGAACCTAAACCGTGCATGGCTCCCTTTTGTCTTCTCTACCTCCACCCATGTCTCCCTCACATCAACCCCCATCAACTCCATCATCAACCCAACAACATCAATGTAACAGCCTGATTTTTAGTATTAGATTTATTTATTTATTTATTTATTATTATATGTTTATTATATTTATTGATTGTTTAATTGATTTATAATTGGTGGATTGGTAGATTTTAGTGATTAAGGGTATTTTGGTCATTTTACAGGTTAGTGGCATTTTTGTAATATGTAGAAGTTAGAAACTTGAATTTATAGAAGGGTGGTGAATTAGTAAAATGGGAGGTTTAAGTCAAGTAAAAGTGTAGTGAAATAATTATGTGATGAAATGTGACTAAGCTCATTAGTGTGAGTGACCCTAGTCCAATTATATTTAAAGAGAAGTTTTAGTGTTAGTGACATTAGGTCAAACATTTTGTGCAAACCTAGAGAAAGGAGGATAGAGAGGATAAAAGAGGAAGAAGAAACTCGGAGAGAAAGAAGAGGGGAAAGCTCTAGGAAGGAGGGATTCCAGCTAGGAAGCATTTTTTAGGAGAATTGAGGTAAGGGGGAAGATTATTTTCACCATATGGGTGTTAAGAAACAAATAGGTAGTTTGGGTGTTGTGATTATTGCTTAATTTCATGAATTGGTGATTAATTGTGTTAAATTTGTGTTACTTTTATTGTGGTTAAATCAGGTATGCTAGAATAAATGAATTCATGTTGTTGTTTTATCAAAGTTCATGTTTGAATAAGTTGTTGTTATGATATTTGGAATAAGTGATTATGATCATGAGGGATATGTTGAAATGTTGTTGTTATTGATATACCTTGTTTGTTGGATAAGTTGTGGATGAAAATGAATTTTGAGACGATGTTTGGAAATAATTGAAAACCATGATAATTGATGATGAAAAGTGATTATCATTAAGTTGTTTAAGCTAAGTTAAGTTGTTAATAATTGGAAATAGGTAGTTTAAGTTTTGGAACGATTTTGGTGCGAATTCGATCGAAAAATGGTATTGAAAACGGTGTTTTCGCGAAAATCGATGAAAAAGTCAGTTTTTCCCACCTGCATAACTGGCACGACCGTGCGCCCCTGTTGGCACGACCGTGCCAACCTTGCTGTAGGGGAAAAGTGTTATTTTGTGAACTTTTTAGGTATCCAATGCACATGATGGGTTCCCAAACCCCTAAACTTGATCAAAGAGTATTAAACTAAGAAGTAATTGGTTGATTAACTTGGACTTAAGTATAAGGAAGTTTGGATGTTAAATTGGTTAGAGACGGACTTATAAATGGTCTTGGATTAAGTTATGAAATGAATGTGGACTTAGTAATTAAGTAATGAGGTATGTATGGTAAGGGATGATGATGAGTTAATAGGTTAATGTAACCTTGTTTGAATAAGTGTGTGTTGTGAATTGTGTGAATGAAGTTAAATGAAGATGTGATGTTTTGACGTTAATAGCATGTTGATGAATAATAAGTGACGATGTTATATGTCAAGTGACGATGATATATGATATATGATAAGTGATGATGTTTGATAAGTGACGATGAACATATGTATGATTGTTGATGATGTTCGTGTCGAGTCATATGTATGTATGTGATGTTGAGTCGAAATGTATGGACATGCATTCATTCATGAGTCAAGTCCAGTGATGATGAAAGTGACGATGGGATCCCTCGAATAAAAGAACTCTGATATCCAAAACCCGATACCACATGCATGTAGAGTCGTTAGGCGCATTGCATAAACATGATGAGTCGTATATGACAATGTTTTGGTGTGAACTTGTGCATCAATGTGGTATTTGTATACTTTATAATGTTGATGTGATGCTTCATGTAACTAGCTGAAAAGTACTTTTGGACAGAAGTTGCAAACACAGCATGTTTTGCACAAAATAAGATCTGTATCAGATCTATTCTGAACAAAGTATCATATGAATTCTAAAGGAAGAAAAATCAAGTTTCTCTTATCTTCACAAGTTTGGATGTACTGGTTATATCTTAAAACAAATGAACCTATCCGAAGCAAAACAAATGCAAAAACTCAGAAAGTGTATTCTCTTTAGAATACTCGGAGAGATTAAGGCATACATAGTGTATAATTCTGAAACCACCATAGTTGAGGAATCAGTACGTGTCAAATTATGATAACAAAGAGCCTGATAGTAAAATATCAGAGCTAGTTGAAAGTCTTGCAGGTATACAAGTTTAAAAAGATTTCACAAGCTCTATACTAGCATCTGGACCAGTATCTGAAGTGTCGGAACCTGATGATGTACTTGAATGATGCACAATTAGAAGGATATTCATATGATGAACAAAGTCTAGCTATGAGAGATAAGTTGATCCAATGCAAAAGAAGGAATGTAAGAGATCCTGATGTCAAGCCACCTCAAAAGAACATTATTGAAACAAAATGGGTGATCAATATCTAAATCAAAAGGGCAAAATGGATCAGAAGCTATGCAAAGGTATGATAGCTATTTACCTCATCTAACAGCTCTAAGATCTGATGAAGCTTAGACTCTAATGTTACTCAGAAGCCTTCTAGTCAGAATCTCTGAATGAGCAAGTCTAGAGAGTATCAGCATCTGATGAATCAGAACATGTGAAGCTTCAGACTTAGATAAACTGACTCTGATGTTTCATATAAGTGGAAAGGTTTATAATTGCTTTATTAACACCTATCCCACTTACTTGACACTAATTTGAGAAGTTTATCTAACTTGGATTTTGACTGTTGGGTAATAACTGTAAGACAATGATGGCTTACTTGGAATGATGTGTCTTGCGCCCCCCTTTAGCATTAAATTTTGTCTTTATTCAAAATATTGCATGCAAAACACTTTGATCAAAAACACTCTATCACAGTCATTCTCACACTTCACTCACATCCTACACTTTCAGTTCTCACGCCTTCTTTGAAAAACAACCCTCTTGCAGTAGGAAAATATAATCTCCAGAATCATCATGGCTTCATCATCATCTCAAGTTCCTGTTGCAGTAGGAACTGGT
This sequence comes from Medicago ruthenica, assembly GCA_018208015.1. Classification (NCBI taxonomy): domain Eukaryota; kingdom Viridiplantae; phylum Streptophyta; class Magnoliopsida; order Fabales; family Fabaceae; genus Medicago; species Medicago ruthenica. The sequence goes on from CM031371.1 coordinate 4,188,186, forward strand.
GCAACCTTGGTACACATGTTGAAAACTATGAGCATCCCAGAAGATCAGTTGAAAGTTCTTCCAGAAGTTATTTTCGACTTAGAAGGTTTAAGGGCTAATGTAATTGATCTTCTGGAACTTATTCGTTTCCAAAAATGGTTCCCCTATATCAACATGCTAAACAATCCAAAAAAATACTCCCCCCCCCCCCCCTTTAGGGGGGGGGGGGGGAGTATTTTTTTCAGAAATGGTCAAGCACTTCTGCGTTAGAGCTGAAGTTTATGACAAAGAAGTAGCAGAAGAAGAACTTAAAAAGGAAAGAGCAAGGAATCCTAGGAATGCTGAGAAATCAAGGGAGGAATTGGATTTGAAGAAATTCATGGGAACAGAGATCAGATCCTATGTTTCAGGTGTGAGTGTGGTCATCACCAAAACCACAATCTCCAACTTGATCAGAGTGGAAAACTCAACAATGTTTCTCAAAGATACAAGCAAGAACTCAAGATTTCTAGATACAATGAAGAGAATCATGTCTGAATCACCAGAAGTAGTTTGGGATAACTCATAAAAGCTCAGCAAGGCCAGATTCATGACACCCCTGGCTAGAGTTTGAAGGTGAGAAAAACACACAAGAAGGGGGGGTTGAATTGTGTAGGCTATTATTTCTTTCTCAAAAACTTTTGGTTAAATTCAGATTCTGATATAGATCAGTTCTGAACTATTTTTAGAGTTATTTAGCAGCGGGTAAAGTAAATGAGAGAGGGAAAGAGATAGACACAGCAGATTATCCTGGTTCCTTCCACAATCCGAAAGTAGTCCAGTCCCCTTGTTACTGACAAGAGATTTTCACTATAATCAAACGATTACAATTGCTCAAAGCACACAACTAAGAGACTTCCTTTTGCTCAAACACAAAGTAAGAGGCTTATTTGCTCAAACACTAAGTAAGAGACTTCCTATTGCTCAAACACTAAGTAAGAGACTTCTGGTTGCTTAGACACACAGTCTAAGACTTTGAATCAAACAGATTTTACAAAGAAATAAGTTTGAGTTGAACACTTGATATACAATCAGTGGTGTTCACAAAATACAACACAAGTTTAAGACTATAAACATAAGAAATTCTAAGATAGAAGTTTGTATGAATTTCTAAGTTGTATTGGTGACAATCAGATTTTGCAGAAATGAGTTTCAGAAAACAGAGCAATGCGTTTTCAGTCTTTGAGTTTCTTGAGTCTTGTTTTTTCTTCTTCAAATCTTCAATCCTTTATAGGGAATTAAAGAGCTGTTGAGAATCACCAGTTTCCACCAAAGAGCCATTGCAAAATAGAAGCTATGTCCAGCTTAATTTCTGCCTGACATTGTGTGCGCAAAACAGAGTAGCAGCTGCAGGAATTTGAATGGCTTCCTTAAAACATGGAGAATGTTTCGTACAGGGTGACAATTGTTCCAATGAGCTGTTCTGACACACAGTACATCACTGTTCACAGTTGCAAACGTTGACTGCTGAAATTAAGAAGCTTCTCTTCAGAACTGGCTTCAGAAGCTGGCATCAGACACTGTTCATCAGAAGCACTCCTTCAGAAGCAGGCTTCAGACGCACTGTTCATCAGACGCTACCTTCAGATGCACTGTTCAGACGCTGACTTTTGTTGACCTTCAGACGCACTGTTCAGACGCTGACTTCCGTTGACCTTCAGAAGCTGCCTTCAGACGCACCTTCAGAAGCTGCCTTCAGACGCACCTTCAGAAGCTGCCTTCAGTAGCTGCTTCAGACACTGATTTGCTTCATACTTGCAACACAAGCTTCTATGCTTTCCTTCTTGCTCTTAGCTTGTTCTTTCATAACCAATGTTAGATACCAAACTTTAGGTACATGGTTCTGCATACTTAGAATCAAGCATTAGCATTAGCAATTCCAATTTTCTTTTTAACACTTTGTTATCATCAAAACCCAAAAGAGAATTGTTCATACATTTTGTTCCAACAATCTCCCCCTTTTTGATGATGACAAACACAAGTATTAAACAAAAAATTGTTGTTAATTTAATTAACAAGTTGACTTCAGGTTCTGAGGTTTGTAAGCTCCCCCTGAGTCTGATAATCCACAAGGTGAGGTTTGTAAGCTCTGTTGGAACAAAATGTGTTTAAACAACTCTCTTCTGAATTAAGGGGGAGATTGTTGAAACATTATGTGTAAATATATCTCTTTATGGTTTTGATGATAACAAAAGTGTTAAATAGAAAATTGGTTATTTGCTAATGCTTTGTTCAAGTGATTTCAGAACCACGTGTTTAATGATTGGAAATTAATAATGGTTATGGAAGAACAAGCTTAGAGCAAGAAAGGAAAGCTTAGAAGCAATGTTGCAAAGATGGAAGAAAATTGGGTCTGAAGCCTAAGTCTGAAGGCAGCTTCTGAAGTCTGAGTCTGAAGGTCAACGCAAAGTCAACATCTGAAGACCAGCTTCTGATCCTGAAGGCAGCTTCTGATGTTCAGTACGTGAAGCCAACGTCTGATGAAGAGAAACTTCTGAAGGCTAATGTGGCATGGAAAGCAACTGGTACTGTGCGCATTTAATGCTTGGATGTGTCAGAGCAACCCAATGGAACAGTTGTCTCCCTGACTCAAACATTCCCCAGCTTTTAAGGATTGGAAATTCAAAAATGGCTGCTGCTCTGTTTTCTGCAAAAAGTTCAGCACATATTTTCAGTCTATCCTAGCTCACAACTTGCAACGGCTCCTTTCCTAAAACCTGCAACCTTCAACAGCTCTATTTTCCTCTATAAAAGGAAGAAGATTTGAAGAAGATTTTTTGCTAAGACTCTTGAAACTGAACAACTGAACTTGTGCTCTGTTTTGCTGTCAAAAATACGCAAGTTACCAAACACTTAGAAATTCTTTCAATTCTTTGTATCATAGAATTTCTTAAGGTTTAGAGTCTTACCCTGAGTTGTATTAAGTGAACACCTCTGATATTTTATCAAGTGTTCAATCCAAACTTGTTTTCATTATAATCCAGTTAGGTCATTAAGTCTCAGTCTGAATACTGAGCATTTGTATCTCATTCCTTTATGGTCTGAGTCTGGAAGCCTCTTGACTTAGTGTCTTGAGCATTGGGAAGCCTCTTGACTTAGTGTCTTGAGCATTAGAAGCCTCTTCCTTTGTGGTTGAGCAATTGGAAGCCTCTTCCTTGGTGGTTGAGCAACTGGAAGTCTCTTCCTTAGTGGTTGAGCATTTGTAATCAGTTGATTATAGTGAAAATCTCTTGTTGGAAAACAAGGGGATTGGACTACTTCTCACATTGAGAAGGAACCAGTATAAATCGTTGTGTGTCTCTCTTCCCTTCTCTATTTACTTGTTAATCCGCTGCAAACACTCTTTGAAAATAGTTCAGAACTTGTTTCTGAACTAATCTTAAGTTTTGAGAAGAAAAGAACCAAAATTCTTTTGAGTCACACAATTCAACCCCCCCCCCCCCTTCTTGTGTGTGTTTTTCTCACCTTCAGTTGGTATCAGAGCTCCGATTCTGATATTAACACTTAACAGTGTGTCAGTAGGATCCTGAGAAAAACATGTCATCTGATAATGAAGATTCACCTCCTCCTCCTCCTCCTCCTCCTCCTCATGTTGGTAGACATACTTCTGTACAATATGACTATGGTACTGATGATAGAAAGTCTAGGTCACTGTTAAATGTACAAAAGTAAGTATCGTTTTTATATCGTTCCACAGGGATTAATGTGATATCATAAACCGTTCAACGTCGATTATCGTCTTAAGTTAGGGTTTAACCATTTGTTTTACTACACTACTCATCATTTTAAAACATAATAAATAAATAGTAGAGTACTAGGACATAGAAGGTGTTAGGATTAACGTTCATCAATCAAACATCGTTTATATTCGATTGATTACAAATACGGATTCTAGCTTTTCTTATATATGACATTATTACGTATTGCTCAACAACGACATTGATTTCCCAAATGACATCGTGAGATCGATTGTATCGTTTAATCGATGATTTCTCAATCTATTAAATGATTCAAAAGCTTTACGATCCAATACTATAATGTAATTATCAAAACCAAATCCCATTTCTAGAATTTCTTATCTTGATAGAAAATCATTCTAAACCTAGATTCAAAAGTCTTTTTCAACAACATTTAAATCAAACATAAGATTGAAAAGCAAGAAGAAATTCAATGGTATATAAAAATGCTAGAATCATATATTTAATAATCAAAAGTTTACAACATGAAATGATTGATTACCTATTAATCCCAACAAAGGAGATTAGTTGATCATTGTCATGACAACTATTGCAAAATAAGAAAGGAAGATGAAGATATAGTAGAGCTTGATGTCTCAAAGCTTCTCAATGTCTTCTTCAATCCAAATCAAATTGCTAATTGAAGTTTTTCTCCTTCTATGCCTAATCTCTCTCTCTTAGGAATAAGCTCTTAAATTTCGTGTAAAATGAAAGCAATACAATAGTAAGTTTTTAACCTAAAAGCTGTAAAAAGCTTAACTACTAAACTGATAAATACAATTTCGCTCAGCGATACGTATCATCGCTCAGCGAACAAATCAAAACAGCCAATAGAGATCTGCCACGTCATCTTCAGCATTTAGACCGCCTTGATGATTCCGCTGAGCGATCCAAATATCGCTGGGCGAAAACAACCTTCCTCTGTTCCAGAAAATCCCTGCCTCACTTCGCCAACCTTTCGCTGTAGGATCGCTAGGCGAAAATTCTCTGCCTCACTTCGCTCAGCAGTCGCCACAATATCGCTAGGCGATAATTCTCTGCCTGACTTCGCTCAGCAGTCGCCCTAGGATCGCTAGGCGATTGTCTTCATGCTTCTCTTCAATAATTCTTTCTATTTTCAGGTCCTGGCTTGCTTTTTCCTACACAAATGGGGAAGAATGAGATATACAAAGAATAATTGGCATTTATTCATAAATTCCATGCTTTTCCTAAGATAACTTGCACAACAAGTAATAAAAAGGCATTATAAAAGACATGGATTTATTCATATTTTGCCACTTATCAAATACTCCCCAACTTAGTTCTTTGTTTGTCCTCAAACAAAAGATTCAAAATAATTGGAAAAACAAGGCTTTGGACAAAGTTAAGCATGAGGCAAAAATTTCAAAAATGGAAGAAAAGATTTTCAGGTGAATGATTCAACTGTGATAGCGCGAGCAATAGTAAAGTTTCTCATTCCACTAAATACATACCATGAATGTGACATAGTCCTAAGCACAAATTTCATATCTCACAATTCTTGGCAAACAAAATATTTAAATTTGAACCAACCTAACACACTTCTATATAAAAGTAGATGAACAAGTTGAAATCATTTGTAAGGGTTATGAACACTCATCCAACAAACATGATAACATTCCAATTAAATTATGTGTCCATCTAATTATCATTTCCAAAAGCATAAAAGGCATTGATCAAAAGGTCTTTAAGGGTTGTAATTGGGCTAGGTTACAAAAGAATTGTCATATGTGGGATATTTGAATTCAAATGGCCAAGCAAAAGGAAACATTCAATCTAATTATAACTTCCTTCTTTTTCCAATACAACTCTTGGTGAATTTCATACATTTCTATTCTTGATTGATCTTTGACAACTTTTTCTTTGAAATCTTGCAAACCTTTTCATTTTTTTTTTCTCTTTTCTTTTTCTTGGTTTGCTTTTCTTTCTTTTTTCTTTTCTATTCTTTTCTTTTTCTTTTCTTTTTCTTGTTGTCAAGATCAATTAACACATTCACCCTTACATTGACATAAACATAACCTCCCTTTCTCCCCAACTTATTTCAGTGATACCCTAATCGAATGTTCCTTTATCGTTATGGCAAAGGTCAATAAAAACGATGGATAAGGGTTCAAAAGAAAACAACTATCAGAATTTAATAAAGAGTTAACTATGAACTGAATTTTTTTACAAACTCCGGCAATTTAAATAAGCAGATGAGCTTATTAAAATTGACAGTCCACAGTTAACAATTCTGATTCAATAGGTTCAGATGGGTTAATAGATACTCACACATCTCACAAGGTAGGTTCATTTGGTCAAGTATTTCACTCAATTTCAAAAAAATTTGCCTTGATCACTTCAATGCTCTTACACAAATTAAAACAATAACAGATTTAACATAATCTAACTGAGTTAAACATGATATTGGTCTCCTGCATATATATATATACAATGGTTGAGGATACCTCACATTTTTGGCTAGTTCTATATTGGTTCAAACGTAAATATGTGATTACTTAAAACTGAGTAACATAAAAATTGTGTGCAAAGGACTCATTTCACAATCAAGTATATACCTAGAAAAACAAGAAACAAGTACCTTAGTTGCGCGCTTTATCACTAACTTTTTATCATTATCACTCACCTGATCTTTTGCTCACAGCTTTGGCTTAGTTCAAGCATTTAGCTTTGAGTATTTGAACAGGGTTCACACAATTGAAAATTAACTATACTAACTAAAACATGATACTAAAATAAATAACTATAACACACAAAATTAACATAAAACATAACTTAAGCAAATTGTACCAAAAGTACATAAAATTCAAAGTACAGAATTCAAATACGGAAACAAAAGTACAGAAGCAAAGTACAAAACAAAATACAGAAACAAAGTACGGAAATTCAGTTATACAAGCCATGGTATTGTTCAGACAATCCAAAGAAAAATAAATGACTGAAAGCTTTAAATGGAATATTTCACTGTATGTGCGTGCTTTCAAGTCCTTTTCTTGCTCCCACTTCAATCCTCCATCTCCTCATCACTCGCAGTCTCCTCATCTGAACCCTCAGCTGCTACAACATCATCATCAGCACCATCAGCACCTGCAGCTCCACTGCCCCCTCCATAATAGAATGGCCTGTCCCCAGGGTAATTCACATAGGAACGGTACTGATCCGGAGTCATAACCTGCTGAGCAGAGTCTGATGGAGCACCCCAATGCTGCTGCATACGGTAGAGCGACTCCTGGATACCCAGCTGACCTCTGTAGTGTGCCTCCATAGCATCCCAAGTGTAACTCTGATACCTAGTGTTGAGTATTTTGGTGTTGGCTGCATTGTTTGGCAAAACCAAGGTATTGAATAGAAGCATCTCCACATGTAGAACATTTCTTCAGTTGGAAGTCTTTCATTTTGAAGCTGTTCAGAAGCTCAAAATTACATCAGAAGCTGAATGCTCATCAGAAGCACTGTAGCACTTCAGAAGCTGATTCAGGTTCTGAAGTCCAGCGTTGACTTTTGTTGACCTCATCAGAAGCTGGGTTTTCAGAATTGTTTTGGCATGAATCTTTGCAAGATTGATCAAGGAATTATTCACGCGTATTGCTTCTAGAATGCTGATTTATTTGAAGAAGATTTTATTGAAGATTTGGTTCAAAGATATGAAATTCATATTTTCCTGTTATAATCTTTAAAAGATTCAGAACAGTTTTATTTGTTACATTATTGGACCAATCTTATTTCTGTAACAAATCAAATCAGAAGATTAGTTTTATTTTGCAAGACTGAAGGCTATATAAGGAGGAGGGCTGCTGCTATTCAAGATACGAATTTAGAGTTTAAGATCAGAGAATTGAGTCTTAGTGGTTTTTAAGCTTTTGCTTTATTTTTGTACGCCACTCATATGCTTTGAGTTGGTTTAGGATTTTTATTGAGTTGTAATTCATTCTAAGCCTCTAGGTACGAATGAAGTTGTGTTTTTAAAGTTTTCTGAAAAACAGAGTGTTTTTGATTAAGGGTTTCAGTAACAGGTTTGTTACTTGAATAGGAAGTTAGTGGTCTCTAATACTCAACGTGTTGGGTAGAATTCAAGACTAGGAGGAAGTTAATTGCTTAGGCTGGGAACTGGGAGTCAGTGTCTTGAGTCATAAGGATTAATTCCTATAGTGGAATTCCTTCCTGGATTGGTATCCCCCAGAGTAGGAGGTGTTTACTCCGAACTGGGTTAACAAACCTCTGTGCCTGTTTACTTTCCTGCACTTTAATTTGCTGCTTGTGTGTGTTTGTGTTTGTGCTCTGTTTTGCAAATTATTGTGTCCTGTGTGTTGTTCAGAACCTGTTTGGTTCAGAACCTGATTTCTCTTTAGTATTGCCTGGCCAGAATTTCAATTGGCATCAGAGCAGGCACCCTGCCTGTAATTTGGGTGAGATCCAGAGGAGTTTATTTCTGGCAAGCATGGATAGAGAAGGAGGCTATGTCAATAGACCACCCCTACTAGATGGCACAAACTATGAGTATTGGAAGTCAAGGATGTGTGCTTTTCTAAAGTCTATTGACAGCAGGACTTGGAAAGCTGTGATAAAAGGCTGGGATCATCCTGTGTATACAGACAAAGATGGTAATAAGACTGAAATTTTGAAGCCTGAGGAGGAATGGACCAAAGCTGAAGATGATCTGTCTCTGGGAAATTCAAAAGCTTTGAATGCTATCTTTAATGGTGTTGATCAGAACATGTTCAGACTCATCAAACAATGTACTGTGGCTAAGGATGCTTGGGAAATTCTGAAGACCACTCATGAAGGAACTTCTAAGGTAAAGATGTCCAGATTGCAGCTGCTGACCACCAAATTTGAAAACCTGAAGATGAAGGAAGATGAATCCATTCAGGATTTTTACATGAATGTGCTAGATATGGCAAATTCCTTTGATTCTCTTGGGGAGAAGATGTCTGATGAGAAGCTAGTGAGAAAAATCCTCAGGTCCCTGCCCAGAAGGTTTGACATGAAGGTTACAGCAATTGAAGAGGCTCATGATATCACCACTATGAAGCTTGAGGAACTGATTGGGTCTTTGCTCAATTTTGAGACTGCATTCTGCAAACAGCCTGATAAGAAAGGGAAAGGAATAGCATTTGCAGTTAATTCAGGAGCTGATGATCAACCTGAGTCTGATGAGGAGGATAATGACTTATCAGAAGCTCTAGTGTTGCTGGGAAAACAATTCAACAAGATTCTGAAGAATGTTAACAAAAAAGTCAAAGCCAAAGGTCAGAATTTCAGATTCAATAAAAAGCAACAAACTGATGAGAAGAAGATCAAGTCTGAGGAGAAAAGTAATCAAGCTAAAGGTGTGCAGTGCTATGAATGTGAGGGTTATGGACACATCAAATCTGAATGTCCTACTTTCCTCAAGAAACAAAAGAAGAGCCTAGCTGTTGCATGGTCTGATGATGGTTCTGAAGATGATGATGTTAGTGAATCTGATATGTGTGATACTGGTCTGGTAGTGAGGTCAGGAGATATCTTGAAGAAGGAAGCTGTTTTAGAGTCTGAGACTTTTTCAGAGTCTGACTCAGAGTCTGAAGCCTCATCTGTGTCTGAAGCTGCTAAAACCTCATATGATGAACTAGCTGACAACTATAGGAAGCTGTATACCAGAAGTGCTGAGGTTTGCAAACAAGTTCTGGATCAGAAGGAGACTATTTTTCAACTGGAGGCTGAAAAAGGAGAACTTCTTGTGCAGAATTCAGATTTGAAAGAAGAAGTGAACCAGTTAAATTCCCAACTTGAACATATGAAAAAGCAGGTTAGAATGATGAATACTGCTACTAATGTGTTGGATGAAATTTTGGGTGCTCAGCAACAAGGAAAAACTGGATTAGGCTTTGATGATCAGACTCAGAATCCCAAACAGAAGATTCGTGTTAAAGAATATGTTCCTGCCACTAAAACTGATAATCCTGTGATTGGGACATCTCAGATGAGACCTCAGAAACAATCCCAGATGCAAGCTCAGAAGCAAGCTCAGAAGAGACCTCAGATGCAAGGTCAGAAGCAAGTTCAGATGCTGCCTCAGAAGCAACCCCAGAAATTCTTCAGAAACAGAAGGAGGAGAAATCATCCATGGATTTGTCATCATTGTGGAAAGAAAGGGCATATCAAACCATTTTGCTTCAAACTTTATGGCTATCCTCAACACTTTCAGTATAGAAAAGTTGAACCAGCTACTATCAGTCACAATGTTCAGAAGGTGTGGAAGCCCAAAGTTCAGAATGTAGGCCTGATTGCTCATACCTCATTGAGAGCTACTTCAAAAGAAGACTGGTATTTTGATAGTGGGTGTTCAAGGCACATGACTGGTGTGAAGAAGCTGCTGAGCAATATCAGATCATACTCCAGAAGTTATGTGACATTTGGAGATGGTGTAAAAGGTCAGATTCTGGGTATTGGTGATTTGAACAGAGAAGGTTTGCCCAGACTTAATGATGTGCTACTGGTGGAAGGATTAACCTCTAATCTGATCAGTATCAGCCAACTTTGTGATCAAGAATTGAAGGTTAATTTCAACAAGCAGGAGTGTATTGTTACTGATCAGGAAGACAAGATTCAAATGAGGGGCTGCAGATCCAAAGACAATTGTTACTTATGGGTTTCTGAAGAAGAAAGAAGTCTGACTTCTTGTCTTATGAGCTCAGAAGAGGAAGTCAAACTCTGGCACCAGAAACTGGGACATTTGCACTTGAAAGGCATGAAGAAAATCCTAAGTACTGAAGCTATCAGAGGTGTGCCTAATCTGAAGATCAATGAGGACAATGTTTGTGGTGATTGTCAAATTGGAAAACAAACAAGAAAGTCTCATCCCAGATTAGTTCACCAGGTAACTACTAAAGTACTAGAACTTGTTCATATGGACTTTGATGAGACCTTTGCACCAGTGGCCAGACTAGAGTCCATAAGACTGTTGTTGGGTGTCTCCTGCATTCTCAAGTTCAAGCTATTTCAGATGGATGTGAAAAGTGCATTTCTGAATGGATATCTGGAAGAAGAAGTGTATGTTGAACAGCCTAAAGGATTTGTGGATCATAATTTTCCTAATCATGTTTACAAACTGAAGAAGGCCTTGTATGGATTGAAGCAAGCACCAAGGGCATGGTATGACAGACTGACTCAGTTTCTTGTGGCTCAAGGTTACAGAAAAGGAGGTTCTGATAAGACTTTGTTTGTGAAAGATGAAAGTGGGAGTCTGATGATAGCTCAGACTTTGTTTGGAGGGATGTCTCAGAAGATGGTCAAACTGTTTGTTCAGCAAATGCAATCAGAGTTTGAAATGAGTTTGGTTGGTGAGCTGACATATTTTCTTGGATTACAAGTTAAGCAAATGGAAGATACAATCTTCATCTCTCAGAGTAAATATGCCAAGAACATAGTGAAGAAGTTTGGAATGGAATCAGCTGCTCATAAGAAGACACCAGCTGCTACTCATCTGAAGTTAACCAAAGATGAACAAGGAGTATCAGTGGATCAAAGTCAGTACAGAAGCATGATAGGGAGCTTATTGTATTTAACTGCAAGCAGACCTGATATCACTTATGCTGTTGGAGTTTGTGCAAGATACCAAGCTAATCCTAAGATGAGTCATCTGACACAAGTGAAGAGAATCCTGAAGTATGTGAATAGCACAAGTGACTATGGAATCATGTATTCACACAGTTCAAGTTCTGAACTGATGGGATATTGTGATGCTGACTGGGCTGGAAGTGCTGATGACAGGAAGAGCACCTCAGGAGGTTGTTTCTTTTTGGGAAATAACTTAATTTCATGGTTTAGCAAGAAGCAAAACTGTGTGTCATTGTCAACTGCTGAGGCTGAATATATTGCTGCTGGAAGTAGTTGCTCACAATTGGTGTGGATGAAGCAGATGCTGGAGGAGTACAACATTGAACAAAGAACTATGACATTGTTCTGTGACAATTTGAGTGCCATCAACATCTCTAAGAATCCAATTCAGCACAGCAGAACCAAACACATAGACATCAGGCATCATTTTATCAGAAACCTTGTGGAGGACAAGATTATTCAGCTGGAACATGTAGCTACTGAAGAACAAGTTGCAGACATTTTTACAAAGGCCTTGGATGCTAAGCAATTTGAAAACTTAAGGAGCAAGTTAGGTGTGTGCTTATTTGAAGAATTCTAGCAATTAAAGCAAACTGGATGTGAGGAAGATAGAGTACCTGCCAGCTTTGTTAGTGCTAAGTGTGATCCTGTCTCTGATACTAAGTCTGAAGTTCAAACTGGGACAGTAGTTGAAGATGTTTGTGCAGTTTTCCTTCCCTATATGAAGACTATGATTTGTCAGAATTTTGTGGCTAAAAAGGGGGAGAAAATCTTATGTAATGTGTTGGCTCTGATACAACAAGTCTTATGCAAAGTGTTGCTGCTCAGAAGTTCAAATTTCAGATGTTCAGTTCTCAGTGAAAAAAATCTTATGTAATGTGTTGGCTCTGATACAACAAGTCTTATGCAAAGTGTTGCTGCTCAGAAGTTCAAATTTCAGATGTTCAGTTCTCAGTGTGGTTCAGAAGTTATTTGTGAAGCTCAGAGTTCATAACCAATGCAACAAGTGCTGTCAAGATGTTATTGAGGGGGAGTATGTGTCTCAGGGGGAGTACGAGTTTGTAGTGATCCTGAAGTAAAGTGGTAGCCAAAAAGAGTGATCCTGAAGAAGATTTGTGCTCAGCTCCTGAAGTGTGCTCTGATACCTTTTGGTAGTAAGGGGGAGTTTGTTTAGCTTCAGGGGGAGTATTATGCTGTTCAGGAGTTGATCAGTAGCTCTGATACCTTGGAGTAGCTCTGATACCTTGTTTGTGATGATCAGGAGTTGATCAGTAGGTTATGTGTGCTTCAGTAGCTGATTTGAACTGAAGCTGGTTTGTGTTTCTCATGATAGTCATAAATGAATCCGCTGCTAATTACTATGTTATGATTGATCATTGTGGAGTTCTTCATTGCTGAGTTGTTTATAAGGGAGATTGAAGAACTTGGATGGTTTTAGCCAAAAATTTGCCAAAGGGGGAGATTGTTGAGTATTTTGGTGTTGGCTGCATTGTTTGGCAAAACCAAGGTATTGAATAGAAGCATCTCCACATGTAGAACATTTCTTCAGTTGGAAGTCTTTCATTTTGAAGCTGTTCAGAAGCTCAAAATTACATCAGAAGCTGAATGCTCATCAGAAGCACTGTAGCACTTCAGAAGCTGATTCAGGTTCTGAAGTCCAGCGTTGACTTTTGTTGACCTCATCAGAAGCTGGGTTTTCAGAATTGTTTTGGCATGAATCTTTGCAAGATTGATCAAGGAATTATTCACGCGTATTGCTTCTAGAATGCTGATTTATTTGAAGAAGATTTTATTGAAGATTTGGTTCAAAGATATGAAATTCATATTTTCCTGTTATAATCTTTAAAAGATTCAGAACAGTTTTATTTGTTACATTATTGGACCAATCTTATTTCTGTAACAAATCAAATCAGAAGATTAGTTTTATTTTGCAAGACTGAAGGCTATATAAGGAGGAGGGCTGCTGCTATTCAAGATACGAATTTAGAGTTTAAGATCAGAGAATTGAGTCTTAGTGGTTTTTAAGCTTTTGCTTTATTTTTGTACGCCACTCATATGCTTTGAGTTGGTTTAGGATTTTTATTGAGTTGTAATTCATTCTAAGCCTCTAGGTACGAATGAAGTTGTGTTTTTAAAGTTTTCTGAAAAACAGAGTGTTTTTGATTAAGGGTTTCAGTAACAGGTTTGTTACTTGAATAGGAAGTTAGTGGTCTCTAATACTCAACGTGTTGGGTAGAATTCAAGACTAGGAGGAAGTTAATTGCTTAGGCTGGGAACTGGGAGTCAGTGTCTTGAGTCATAAGGATTAATTCCTATAGTGGAATTCCTTCCTGGATTGGTATCCCCCAGAGTAGGAGGTGTTTACTCCGAACTGGGTTAACAAACCTCTGTGCCTGTTTACTTTCCTGCACTTTAATTTGCTGCTTGTGTGTGTTTGTGTTTGTGCTCTGTTTTGCAAATTATTGTGTCCTGTGTGTTGTTCAGAACCTGTTTGGTTCAGAACCTGATTTCTCTTTAGTATTGCCTGGCCAGAATTTCACCTAGGATCCCACTGGTGAATCTGAGGCTGCTGTGGCTGTGGAGGCTGCTGCTCCTGTGCTTGTGAAGATTCAGGCTGATCTTGTGTTTGGTGGGGGGTTCTTCTGACTTGCCTCCCCTCATTGTGTCGGGCAATATATGCATCATCCACCGGATTTACTATCTGCTCGTGGATTTATGGTGGGAGGACAATGCGTGCTGACTGGCACAGGCCCATAATCAGTCCGGGGAAGGCAAGTGGACACTTAGCAGTTGTTATGCCACTCATTGCAACTGTTTTAAGCTCCTTTGCAATGATTCTGGCAACGTCCACTTTCTTCCCAGCAAGGATACAATAAATGAGGGGGGTGACATCCAAAGTGGTTGAGGACATATGGCTTTTGGGGCGGATATTGTGTAAGATTAGGTTGAGAATCACCTGAGCTGGCATTGTCATGTCCTGCTTCAATGCCCTAAAAGGCCTCCCAGCTGCATTCAGATCATAGTCCTTACCCTCCTTGAAGATAGCTTTCTTAATCTCTTCGTGGTCCCAGTTGCCACGAGCTTGCTGAGTGTGGTACTCACACAAGTATTCAGATTCCACAGGAGTCAGAGGGTTTCCCAGGTAAGCATTGATGGCTGGGCGGTGAAACTTCACAACATGGCCACGGACAAAGGTTTGGAATTCAAATGGGTCCTCAGGGTCATCCGGTATTGCGTTCGCGTAGAACTCCCTCACAATATCGGCATTGATATTTGTCGGAGGACTAACCAATGTCTCCCACTTCCGACTCTCAAAAATCCCCAAAATTCCTGTGTATTTCCCTTGAGGATTGATGATGAATTGTTTCTCATGCAAAAACTTCCTCTTGAGCAGCTCCTGGTACCTTGCTGCATGATGTGCGCTCCGGAAGCGACTCGCATCGAACGGAGCGGATGCTCGAGAAGACGCTTCTCCCGCTTTCCTTTTGCTTCCGGTTGGTTTGGTTTTAGGTGCCATGCTGCAAAATAAACAGACAAAACACACAGAACAAATATATAGATAGAGGTTAGTATAAAATCAAATTGAAAAATTCAGAGCAAAAATTTTAAAATTTTAAAATTTTCTGGAGAAAATCGCTGAGCGACCATAACAATCGCTAGGCGAAAAATGTTCATCATTTCTGGGTTTTCCAGATGAACTTTCGCCTAGGCGATCGTATTTTCGCTAAGCGAAAATACACAGAAATTGAAAAATTTTTGTAAAAATCTCTCTGAACTACCTCTAATCCTAAACAACACACCTAGTCATTTCAGAAATGAAGTATACTAACAATAATGGCAAGCAAAACACCATAAACCCTTGTTTAATTCAAGTTTATACAGAAATGGGTTTATCCAAAAATTGATTCAAAAACGTGATTTTGCATGGCATTAATTTTGTTATTATGTTTCATTTCTAACTAAAACTAAATTCTAATCTAACCAGCATCTAACCATTCTAACACAGCATAAGAAACCTAACTATCAAATTCAAAAAAATATAACCCATAATTCGAAAATTGAAAATAAACGAAAATAGCAAGCAAACCTGATGATTAAATGCACACAGAAATGAAAGAATGAAGTGCAGGTGCTTAGGATCTGGCTTTGCTAGGCTTTGGGTTGATTTTTGTTTGAGGAATTTGAAAGGTTTAGATGTGGTTTTGTGAGAAATGAAGAAATAAAAGGTTAGAAAACCGGTTTATTGTGTTTACTTGGGTGGTTGGGTACGGTTAGGAAGTCATAAATGAGGGCAAGTGGGTTGACTGGCTTTGGAAACAGGAACTGTCTGTCTTCGTATTTTCGCTGAGCGAAAGTTTCATCGCTAAGCGAAAATACTTTGGTCAACACTGGTCAAACTGACCTATAAATGTCGCTTAGCGAACGTACTTATTCGCTCAGCGATCCATGACAGGTAAAATTTTTCAGTTCTGAATTTTGGACTGGTTTCTGATTTTGAATGAAAAGTGACCTAAACTAAAATGCAAAGCAGTAAACTACTTACAAAATTGGGGTGCCTCCCAACAAGCTCTTGTTTAACGTCATTAGATCGACGCCTGATTCGCTTATGCATAAGAATCGATGAGAGAAATTGTCGTCGTGTGCCGAACAACTTCACCTCCAAAATATGGCTTCAGCCTCTGTCCATTCACTGTCCATGTTGACTTAGTGATAGGATCCTCTAGTTCCACAGCTCCATAAGGTTTTACTTCCTTGATCATGAACGGACCGGACCATTTGGACTTCAATTTACCCGGAAATAGTCGTAGCCTTGCATTGAACAGCAACACCATTTGACCAGGCCTGAATTCCCTCTTCATGATCTTCTTGTCATGATACCGTTTAACCTTTTCCTTATAAAGCTTGCTTGACTGATAGGCTTGGTCACGCATTTCTTCTAACTCATTCATCTGAAGCTTTCTCTTCTCCCCAGCTTGCTCTTGATCAAAGTTCAAAAACTTGAGCGCCCAAAACGCTTTGTGCTCCAACTCGACCGGCAAGTGGCATGCTTTCCCATACACCAACTGGAATGGTGTGAAACCCGTAGGAGCTTTGTATGCGGTCCTATAGGCCCACAACGCTTCGTCCAGTTTCATCGCCCAATCTTTCCTTGAAGATGACACGGTCTTCTCAAGTATCCGTTTGATTTCACGGTTGGATACCTCGGCTTGACCGTTGGTCTGTGGATGGTATGGTGAAGCTACCTTGTGCTTTACTCCATAGTGCTCAAGTGCTTTTGCTAACTGTTGATTGCAGAAGTGAGAACCTCCATCACTTATTAGCACTCTTGGAGTTCCAAATCGGGAAAAGATGTTCTTTTCAGAAACTTGACCACCGTCTTGCTATCGGCTTTCTGAGATGCTATTGCTTCTACCCACTTTGACACATAATCAACAGCCACCAGAATATACTCGTTGTTCAAAGAAGGATGGAAATGGCCCTACAAAGTCAATACCCCAACAGTCGAAGACTTCGACTTCAAGGATACTTTGTAGAGGCATTTCATTCCTCTTTGAAATCCCTCCGGTTTTCTGGCAACTCTCAGCATTCTTTCACATGTTCATATGAGTCTTTGAACAAGGTGGGCCAATAAAAGCCAGCTTGAAGAACTTTGCTCCAGTTCTTTCTCCACTGTAATGACCACCATATGGCGAGTTGTGACAGTGCCACATGATGTCCTTGGCTTCTTCTCTTGCAACACATCTTCTCAATAAGTGGTCTGCTCCAATCTTGAATAGAGTACGGGTCATCCCAAATGAATTGAGTGGCGTCTCTCAACAACCTCTTCTTCATTTGCCATGTGTAATCCTCCGGTATGAACCCCGTTGCTTTGTAATTGGCCATGTCAGCGAACCATGGTCTTTCTTGCACCATAAGCAACTTCTCATCCGGGAACTCTTCAAGGATGTCCATTTCATTCTTCGTTATCTCATTGTTCACCAATCTTGACAGATGATCAGCTACTAGGTTCTCAGTCCCCTTCTTGTCCTTAATCTCCAAATCAAACTCTTGGAGTAGCAACATCCAACGGATGAGTCTCGGCTTTGAGTCGGGTTTGGTAATTAAGTACTTGATAGCTGCATGGTCAGTCCAGATAACAATTTTTGAACCAATGAGATATGAACGAAATTTTTCTAATGCGAACACTATGGCAAGTAATTCTTTTTCAGTGGTAGCATAATTGACTTGTGCGTCATTTAAAACTTTACTTGCATAGTGTATAGCATGAAAAATTTTGTTTTTGCGTTGACCTAACACCGCGCCTACCGCATAATCACTTGCATCGCACATAAGTTCAAAATCGTATGTCCAGTTTGGTGCGGTGATTATGGGTGCGGATGTTAAGCTATCCTTTAAACTATTAAAAGCATTTAAACAATCAATATCAAAATCAAAAGACTTATCTTTGTTGAGCAAGTTGCTCAATGGCTTTGCAATTTTTGAGAAGTCTTTGATGAATCTCCGATAGAACCCGGCATGGCCTAGGAAACTTCGGATTCCTTTGACATTGACTGGTGGTGGAAGTTTTCCTATCACGTCGATCTTAGCTTTATCAACTTCAATACCCTTGGAGGAGATCTTGTGACCAAGGACTATACCCTCGGTTACCATGAAGTGACACTTCTCCCAATTGAGCACCAAGTTGGTTTCCTTGCACCGTTTCAGTACCGTGTCCAGATTCTTCAAGCACAAATCGTATGATGACCCGAAAACTGAGAAGTCGTCCATGAACACTTCAATGCTTTTCTCTATCAAGTCTGCAAAGATGGCTTGCATGCATCGTTGAAATGTTGCTGGAGCGTTACATAAACCGAACGGCATGCGTCGATATGCAAATACCCCAAAAGGACATGTGAATGCAGTCTTCTCGTGATCGTCTGGATTCACCGATATCTGATTGTAACCCGAATACCCGTCAAGGAAACAGTAAAAAGCTTGTCCTGACAGCCTCTCTAGCATTTGATCCATAAATGGTAGAGGAAAATGATCCTTTCTAGTTGCTTTGTTCAACCTCCGGTAGTCGATACACATCCTCCAACCGGTCACGGTTCTTGTCGGTATGAGCTCATTCTTCTCGTTCGTGATAACCGTCATACCTCCCTTCTTAGGGACAACTTGAACCGGACTAACCCAAGTGCTATCCGAGATCGGATATATCATGCCGGCTTCAAGTAGCTTCACTACTTCTTTCCGGACTACTTCCTTCATGTTTGGGTTTAGCCGTCTTTGAGGTTGTGCTACCGGCTTATAATCCTCTTCCATCATGATCTTATGCATGCAATAGGAAGGACTTATCCCTTTTAAGTCGGATAGTGTCCAACCTATTGCTTCCTTGTTGGACTTCAAAACTTCGACCAATTTTGTTTCTTCGTGGTTTGACAAGGAGCTACTAATGATTACCGGTTTGGTACCCTCTTGATCAAGAAACACATACTTCAAATGTGAGGGCAATATCTTCATCTCCGGCTTCACTTCTTCTACTTTAGCTTCATTCGTCAATTCCTCGATTTTGGCTTTGTGAGGAGGAATTTCCTTCAACGAATCGAGCTCCTTCAAACACTCTTCAAGCTCTAGCTCATCTTCTTCTCCTAGGATACTTAGTGCGTTTGTCAATACTCTCTCAAGATGTGTCAAGTCATGCAACTGGTTTCTCGTATCAACTATCAATTCTTCCGTTGCATCCATCTTGAAACACGCAGCTTTATCACTAGGAAACTTCATTGCTTCATGGATGTTGAAATTGACTTCTTCATCGTCCACACGGACTTTCATTAAGCCTCCGTCAAGATCAATCATCATCCGTGCCGTTTGCATGAAAGTTCTCCCAAGAAGTAGTGGCACATCATCATCCTCCGGAATGTCCATCACTACAAAGTCGACGGGGAACAAGAACTTGTCGACTTTCACCAACACGTCTTCAGCAATTCCCAATGGACGAGTGTATGATTTGTCGGCCAATTGCAAGGTTAAGTTGGTTCTCTTCACAACTATATCACCTATCCTTTTGACAACGGATAATGGGATTAGGTTGATGCTTGAACCCAAATCAATGAGTGCCTTGCCAACATCAACATTGCCAATGGACACGAGCAGTGTAACTTTGCCCGGATCTCTCTTCTTTCTTGACAATGTATTCTGGATGATTTCACTACAATTCGCGTCTAGCAGAATTGTTTCTTCTTCATTAAATCTCCTCTTCTTGGAAAGGATTTCTTTCATGAACTTGGCATACGTCGGCATTTGCTCTAAGGCTTCCGAGAATGGTATGTTAATTTGTAACCTTTTGAAAACTTCAAGGAACCTAGCAAACTGCCTCTCTTTCTCTTTTTTGGCTGGTGTAGTTGGGTAAGGTAGGTGCGGTGTCGGTGCATTCTTCACTACTTCTTGCTTCTTGCCCTTCTCCTTCACCACATCCTTCTTCCATACAATGTTTTCATTTTCAACTACATCCTTATTATTTTTTTCTACTACATCCTCTATATGTACATCTCCCGTTTCTTCCTCACGTCCTTCATCATCATCCTTCTCCTTCACCTCATTCTCAACAACCCTTCTCTCTACTTCAAGATTGTCCCCTATACCTTTACCAATGACCTTCCCGCTCCTTGTAGCAATTGCCTTGCAATTTTCGTTGTCTCTTGATGCAAGGACTTCCTCATCAAAATGACTTAATTGTCATTTCGATGATGATGCATGATCCTTTGGGTTGGTTTGTGTGTTGGCGGTAAAGGTTCCGCCTTGTTGAGTAGCTTGAGAAAGTTGTTGTGCCAACTGGCCCACTTGCGTCTCCAGATTTTTGATGGACTGCATCAGTGTTCTTCTGGTTGGCCATTGACATCTGCATGAATTGATTGAGGGTTTCATCGGTGCATTGGTTGCGGTTTTGTTGTGGAGGTTGATATTGGTTATAATTTTGGTAAGGTTGTCGGTTATACTGCCCAGCTTCTGGTCTCCACCCTTGGCCATAATTCGGATTATTCCCTCTTGGGAAGTTGTTTGGATGGCTTTGGAATTGGTTTTGAAACTGTTGAGGCCTTGGTTGATTACCAACATAGCTTACCTCTTCTGTAGGGGGCGGACAAAATCCGGTTGGGTGGTCTCCCGAACAAAGCTCGCAAGATGCGACTTGGTGTTGTCTTCTTTGTTCGTTCTGGATGTCCTTCATTTGTTGAGGAAGGTTGGCCATTTTCTTTGTCAACTCTTCCACTTGTTGCGTGAGCAACTTGTTCTGTGCAAGGATCGCATCATTAGTTCCCAAATCTAGGATTCCCGCCTTCCTTTGGCTTTGGCTTCGGTTGTGATGAGCTTGGTGATCATTCAACGCCATTCTCTCTATAATAGCAACAGCATCCTCGACGCTCTTGGCCATCAAAGAACCACCAGCAGCAGCGTCAAGCAATAGCTTGGATTGTTGTTGCATCCCGTTCCGGAATAGATGAATTCGTGTTAACTCATCAAATCCATGGTTCGGACATCTTCTGAGCATTGACTTGAAACGCTCCCAGGCTTCACATAATGTCTCACTTGTACCTTGTGAGAACACCGCAATAGTTGTCTTCGCCTCCATGAAACGATTCTGAGGGAAGAACCTCTCAAGGAATTTCTCCTCAAGCGTGTTCCAGTTCGTCATTACCGTCGGTGGCTGGTCCAAGTACCACTCCTTAGCTTTGCCAATCAATGAATGAGGAAACATCCTCATCCACATAGCCTCCTCGTTATTCTCCGTCTCACCAAGGGTTCCCGCAATCTCATAGAATTTTGTGAGATGTTGGAACGGGTCTTCATGGTCTAATCCTGAGAATGGATTAGCATATAAGATTTGTAAGATCCCCGTCTTCATCTCTGTTTGCTTGGCAGTCCGCGTTGTTTTCCCCAATTGTGCGAAACGGCGTGGACTGTTATTACATGGCAACCCACGACCTCCTGAACCTCCAGGATCATCTACTGCAGCCATTTGTAACTCTTGGCTTGGACTTGGATTAGATGAATGACTAGAAACAGAACTTTCCTCCTGTTGCCTCCTCTTTGCTTGTTGCTTCTTTCTCCGATTCTTGCTATTGTTTCGACGAGCTGTTCTCTCTATCTCGGAATCAAAAAGAAGTTGGTCCTCCGATACTTGACCTCGCATAAACGATATCAACAATCTGACCACAAAGAATTAGCAAACAAGATGGATAAGGAATATTAGTTATATACATAAAAGAATTTTGTGCAAAATTGCTTAAAACCATAATTAAAGTTGCAATGATTATAATATCATAACTTTAATCCCCGGCAACGGCGCCATTTTGTTTAATACAGATGTAAGTATAAGTTTTTATATCGTTCCACAGGGATTAATGTGATATCATAAACCGTTCAACGTCGATTATCGTCTTAAGTTAGGGTTTAATCTTGGTTTTACTACACTACTCATCATTTTAAAAACATAATAAATAAATAGTAGAGTCATAGGACATAGAAGGTGTTAGGATTAACGTTCATCAATCAAACATCGTTTGTATTCGATTGATTACAAATACGGATTCTAGCGTTTTCTTATATATGACATTATTACGTATTGCTCAACAACATCATTGATTTCCCAAATGACGTCGTGAGATCGATTATATCGTTTAATCGATGATTTCTCAATCTATTAAACGATTCAAAAGCTTTACGATCCAATACTATAATGTAATTATCAAAACCAAATCCCATTTCTAGAATTTCTTATCTTGATAGAAAATCATTCTAAACCTAGATTCAAAAGTCTTTTTCAACAACATTTAAATCAAACATAAGATTGAAAAGCAAGAAGAAATTCAATGGTATATAAAAATTGCTAGAATCATATATTGAATAACCAAAAGTTTACAACATGAATGATTGATTACCTATTAATCCCAACAAAGGAGATTAGTTGATCATTGTCATGACAACCATTGCAAAATAAGAAAGGAAGATGAAGATATATGAGAGCTTGATGTCTCAAAGCTTCTAAAATGTCTTCTTCAATCCAAATCTAATTGCTATTTGAAGTTTTCCTCCTTCTATGCCTAATCTCTCTCTCTTAGGAATAAACTCTTAAATTTCGTGTAAAATGAAAGCAATTCCAAATGTCAGTTTTTAACCTCAAAGCTGTAAAAAGCTTAAATACTAAACTGATAAATACACTTTCGCTCAGCGATACGTATCATCGCTCAGCGAACAATTCAAAACAGCCAATAGAGATCTGCCACGTCATCTTCTACAGTTAGACCGCCTTGATGATTTCGCTGAGCGATCCAAATATCGCTGGGCGAAAACAAGCTTCCCCTGTTCCAAAAAATCCCTGCCTCACTTCGCCAACCTTTCGCTGTAGGATCGCTAGGCGAAAATTCTCTGCCTCACTTCGCTCAGCAGTCGCCACAATATCGCTAGGCGATAATTCTCTGCCTGATTTCGCTCAGCAGTCGCCCTAGGATCGCTAGGCGATTGTCTCCATGCTTCTCTTCAATAATTCTTTCTAATTTCAGGTCCTGGCTTGCTTTTTCCTACACAAATGGGGAAGAATGAGATATACAAAGAATAATTGGCATTTATTCATAAATTCCATGCTTTTCCTAGGATAACTTGCACAACAAGTAATTAAAAGGCATTATAAAAGACATGGATTTATTCATATTTTGCCACTTATCAGTCTCCTATTTATAAAATCTTAACAAGAGTCTTATCTATCCAATGTGAGACTTGTGCTTCCACTACATCTTATCTATCTAATGTGGCACTAGGGTTTTTCCCACTACACCCCCTCATGCCCAACACTATTGGCTTAGTGCGTGTATATAAATGGTGGGTGGCCCGATCGATAAGCTTTCATACCATCTTAGAAATTATGGTTGACCTCTCAATCAAAAATCCAGTTTAATTATCAGTAATTTACGTTTATTTTCGTAGTCTTCGTTTAATCACTCCTATCTACACATACTTTTGCAATTATTTATGTAACTATAATCTAATTTTCATTTTCTTTGTTCTAGTTACTACCACAATATTCACCAACTCAACATCTTAGAATTTATATGTTCTAAAAAAAATGATGTGTTTATATCGAGTAGAGATCCTCTTCATTTTTTGAAAGAAATGAACCCCTTGATATAATTTTGGTATATAAATGTCTAATTAACGTGACACATTCAAAAATATGTGCATTTATATCATGTATTTACTACAAAACTATAATAGTAAATATTGTTATTTATTTTAAAAAATTGAGAGAATCTCAACTCATTTATATCTAACTAATAACTGGATAGTAAAATAGTACTAACAATATTCACTAAACAGCTGTAATTCCAAAAGTGTAGTTATGAGATACTTACTACTAGCATCGCAAATGAATATATCAAGAATCAGTCGATAAACCATTTTCATAAAAAAAGAAAAGAAAAAAAAGAGAAGAAATTAGTCAAAAAAGAGTTAGTATCCTATAAAGAAAACAAGAAAGCAAACTTTTATAAATTGATATTGATGTCACGTCTCAGATATGGCAAAGGCTACGGTGGGAGACCTCAGTAGGGCTCTCACCGTGAGAGACTTGTTTTTTTTTTTTTCTTTTTTAAAACACATGGTTTAGTACAAAAAATACACGGTATTGACAGAAAAATGCACGGTCTGATGTCAGACTTATAAAAAACGCACGGTTTAGTAAAAAAAATGCATGAACCGTGCGAAATTTACAGACAGAAAAAATGCACGGTCTGATGTCAGACTGTTCACTTTTCAGTTTTTTTAGTTGAAAAAATGCACGGTCTGATTTCAAACCGTGCACTTTTCACTTTTCAGCTTTTTTTATAAAAAAAAATCATAGTCTCTTACGGTAGGAGACCTAATACAGTCTCCCACCGTAAACGGCACCCATCACATATTGAATGATAGTAGATTGACAATAGTTCAGAGTTGAAATTCCATATACGGAACTCATCACATTGACGTCAATATACTTCCAACAATCTCAACCGTTGATCTTTCATGGTGTAATTTCTAGGTGCCAGATATTTTGATTTTTGTTTTTTGCTTTCCAAAGGAAGTTATCTACTACTACAATAATAAAATTGATGACCATCAATTTTCCTTAATTAACCTCATAATATCTCCCCAAATCACTGATTTTATGGGTAAATTCGTCATTGTCTCTCTTTAATCACATTTTAAAGCTCTTCAGCATATTAATTAATGCACAGCTTTTAATGTTCGTTTTCCAAAAAAAAATGTAGTCAGACAATAAACCTCTTCTGTTTTCCACTGCTGCTTTTATTCTCACCGTTTTGTATCCTTATAGATATCCTCCATCTCAATATAATACTATTCATGTTTCCCACATGACATTTTATATTGATTTTTGTTCTTGCTTTTGTTAGCTTGATTTTAATTACTCTACTCTTCATTGGGTTTAATTAAATCATATGTACATGTCATATATGTTTACTTTTGATTACACAGAGAAAAGAGTACAACTTATAATAAAAGTTTTGGATGCTAATCATTCTAAAAGAAATAATATTGACGAGAAATGAAAAGAAGTCAATGCCAGAATTCAAAATATTTTACAAAAACATAACCAAAATTAATCTAATAAAGTCTATACTACTTTCACATGTTATAATTCAACATGAAATAATATTTTTTAACATGAATTGTGTTGCACCAACGATTTTTGTGAATGAAAATAAATGGTCAATTCTCATCCTTAATGGTTTTGTAATTTTTTATAAGATGGTAGTAAATTAGTGGGTAACGGTTGTAGTGTTTTTCATGGTGAACATTAGACCCCCTACTCAACTCATTCGGCTTCCCTAAGCTAGTAGACCACCAAACCACCTGCTACTAATTGGAGTGAATATTTCCGTAAAAAAATTGGAGTGAATATGAGAATTTTAACAAATGCCATATTTTGAAAATCTACTGACAATATATAAAAGTCGAAGTACAACAAAATTTCATAATCGTCCTTATTAAAACTCATGATCTCCTTAATTTTATGTGCATAATGGTCATTGTGCAAAATTTAATTTATTTGTTTTTTAAAAATTAATTACGGATAATGTTTATCACAAGTGTAACCAATTTCCATAGATAACTATGAAACTAATTTATTTGTTTTTTTTAAAATTAATTACGGATAATGGTCATATCTACTAACATCTACTAATCTACTAACAATATATATAAATCGAAGTACAACGAAATTTCATAATCGTCCTTATTAAAACTCGTGATCTCCTTAATTTTATGTGAATAATGGTCATTTTGCAAAATTTAATTTATTTGTTTTTTAAAAATTAATTACGGAGAATGTTCATCACAACAATATATCTACTAACAATATATAAAAGTCGAAGTACAACAAAATTTCATAATAGTCCTTATTAAAACTCACGATCTCCTTAATTTTATGTGCATAATGGTCATTGTGCAAAATTTAATTTATTTATTTTTTAAAAATTAATTACGGAATCACAAGTGTAACCAATTTCCACGGATAACTATGAAACTAATTTATTTGTTTTTTTAAAATTAATTACGGATAATGATCATATCTACTAACATCTACTAATCTACTAACAATATATAAAAATCGAAGTACAACAAAATTTCATAATCGTCCTTATTAAAACTCATGATCCCCTTAATTTTATGTGCAGAATGGTAATTTTGCAAAATTTAATTTATTTGTTTTTTAAAAAATTAATTGCGGAGAATGTTCATCACAACAATATATAAAAATCGAAGTACAACAAAATTTCATAATCGTCCTTATTAAAACTCATGATCCCTTTAATTTTATGTGCATAATGATCATTGTGCAAAATTTATTTTTTTTTGTTTTTTAAAAATTAATTACGGATAATGCTTATCACAAGTGTAACCAATTTCCACGGATAACTATGAAACTAATTTATTTGTTTTTTTAAAAATTAATTATGGATAATGGTCATATCTACTAACATCTAATAATCTACTAACAATATATAAAAATCGAAGTACAACAAAATTTCATAATCGTCCTTATTAAAGCTCATGATCTCCTTAATTTTCTGTGCATAATGGTCATTTTGCAAAATTTAATTTATTTGTTTTTAAAAAAATTAGTTACGGAGAATGTTCATCACAAGTGTAGGCAATTTCCACGGATAATTATGATACTAATTTATTTGTTTTTTAAAAAATTAATTACGAATAATGTTCATATCTACTAACATCTACAATATATAAAAATAAAAGTACAACAAAATTTCATAATCGTCCTTATTAAAACTCATGATCTCTTTAATGTCGATATTTTGAAAATAGTCACGAGTTTTCAAAATTTTATCATATCGACTATCACATATCGGTACAAAAAAAATTCTTATGCATATATAAGCATGTAAAATCTTGAACGAGTGCGGTTTAAATATTTAACGGTGTTTTAAATATAACATAAAAATATATTTAATAGATACACTACATTAATGTTGATTTTTTGACAATATTCATGAGTTTCGAAAATTTTATCACATTGACTTTCTCATATATCTATATAAAAATTTGTTTCTGCAGATATAAACATTTAAAATCTGCAACGGGAGCGGTGCAAACATTGAACAGTGTTTTGCATATAAAATAAAATTTATTTAATAGACACACTACATTAATGTTGATATTTTGAAAATAGTCAGGAGTTTTCAAAATTTTAGCATATCGACTTTCTCATATATGTATATAAAAATTTGTTTCTGCAGATATAAACATTTAAAATCTGCAACGCGAGCGGTGCAAACATTGAACAGTGTTTTGCATATAAAATAAAATTTAATCAATAGAAACACCGCATTAATGTTGATATTTTGAAAATAGTCACGAGTTTTCAAAATTTTATCATATCGACTTTCTCATATATGTATATAAAAATTTGTTTCTGCAGATATAAACATTTAAAATTTGCAACGGGAGCGGTGCAATCATTGAACAGTATTTTGCATATAAAATAAAATTTAATCAATAAAAACACTGCATTAATGTTGATATTTTGAAATTAATCACGAGTTTTCAAAATTTTATCATAGTGACTATCACATATCGATACATACAAATTTTCTTCTGCATATATAAGCATATAAATTCCTCAATGAGTGCGATTTAAATATTTAACGGTGTTTTAAATACAAAATAAAATTTTATTTAATAGACACACTACATTAATGTTGATATTTTAAAAATAGTCACGGGTTTCCAAAATTTTATCATATCGACTTTCTCATACATGTATATAAAAATTTGTTTAATTAGATATAAACATTTAAAATCTGCAACGGAAGCAGTGCAAATATTAAACATTCTTTTGCATATAAAATAAAATTTAATCAATAGAAACACTGCATTAATGTTGATATTTTAAAAATAGTCACGAGTTTTCAAAATTTTATGTGCATAAAAATTTATTTTTGCATATATAAGCAAATAAAATCCATAACTGGTGTGACTCAACTATTTAACAAATTTTTGTTTACATAAGAGAAAAAAATTAATAGAAACATTACATTATTACTCATAATTTTCATGTAATATCTATAAACATTCTACAATATTAACAATATAATTATATTTTTTTATAATTATCACAATGTTACGTGACCCGTGCGAAAGCACGGGTCTTTTACTAGTTGATTTATGAGAAATGTTAACAGTACTGTTTTAGAGCATTACTTAGCACAATTTAGGATGAAAATACGCGTATTTAATGCATTATAATTTAAAATGTTTGACTTTTTTAAATAATATTTTTTAAATTTAGGATCTTTAACTAGTTTTTTGAGAGCATTCATTTGCATTTATCTTTAAGTAATCATAAAATTGTTTGTAACTTTGATTTTTGTTTTTGGCTTATGTTTTTGTTTTGTTAGAAAGACAGATAAGGAAAAGAGAAAAAAAACCCTTAAAAACAACGTTCAGCCAAAGGCATCAAACCACAAAACAAATTTCATCTCTAAAATGATAGTTTGTCAAAATGTCACTTCTAAACTCAAAATGTTTGAGGTTAGCTAAAAAATTCGTACCATAGTTGCTCTTTTTAAATATATTTTAAAACAATGTTTTTTTTAAAGAAAAAACAAATGTTTAAATATGTTTATTTAAACCAAAAATCTTCATGAACAAGTAAGGATATATTTGTACCTGCGAGTTATCCAGATTTTATTGATCGATGGTAATCAAAATTACTCAGTTACTCCGCATGTTACTAATCCAAATAGTTGACTTGAGCTTATCCTTCTTTTTCCCCGTTTGTGACAAGAAAGGTATTCCCTGGGACTTTAGCAGATATGTCTAGTCGGAAGGCATTTTAAATATTTCGCCTCTTTTAGGTCAAACAGATGTGATACAATATTCCTCATAATCTTTTTCAATTGAATAAAAACCATAGTCTAGTTTTACGATTTTTTTCTTCAAATAACCCATAAACGTTTAATACCAAACTACCCTACTTCGAAATTAGAGTGAATAGTTAATTATCTTTTGAAATTACAACTTTCGTTAATTTTTTTTTGCAATTTTACAAAATTTCAAAAAATCCCCCAATTTTATCAAATGTCCGACAATTACCTCTTCCGTCTATTTTTGTCATTATGCCATGTGATGTGATCGTTAATTATATAGGTGGCACCTCTACGTAAAGTGAATATTATGTCACATCATAAGAAGATAATTGACTTTTTCTTTTGCTTTTTTTTTTTTAAAAAAATATGTATGATTAAAAATAGGACAAACAACACTAAAATTTAGGAATTAGGACTTAACCTATAGAAGCGTTAAATGGTGACCTCTTTATATTGACATATACATCACTAGAATTTAGGAATTTGATATTTGGTGTTGCTTAAAAGTGGAGAAAATGTTGTGAGCAAATAAATATCTAGCTTTCATTATGGCTTCTACATTAGAGATGAATAGACTCTTTTAGCCAAATACAAAGTTTAGCTGTATACAAGAAATATCTAAAAAATAGGGATGAGAAAAAAAAACATCGCTTCTCCTTTTTTTTTAAAGAAACTCTGGTATTGCTTCAGGGTGCAATTTGCATGAGTTTTAAATTTGAGGGGGATATTTACACATTCTTTTTAATCAGACCTTTTTTTAAAAAAAAAAACCAAACAATGCTTATATATAGTATGAAGCCCGGATACTCCAAAACAGATACGTACTAGTATCAGATACGTATCGGATACGTACCCACGAAATATCAAAATTAATTATTTTAATTTGTAAAAAATATTTTATCGGATACATATAAGATATTCCACAGATACACAAAGATACTTATAAGATACTTCACATATACGTATCTTAAAAAAGATGAAGAGAAAAAAAGTGAGACAATGTTGTAAAAATGTAGGGATGTGTATGGTTCAATTTAGATATGCATCATTATAATTGTTTATCAATGATCCACTTAAATTTATAATTCTTGTGGATGAAGGTAATGAGAGAGAGGTGATTCAATTAATCAACATTAGATAAAATTTGTGTTGAGTTCTTTTAATGATGTTTCTCTCGATATCCTAACATATGAAAATATAATATATGGTTTATAAGAAAACTTAACATTTTTTTATTTTGATCACATGTATTATTTTTAAAAAATTGTGACTTTTATAATAATATAATAATAAAGAGTAATCAGTGCTTATTTTTTTAAAGTATTTTACACATAAGAATTTTAGTATAAAATTTTTGTCAACGTATCTTAGCCGTATCGTATCCTAAATTAAAAAAAAAATCGCGTACCCGCGTATCATATCGTACCCGCACCCGTATTGTACCTGGGCTTCATCGGAAAAAAGAGATAAAGACTAAAAAAATGTTCATATACAAAATACACTACTTAATTTTAGCAACCATAAATTTGTTTTAGTTGTAAAAAATGTAAACATTTCTAATAAGTAATTTGAATGTGATAGTTGATTACCGCATAAGAAAAATATTTGGTGAATGATTAAAATTCAGCGAGAGGAAGAATTTATGTTGTATGTTAATCATCGTCGACTACCTATAACATTTTTTTTTACAAGAAGAAACTTATTAAATTTCATTTAAAATAATAGTAGAGATACAAGATGGAATCCTAATATGAATATGGAAACTACCATGATGCAAAACCACCCTAGCAAAACTATGAGCGACTTCGTTGGTTTGTCTCCGAATAAACCTGACATCAGAGGTTACTAAATCATAAGCTAACAGACGTCTACAATCATTGATCACTGCGCTAAAATTAGATACGCCACATTCACTGCCATAAATACTATCCACCACAGTTTTGGAATCAAGCTCAAAGTCCATAATGTCCAGTTGTAAATCACGAACCCAATACAAAGCTGACAATAAACCTAAAGCCTCACCCAAATCCACATCAAGGAGTGGAGTCAGCCATTCAGTTTTGGTTAAAACATAACGACATTCATCATCTCGAATGCACACACCAATACCAACCCGATTCAAAGCTTGAGAGAAGGATGCATCAACATTACATTTGAACCTGCCGGGAACTGGTTTAATCCACTTCAAATCATTCGGTGAAATGGGATGCTGAGGGGTAAGGTGACGAATAGTTTGAGCATTCCTCCAACTAGTAAGAAGATAACATGCACGAGCACAAATATCTTGAGCTGTTTCGGTAATATCGTTACATACCTTGTTGTTTCGATGCTTCCATATACTCCAGAGAGTCACACTGAATACTTATTTTTGCTGCTGGTCCAGGTGTTGTAAGATAGCAAAAATATTTGTTTGAAAACTTGCATTCATATCGAAAACAACCATCAAATTACTCCATAAACCAATACGCTGCCAGCAGAGCATGCTTTTGTTACACATAAAGAACATATGAGTACTATCCTCACCGAAATCATCACACACTGCACACCTATCAGTACACTGAACTCCTTTTGATTGCAAGCGGATTCTTGTGGGCAAACAATTACGACAAGCTCTCCACGAAAAATTCTTAACCTTCAGGGGCAATTTTAAGCTCCAAACACAATTCCAATTACCCCGCACACGGTGTTGAACAACTGTCACACCATGATTCAAAATATCCTTGCAAGCACTCTTAACTGTATAGTCACCATCTCTCTTGAACTTCCAGACAGGCACATCATGAGACACCTATAACAAATTAATTGGAAAAGTGATTATACTAGTTTAATACTTGTTTTTATAGAAATAAATTAGATCTTAAAGTTCACCGCTCTCAAAACTAAAGTTCATATATCTTTTTCAGTTTCTAAACTCTAGCCGTCACACCTTTTCTTCTTAATTTATCAAAGATGGATGATTTAAGGTTAATTTTGACCCGAAATCACCCCTCCACATTGTTTTTCTTTCTCTTTAAGTTAAATAAGTGATTTTCACGTATTTTGAGTTTTCTTTTGTTTGTTTTTGTGATTTTGTCTTCTAGCACGTCTTTGTTTATTTTGAGTTTTCTTTGTGTATTTTTTATTTTCCGTCTTAGAGGGATGTTTGTGTGATTTAGGTTGAAAAAATAGCTTTGATCCAGGAACATGAGTTTTTGATTACTTGAATATAATCATGTTTAGCCATATGTACTCTGTCGTTTTATGTTATTAACATGAATGTTCTGAGTTTGTTCGAAGATTTATCCTTTTTGTTTTTTGCGACTTTGAGTTTGTATTGTATTGATGTATGTTATCAATTTGAATAAATGAATATCGTTTATTTTTGTAAAAAAAAAAATAGATCTAATACAAGAGGGAAGTTGGGTACACCTTTTTTAATTTTTTTTTATCTAACAGTCACACTCTTATTGAATGAAATCATTGATGTCCTACCACTTTAATTGAAACTCATTTTTAAAGTGTGATATCCACCTTAAATTAAGTCACTAAAAATATAAATATTAGAAAAAGTGTTAAAAAAGATAGTGTTGTTAGCATTAATCTTAATACAAATTTACAATGTAATCTGTGTAATTAAGATCATTGTGATCATGTGATGCACAATTCAAAGATAGGTTAATATATTGAAGTACTAGTGATTTATTTCAGAAAAGAAGAGTATTTGAGTTTCAGGTTGGACAAACAAATAAGTAGAAGAACAGATAAAGGAAAAAGTGGTGTGTACAACTTCCCATGCACGTCCAAATGGCACCACAAACAGTATATTACTTGACACACAGGTAACAACAGTGTGGGTCTTACGGAAAAAGGTATAGCAACGTCTTTCAACGTTACACATAGAAGGGCAAAGCCGTCTTATAGAAAAACAGTGTACTAATAGTGTATTAGAATAATGATAACGTATTGTATTCACACATCATTCACACACATATAACAGTAGAGAGGAGAGGTAGTACACTAGTAATAATAATAACAGAAGAAAATCAGAAAAGTTATTTTCTTTGATGGGGTCTTCTTACATAGTGATCATGACGATGTTGGCGTAATGTAGCAGAAGTCATACACATAATACATTCCTAGAGAGAGAAAGAGAAAGTGAAAGAAAGGTCAAAGTGAGGCAGTTGAGTAATTGTAATATGGATAGTACTACTACTACTAACCATTCATTATTATATTGGCCTAGCTGTAATCATTTTTGGTGGAAGCTCTGTTCTGTACCAACAATATCAGATCAAAACCATCCTCGTGATTTTTATTCTGAAAAATACTGCTCTCTTTTCTGCTTTTTGGGATTTTCAACTCATTGAGTACTACTAAAGTTTTTTCTCACAACTACTTATTTTTTAAAATTTTTCATTCTCTATTTTTTACTTTATGCTTTTTTAACTAGGAATGCAAAAATACAAGTTTACGTTCAAAATAACAATATTTTTTTATTTTTATAAATTAATTTGAATACACCAATTTCAATGTATTAATATGTATACACTTTACGTTATTTAATTTTTAAGGACAACTTTTTTTTTTCAAGTCATTTTCTTTGAAATGTATAACTCGTGGACAATTAATAGTCGTATCACAAGTTCAAAAAATATACTTAAATGTTTATGCTAATTTATTTCTAATATGAATCTTTATTTGGTTAATTTAGTCTTTGAGTGTCTTATGTTAGTCAATTAATTAAAATTGACTTCAATGTAAATGGTTTGTAATTTGAATATGTATACTTAAAAATATGTTTAACAATAAATTTGAATGTATCCCTAAAAAAATTGAATGTAAAAATTTTAAGGGTTAAATAATGTTTATCCGTTGTCATTTGGACGAGTTTTGATTTACACCTTTGTAAAAAGAAAAGTTTGAGATTCCCCTTTGTCTTTTTAAGATTTTTTTTGTTTTCACCCCTGCTGTCATCTGACCGGGTAAGTGGGCTTATGTGGCATGTTGATTCATCATTTTTTAATTAATGAATCAACATTTTTAATTCTATCTTCTTTATTTTATTTCCACATGTCCTTTGTATTATTAAATAAATTTATGTAAAAATTAAAAGAAAACAAATATTTTTTTCATCCTTTCCATCATCTTCATCCTTTAAACATTATCTTCATCTTCAAATACTCTAACCTTCATCTTCATCCTCCAAACATTCATATTCATCTTCAACAACCCCAACCAAAATATTCATCACTCCAACCCAAATCTTCATCCAAACTCTTCATCATCAAATTCATCAACAATTCATGTGGTTGTTCGAAGTCATCTTCTTCAAAATTCAGAATTCAAATAAAAAATCTTGAATTCATCATCAAGTTAAAACACTCAAATCCAAAACCCAAAAATTCAATGACCGTAAAAAATTAAAGCAACAAATTCAAAATACTCTGGACCGTAGATCTTACCATTTAGACCTTAGAGCCCTAAAAACAGGGCTTGAACCCTTAGAGCAAGGTTGGGCGCCCTCCAGAAGGGCACAAAGCCCACCTGACAATCCTATACAATTTTAGAGAACTCTCCTAAAGGCACCCTCTGGGCGCCCTCAGCAGCCTGTAAGGTAGAGCTGTCAAAACGGGCTACCCGGCCCGTTTCGGGCCGGCCCGAACGGGTTGCGGGCTTTTTAGGGCCGGGCTAAAAAGCCCTGTTTAAATTCGGGCTCGAATTTAAGAGCCCGAGCCCGGCCCTATACGGGCTCCCGGGCCAGCCCGCATACCAGTCTTTTTTAAAAAAAAAAAAAAAAACTTTTAAAAAAAACAATTTTTTTTAAAAAGACCAGTTTTTTTTTTTTTAAAAAAAAAACTTTTGAGGCTTTGTACAAGATACTAATACAAAAGCAGCATATACTAAATTACTAATACTAAAGACCAACATTGCAATGCAAATCCATGTTGTAATTACCCACTTGAACAGAATCAAAACACAATAACAGAATACATCCACACTGTTCAAAACACAATAACACAATAACATAACATAAATAACATAATCATAAGTTCAAATGATCCCCACAAAGTCACTCCCAAGTCCCAACAAAGTCACTTAGTCTTCCTCCGTGAGGTTCACAACATCCACACTGTTTGATGCTTGTCCACTTCCAAGAGTTTCATTGTCTTGATCACCATTGTTGTCATCATTTAATTCTACAAATTAAGAAATTTTATTGTTAAAGAATGCATGGCAAAGACAGAATGCAATACAGAATACTTGTAAACAAATGCTTAGGGTAGTGTTGTAGTTGTTGAATTTTCAACTTCTTATAGGAGTTGAGTCCATATGACATATTTGAATGGAATGCATGCTTTTATAAACTGGATTGAATCATTTAGAGTATATCATACTTCCAGAAACAACTCCTCAATCTAGATGCATCTTTCAATATAAGATTTCAATATAAGATTTCTTCTTACTAATCACCACAGCCACATTTTCGCGACATCAATAACATTAAATCTGTCTCAATTTCAACAAGTTCAACTAAATCTTAAACAAAACAACAACCAAACATCATAAAAAAACATACAGAATCTTAAATAACAATCCACAACCTAAGATTTCATTCTACAAATCTCCAAGACCATGTTTTCGCGACATCAATTACATTAAATCTGTCTCAATTTCAACTAAACCTTAAACACTGAATCAAAAACACAAAGTTGAAAAAGAAAAAACATAAACATCATAAAAAACATACAAAATTCTAAATTTCAATGCTCATCCTAAAGATTTCACTCTACTAATCACCACAACCACAAAAACAACAATCAATTCTCAAAACAAAACATCATCAGCATACAAAATTCTAAACCTCAATCCTCATCCTAAGATCATTCTACTAATCACCACAACCACAAATGTAACAATCAATTCTCAAAACAAACATTGTAAGACTTTATTTAGTTATCTAAATGATTATTTACTTAAAAAAAGAAAAAACTTAGTTGAGAACCATCATCCTAGCAATTGCTTTCACGCACAATACATTAACAAATGAAAATCAATCTTTAAAGTTGTATACTTTCCCCTAAGCAAGGAAGACATTTAGGTAGATATGTACCTATTTAAGGTAGCCACTTGCAGAGTCCAGCCATTTGAACATGCAAAACCTACAACAAAAAAGAAAAAAATTAAAAGAATTGGCAAAGAAGAAAAAAGTAAAAGAGTTGGCAAAGAATTGTGTTTACACACACCTATATATATAGGTGTCAATTATTAAACTTAAGAAGTAATTAAAAATAATAATATATAGGATCTTAGCAAATAATTCAGGGGGGAAAACACGTGTATACTGATTAAAAACTGATACTTCCCAAACTGAAAACTGATATCATAAAAATAAAAATTAGAACAATGGGAGAAAGATATGATTGAATGATGAACTCAAAAAGTAGAACCATAAAATAACAAAAATTGTTGAAGAAACATATGAATTATCTTTGAAAAAGGCATTAATTATCCTCTAAAACAAACTAATCAAACCTTCAGAAAAAACCAGAAAAGTGGTGAATCTACCACAAACAAAAACGGAAAAAGCAATAGCAGAGAGAAAAAAAAATCCTCTAAAACAAACTTTCAGAAAAATGTCCTCTAGAACTGCAGAATCAAACTTGCCTTCTAAACAACCTAGTAATGTCCTCTAAACTGCATAAAAATGTCCTCTAAAACAAACTTGCCTTCTGAACAACCTAAAAAAATACAAAGACTGAAACGAACCTTGAAGAAAGACGAAGACGGAGACGGCGGAGACGACGGAATTGAAGTGAAGTGAAGTGGATCTGGTGGAGACGGAGATGGCGAAGGCGGAGACGGCGAAGGCGGAGAGTGAACTGAAATGGATCTGCTGCTGATGAACTTGGAACCGTGGGTGGCTGGAACTTGGAAGTGAAGTGAAAGTGAAAGTGAGAGTGAGTGAGAAGTGAGAGTGGG
The DNA here is from genome assembly GCA_018208015.1 of Medicago ruthenica. Classification (NCBI taxonomy): domain Eukaryota; kingdom Viridiplantae; phylum Streptophyta; class Magnoliopsida; order Fabales; family Fabaceae; genus Medicago; species Medicago ruthenica. The sequence goes on from CM031371.1 coordinate 4,224,934, forward strand.
TGAGAAGTGAGAAGTGAGAGTGGGTGGCCGTGGATCTGCTGATGAACTTGGAGAGGAACGAGTGAGTGGCTGCTGATGAAAGTGAGAGACGAGTGAGTGAGAGTGTGAGAGAGTGAGAAGAAGTGAGTTTTTCTGGGGCCGGGTCGGTTTATAAAAGCCCAACCGGCAAATTGCAATTTTCCCGGGCTGCCGGGCTTACCCTATAGCCCAACGGGTCACGGGCTTTTCGGGAGCGGCTAAAAAGCCCTGAATTCATTCGGCTTCATTTAGGCCCAAGCCTACATTTTTTTCGTGCTTCGGGCCGGCCATACTGCTTGCCCGTGTTTGACAGCTCTACTGTAAAGGGTGCTCATAGCCATGGTTTTGGCCTTTATTGATTTGGGCCCAGACCATGGCTGGATAGGCCCCAAAATTGGCGACTATAAATAGTAACCATTGGGATCATTCCAAAGTAGTAGCCAAAACAGACCTGAAAACCCTAATTTTCCTAGATTGTACTCACAGCCAGTACAGTTGGCGCCCACTCGTGGGGCTACTGTAAAACTGACCTAGCCACCAGTCACTGAAACAAAAAGCAGCCGATCCTGCGGCCTCAAAGCACCGCTAAAAACGCCATTAAGCCACCATGCGCTTCAGAGCAGCCCTGGCTTCTCCGAATCCGCCGTGATTCATAACAAACCCTCACAAATCAAATGATTAACCCGTATCTGTTCGGTAAACCCTGATCTAGAGCCTGCGATTCGCGGTCTAGGTCGCAAATCTCCGACCACCGGTCACAACCTTAACATACAAACTCAAACAACCGTCGCCGCCACCACGATGGCAGATCCGACGGCCTTAGAGGCCTTACAACGCCAGATCCAGCAGCTTCGAGAACATAACGAAGCCTTACAAGCAACCATGGAGACCATTCAACAACAGCAGAATGCCGAAGGAAACGAGTCCCAACAAGACGAATCAGTGGATCCAGATCCTCAACCACTTTCCGCCGAGGTGTGGAACGCGCCGGTTCCATAAAACTTCATGCCACCCTCTCTTTCGTCCTTCGACGGAAAGAGCGACTTGGTGGAACATGTGACCGCTTTCAACACTCAAATGGCCATCATCAGTGCCGCCGATTCTCTCAAGTGCAAGTTGTTAGCAGGAACCCTTAAAGATGCCACCCTCAGATGGTATATGAACCTACCTCGGTTTTCCATCATCAGCTACCAGGATATGACACGCAAGTTAACGCACCAGTTCTCAGCAAGCCGCCACTGCAAAGTTTCGTTTACCAGCCTCTTCAACGTCCGTCAAGGACCGAACAAGTCTCTCTGTGAATACCTTGCACGCTATAATGACGCCACAATCAAAGTCATCAACCCAAACCAGGAACTGTTTGTAGGAGCTTTTCAAAACGGACTACGGGTCAGCCAGTTTAACGAGTCACTTGCACAAAAACCAGCTGATTCAGTGGAGGAAATCATGTCCTGGGCGGAGTGCTACATCAAGGGAGAAGAAAGCAACGCCGAGAAGAAAGCTAGAGATTCCAAAGAGCGCGCCCCCAGTAACTATGACCACCGCCGAAGCTACTACCCGCCTCTCTCCAGAGATAGAGCGCCCTTTAAGCGATATGCATCTGACAGACGCCCTACCGCGCCCGAATCCTTCACAGCACTTAACACTCGGTGCGAACAAATTTGGAAGGACGTCTACTACTCAAGACTTATCCCAGACCCCCCACCACCAAAGTGGAATCAGATGGGCAACGACAGAGATGCTTGGTGCAAGTACCACCACATAAAGGGTCACACCACAGATGACTGTTTTCACCTGAAAAGGGAAATCGAGAAGTTAATTCAAAACGGCAGGCTGGGAGGTTACGTCAAAGACAACAAGGAGGGAGACAGGCGCCCTCTTGAGGATGCTGTAAAAGAAAAGGACGTCGCAAAGGACGGCGAGCGCCATACCCTCAACACTATATCTGGTGGATTCGCAGGAGGCGGCGAGTCCAGAGCTTCGTGAAAGCGGTATGTGCGATAAGTCATGCTCCTGGACGACCACGCCAGAACAAAGCCATAACACAAGCCAGACATCACCTTCTCAAGTGGTGATCGCGAAGGAATAACTCCCCATGATGACGATCCTATGGTCATCACTGTACAAATTTTTAATTGGGACGTCAAGAGAGTACTAATTGATCCTGGCAGCTCCGCAGATATCCTTTACTACTCCGCCTTTGAGAGAATGGGACTTGATGAGGACCAGTTGCAGCCTTTCAAGGGGACCCTGACTGGCTTCACAGGAGAGCAGGTGCACGTTCGTGGGTACATCACTTTGAAAACAACCTTCGGTACAAGCAACAACGCCAAAACCATCAGAGTCAAATATTTAGTCGTCAACTCGCCTCGTTCTTACAACGTCATAATAGGCCGCCCAACTTTCAACCTTCTTGACGCCTATGTATCCACTAAATTCCTCATCATGAAATACCCGCTAGAGAATGGACAAGTCGGCACTATTAGAGCAGACCAGAAGATTGCCCGGGAATGTTATCACAATAGTTTGAAGCTACATAAGGAAAAGAAAGGAGCCCAGCAACACCAAAGCGCACCAGGTGAACGCCGTTGACATGGATCCAAGAGAGGAATTTCAGCAAGAGCGCCTCGAACCCACTGAAGACCTAAAAGAGATTTTGATAGGCCTAGAGCCTCATCAGACCACCAGAATGGGGTTTGCATTTTTTTTTTGGGGTTGGATGAATTTGTTTTTGAAGGATAAAATGTATCAATTTGTGGGATATAGATTCAATCTATCTCCTTTATTCCGTGAAAGAAGACCAAAGATGATTTTTTATATTTTTATTTATTTTAGATTTAGTGTTTTATTTTAAGTGTTTAATATTTTTAATCATTTAAATTTATTTTTAAATTAAAACAAAGTAATAAAGTCAAGTCAACATGTCACCTCATCAAATTTGCTTAGTCATATGTTCGATGGTCTATAACCAAATAATCTTGAAATGACAAGGGGAATCTCAAATTATTGTTTTTACAAGGGGTAAATCAAAATTCCCCCAAATGGCAACGGGGTAATCATTATTTAACCCAAATTTTAAGGTGGTCATTATATACAACCTCTTATTATCAATTAGATTCTTATATTTTAATAATTTACGAGCAATTTGGTTCTTTTTTTTTTCTAGTAGTCTTGTGGCTAAAATTCACTTTAAGATGAATAAATAAGTTGTTTGGGGAATATATTATTTCTACCAACTAAGATATGATCATTAGCCTCACCGGGACATTTAGTTCTTTTATTTCACTTAATATCAATTTTATTCCTAATATATTTCAGAATGACTAATATAAACAAAATTTTGAAAGAGTTAAAACCCACTAAAAAAATATTCATAATTTCAAAAATCAATTTAAAAAACTCCACAAAATCAGAGAAGAATTTAATGATTTATTATTATCATTGACTGACATATATACAAACTATAAAACGAATGTTTAATTAATTTATTTTTTATTTATTCATTTATTCACACTTGGACTGTAATACAATATTTTATATATAGTTTTGGCGTGTGTATTTATTTTGTGATTGGCAACACAAAGAAAAGAAAGGTACAGCAACTACCATCAGAAGGATCAGGTATTACCAGTGACACCAATGTCCTAAAGGAATTTTCAGAGCTCTCATTCATATTCCTTCGTCTTTTCATTTTCTCTCCTTATACATATTCCCCTCTCTCTCTCCCAGCTGGATTCTGTTTTGCATAGGGAGCAAAAAGTACTATACTTTTAATTTACCCTCTTTATATAAATATAACACACTTTACACATACACATATTTATTTAAGAGAGAAGAGGTGGAAAGAAACTAGTACTATAGTTTTATTTTTAGTGGATTTTTTTAAAGAAAGAAACAAAAGAAGATAGTGAAGATCTCTTTCTTGTTTTTCCAAGAGGGTTGGAGTATTTGTTTGAAAGAAGAGATACAAAATGAGTAGTAGTTGTGGAAGAGAAGGAGGATCAGGAGGAGCAGTGAGGCAGTATGTAAGATCAAAAGTCCCTCGTTTGAGATGGACTCCTGAACTTCATCGTTGCTTTGTTCATGCCATTCAAACCCTTGGAGGTCATCATAGTAAGTTTCTTTCTTCACTCGCTATACATGCTTTTTTTTGCTTATTTGTTTCTATCAAGTTTTCTGATATTTTTTTTTTACTTTGTATTTTTGGCAGAGGCTACTCCTAAACTTGTTCTTCAGTTGATGGATATCAAAGGGCTCACTATTTCACACGTCAAGAGCCATCTTCAGGTTCCTTTTTCATATTTTTTTCCCTTTTATACAAACACAGACGCTTTTGTATCTTATTTGTTTTCCTTCTTTATGATAACCAGATGTATAGAAGCATGAGAGGTGAATTAGGAAGACAAGGTACTAAACATTCTTTCTTTACTCAACAAGTATTTTTTTCTTTTTATGTCTTGTCATGAGTGAAAAATTTGCATGCTTTGTGCATTGAATGCAAGGCATTTCTTCAGTCTATTATTTTTTCTTCTCTTGGTATTTATTTAAAGTTCCAAAATAATTCCCTTGTGGGTTTTCTTTATGCATAACAAGGAAATCTAAGACTACAATGCTCATTTATTAGCCCTTTTGCATTTAGTTGATACCAAAACAGTGTAGGAAGACTAAAAAAACTCATGTCCTTGTAGATTTCTTCTAATGGTATATACATTTTGATTTGATAAAAACCACAACTATTATGTTTGCTACATGCACAACATAGTTACTGTTAATGCATTGTACCATTATACCTTTTATACAATATTTTCTAATGAATGTGTTTGCTTAGGTAGGACAAGCTCCCAACATAGAAACCAATGTCTTGAAGAGCATGATGATGGATGTGTTGATGAAGTGAATGATGTTAATGTTGAGCATTCTTTGAGGAGAGAATCTGATTCTTCCTTCATTGGCCACAGTAACAACTTCTCAAAAAGGTAAACTTAACTTTATTTTATTTTACTCTTGAAATAATAATTTCAAATTTTTCAAAAAATAAAATTATTGGTATTTGGTTGATCTTTTGCTTTTCTGAGTTACCATTAGTTTAACTTATTTTTTGAAATAAGTCCTTATGGTTTGATTTGGATGTACTGATCAGAGCTAGAATCGAGAGAAGTTCTACAACTAGTCTGCGACTGCAATGCAGCAGTGAAAGAAGAAGAATATGTGATGATGCAGTAACAAAACCGTACTGCGTTTATGACTATGTACAGCTCAATGCCAATACCATGGGTGATCAGGGTGATCAGAACAAGAAAGGAATAAAGGATGAAGAACAGTTTTGTGCATGGCAGAGGCAGCTTCAACCACCACCCAATTCAACTTTGCTACCAGATTTTGGCATAAACCTCACTTCTTTCAAATCTCTAAACCAAGAATCTGATTTTTCTCAGGTGAGTTAGTAAGATACTTTTTTATTTATTTTATTAAAACTAACTTTCTTTATCTCTTACTTTTATTGGAGGAATCTATTTGGAGAAATAAAAAAAAAATATCAAAAAGTTATTAGTAGATGATTCATACTACCTAGTATTTGATAACTCCATTTCAACTTGTACACTATGCTAGTTTTTTTTATAAATTTTTAGGTGGTGGAGTGTGGTATTGGTTTTGGGTTTAATTTCTCTGTCAATGCTCTAGCTGCTTTAGAGCCTAGGCTATAGCTATAGTAGGAGTATATATTTTCCGAACACTTTCACTTTTGTTCAGTAAGATCTTACGTTTTGCCTGTTCAATATTTAAACCTTTCATTTTGGGATCCACGTTAATACCAAACCGTTGGTTTCTCAGATGCCCGTGCATTCTTTTTTCCTTTTCAATAAATAAATAAACAAATTTGAAGAGTATACTTTTTAGAATGTTTTCAATAAAAAATTGCTTTTTAGCTAACCATCTTTTGGTAAGTCAAGACTGTGGGGCACCTTGGTTCTACTGTTGTGAAAAGATATGTTCACATTATGCAGCTACTATAATTTAATTTTGTGTGAGTATTATTGTTTGTTCCATTATTTTCCACGGAGTTGGTTTTTTGAAAACCACGTTTGAAATGCAGAATGAACACGCTAAAATTAATTCAAGTGTAAAGTTGTCAACATAAATATTGATATTCTATGCAAACGGGCCTAAGAAGTGGTTAGATTTTTTTTGGTCCCTTGTACGACCTATATAGAGTGAGTATAATGGTTAGGAATTAGAGTGCCTTTCTTTCATTGTCCAAAATTTATCATGGTTTGTTTGCATTGTGATCGAAAGGCTCATATTGTGACTTCTAACTTAATCTCTACTAGTACTACCTCCTTTATTTGACATTCACTGCTCCTGCCTCCTGGTCCTGCCTAATTATTGGAATATGACTTTTCATTTGGAAATTTACATTTGTCCTTTTATGCTATTTATACGATCAATACTTCTTTTGAATGTGGTGTTACACTTACTCTATTGCTGAAAGAATTTAATTACATTGCATTTTCTGTTTCCATTCATTTTTAAGTAGTAGCATGTACATGTACTAGGTACAAGTTATACGAACAATACCATCCAAGTAAACACCTTTTTTGTATTTGACTCTTTGACTCACCACTATAGGAACTTACAAAAGTTATAGAAAGAAACATTCATTGAACTGTCTTTGGTTAGTAGGACTCATTATAACTTTGATTCTAATGAGTGATGTTAGTAATAGGTTAATCTGGTTTCACAATTATTCATTGGATAATACTCGTAAAAATGTGGATTTTTCATGTGAATATGTTTTGGAGACACATTTACATAGTGTGGCCATTTCTTATGTGTGTTTGTCCCTTGTACAGGCTACTAATGTAAATGACAGAAAGAGCCCTTCATGGTCAATTAATGGACTTGTGAAAACTGACAAAGCACATGTAGAAGTTGAAAGAGTAGGAGGACATGAGTTGTCATTGTCGCTAACATTGCAAAATCCTTCACCTCAGACAAGTAATGCTTCTTATTCGGCCAGTGAAATCAGTGAGGCAATTTCATGCTGTCCTCCTCCTAACCCTGCTCCTGGTGGTGGGTTTAGCAGCTACAAGGACTGCTCTAGAATATCTACTGTGAATGAAAGGATTAATTTAGACCTATCTTTAGCCATTTGTGGCAATTGATTTGATGCTATTTCACTGTAACATCTTTTACTTTAGGCATAATTTCACTGTAGCTCTTTCTTTATTCTCTTTGTTTTACAATTTTGGTACTTTTCTTGTTCCTACTCACTCACTGGGGTGCATGCATGCCTTTTCAATCAGACTTCTAATTTTACTTTTAATATTTTTATGGTTTTATCTAGATTTTCTAGAATGATTAATATCCAAATGGGTGCTGAGAGGCTAACATGAGAAAAAGACCCTGCTAAGTATTATCTATTAATTCGGAATAGTAACACAGAGCAATGTTGTTATCGGGAAAAATATATATATATAGTCTGATTGATTGCTAAAGGTATTTATTCCTTGACTCAATGCTGAAATACAACAAAGTAAAGGGTCCGTTTGGTGCGCAGGATGGAGAGGTAGGATATGATATCCCATCCTATTTTAATCTTCCCTTTGATGCACCAATGAGATATGATAAATTATTCCTTTTACTTGTCCTATCTTATCACTCATTTGTATTTTCTATCCTAAGTTTAGGTTGGGTTAAAATTAACCTATCCAATTTGGCAAAATGAATTTTTATTTTACCCTCATCCTTCTTGCGCCTCTCCTATAATCATTCACCCATTCTTATCATCTTCTTCCTCTTTTTTCTAAATTCTCCATCTTTATTATCGATTTCAATTTTTTTATAGATTCCATTTTATTTTTCTTCTTTTTTTGGACTTCTATTTTTCTTTATCAATTTCTATTCTTTTTTTTTTATTTCAAAATGTTCCAATTCTTTTCAGAGAAATGTTATCGATAATAATCATTTCGTTTCTATTCCTTTTATTTGTTTCTTTATCATTTGTTTCTTTTTTTTTGACACATTATCATTTGTTTCTATTCCTTCGATTTTTTGTTTATCATGATCAATTTATATTCCTTCTATCTTTCAGAATGTTGTCGATAATCATTTTGAAAATTCAATTTGTTAAATTCATTTTTTTTTTATCGATTTGTCTTCCTTTTTTTTCTTTTAAATTCATTTTTTTTATGGATTTGTACTTTCCTCTTTTTTTTTTAGATTTCTATTCTTTATTTTTTTTTTCAGAACCTTTTTTTTTATGGTCATCCATGGATTTCAATTTTTCCTCTATTCTGTGATGTTGTTGTAATATGTATAATATGAAAATATATTAAAAAAATGTTATTGATTATAAGGGTAATTTTGTAATTTAATATGATAAAATATTGTTATCTTTGTGCTTATCATGTGCGCATCAAACACATGATAGGATAAGTGTTATCATGTCCATATCCTATCATGTCTCTATCCTATCATGCGCACCAAACGGACAAGGTTCGGATTAGCATACTCTAAGCATATGAAATTTTGACTTGTTATATTAAATATTTTGAAAGTAGACTATTCGAGTGTGTTTATTTCACTGTAACCATCTCTTTTAATTTTAAATGTTTCACATATATATAGACACACACCCTAGTTAGTGTTCTCTCCGGCTCAAGTTCTATGTACATTTTCCAAGCTTTATATCCCCTTTTTGGGTTCAATTTTAATGCACAAAATGTTTTATGACATTGTCATAATGGTCAAGATAAATATCTCAAGCTAGCTTGGATGGGAAATTGATGACTAGGAAGATTCATAAGCTTTGCAATAACCTGAGGGCAGCAATACCGTCTTTTAGAGATGACTAACTTATGCAAATTCCTTTTCATTCTATTTTTGTTTTTGCTTTTTAATCAATGAGAGACTTCTTATTCACTAACACTTCCCCTAGAGTTGATTTGGCTTAGTTGTTTGCTTATAGTTTTTGTTTGGGCTTGTAGACAATGAGAAGGTGATTAAAAAGTTTGAAGAAGACATTTTGAAGACTTTTGAAATGATAGACTTGGGGCATTGTTCATAGTTTTCCCTGCTTCTAGATAATCTATTTTTTTTTCCTATCAAGCGGGATAATCTAATATGAAAATGGAATCTTCATTTCCTAAAAGAATTTAAAGAGAACTTGCTAAGATTTAAGATGCATACTTATCAAACGTTACCACTCCTTCAAGATTCACGGGAACCCTCAACATTTGATTATAAACACCAGTATGTGTACGTAGTACCCTTCCCAAAGGATACCCATTGGAAGGAAAAAATGACAAATACTATTTTCATTCTTTAAAAATAGGGTTAAATATGTTTTTGGTCCCTATAAAATTGGGACCTTTTAAGTTTAGTCCTTACTTAATTTTAATAGTTCTTTTAATCCCTAAAAAAAATTTCGACACTCAGTATTAGTCCCTACTCAGTTCAAAATTGTTTAATTTATGCTTAAACTCTTAAGTTTTTGAACAATTTTTTGCAGACGGGTTAAGAACATTACTAAAAGTTCCTCCGCAAAAAATTATCGCAGAATTTGATTTCTACGTCCAGATTTTGTTACTTTTATCTGTAACTTTTGTCGGTTTAAAAAATTCATATTTAATTCGTTTCATGTTAAAAAATTCTAAATTTTTGTAAATGAACCTTTCATAGTGTTCTAAACTTGTCTCAAAAAAATCGTTCAAAAATTTAAGAGTTTAAGGATAATTAAACAAACTTTGTTTTAGCAAGGACTAAAATTATAAGTAAATTTTTTTTATAGGGACTAAAAAGCTTATTAAAATTAAGTAAGGACTAAACTTAGAAGTTCCCAATTTTATAGGGACCAAAAACATATTTAACCCTTAAAAATATATGTCGTGCTTTTAAGCAACCTGACATACCACAAACATCTATATAAACGAAGGAAAAAGCCGATAACAGATTCAACACGAATAACACATATGTCATGTAAGTGCAACTCAGTTGATAGCTCCATGGGCATACGTATTCTTCTTGAGGGTAATAAATCACAATTAATAACAGGTTAGCTGCATCATTAATGGTTGGAGTAAATCACAATTAATAACAGGTTAGCTGCATCATTAATAGCTGGAGTAAAGTAAAATTGGCTACAGCTTTTAATTGTTAGAAAGTGTGAGAATAATACTACATGGCATGTGAGTTTTATTAGGTTTATAAGGGATACATTACACTGTTGGTTCTTTAAATTACCATTTGCAGGGTCATACGAAATCCACCAGATATTTCAAGGATATACAGCCTGACATTGACAATGCAACAACGTCCACTACCACCTAAAGCATGCTGACGTAAAACAGTGCAAGTGGTTGGTACTTAGTGTGTGCGAGTGTTGTAAACCTCTAAGGTACCTACTAATAAAAGAAAATGTTGAAGTGAAACTGTATAATAGAACCAGTCCTTCTCATTGAGCCACGGACCCTTCCTTAGTATTAGAATTAAGGGCCTTAACACAGAGACGAGGCTTAGTGCTAACAAGGTTGCTGGGAAGAACAGAAACAGCAGCCACTATGGACCCATTAGGTACTCCAGAAAGGGGCAGAACCTCAACAAAAACAGATAGCTGCAAAACAATTATTTAATCAAAGCATGCATAAATGTGTGTGAATACCATAAGTTATAATTTGTTTAAGGCAATACAACAATTTTTTTTACCTCTGGAGACCTTAGATCCACTACTGAATCTTTCACAACACTATTGACAGCGGTACCCACTATTTCAAAGCATTTATTGCGGTCCAGCAAACTATTAGAACCATTTAAATTTTCTTTCGCAGACTTTGTCTCTTCTATTCCTCTTCGGTTAAACCCGACAGCAAACTACAGAGTCAATGCACACACACATCAGACATACAATATTTTCCAACATACTGTAATATACAACTCTGATATCAGAAACATATTATGTATAAATCAATTATCATCAGAAACTTATTTGGAACTACATTCGTCTAAGAAATACAATATTTTCCAACATACTGTAATATTCAACTCTGATATCAGGAACATATCATGTATAAATAAATAATCATCTGAAACTTATTTGGAACTACATTCGTCTAAGAAATATATATATCATAATCTCTAAATCATTTAATTTCAAAAAGAAATATTTTCAAGCAAAAAGTTGAGAAAGTTCCAAATAATGCCCAAAACAAAATCTCAGTTCTGACTTCACTGGACATCATACATTTTGAACGTTGAAACTACTAAGATGTTGTGAAAGCCTAAGTACTAATCTGGCAATCTGATATCAGCTTCATTAATATTGAAATTTGAACAAAAATGTAAGCTCTTCTTTGGCGATGGGGATAGTGTACTCCTCTATCTTGAGTGATGAGAAATGCCAAAGAGTCCAAGATACTTTCTTTAGCTTATGAAAAGAATGACTCATTTGCAACTAAAAGGTACTGAGTTGAACCTTTAAAGGTCGTCCTAGTTTATCCTGGTTAGCATCCACAAATTTTTTAACAAGCCCTGATACTACTTCTTGCAGTTCTTTTTCGTTCAAACTACATGTAGCTTGGATAGGCAAAATGCGGTGGCACCAACTGCAGCAGAAAGTTATTCATTATTAGTACCAAAAAAGAAAGGGGGCATTTGTAGTAGATGTCCGTCAACCTACATATATGACATATCCACCAAACAAAAACAACTCATAAATAGAATTTGCATATCCATTATTTTATCGGTCAAAATCAATCATTCTAAAAGTGTATGCTCTGATGCGAGATACTCAAGAATGATCATGATAGGACTTTACAGTAGAAAAACAGAAAGAAACACGGACTTTAGAAGAACAAATGTGAAAAATAAAGTGAAAATGGTGTTGTCGATGGCGGATAACGGAATATAGTGGAAGGCCAAAAATCAACCATATAAACATGCCATTACAGTCTATGGCCTCACCAGTTTATGGCATATCTCCATGGCAGGCATCACTTCACAAATTGGCTATTGTCAAAAAATCCGCCGTGCCATTCCGCCATTTAACAACACTCAGAGAAAATACTGCAGTGTTCTTTAAGTTGCGGTTATTACTCTAATCTAACCAGAATTTGTAGTATTTACTAAATATTTATGGAGAATGCTAACAAGTGCCCTTAGAGAATTGTTTAAGAAGACAAAAGAGGTAAATTTTTATGGAAAAATGTGTAATCATTACACTTTTAATTGTCTAAGTTACAAAAAATTAAATTTGCAAGACAAAGTTTCCTTTTATTACTTCCTTAACCAATGGCCTAAGGGCACTCATTAGCAAGACTCAATATTTACATAAAAATCACACCCTCTCCAAATTTGTGTTCTAACTCTGCCACTGTCAGCGGAAAAAAAAAGGAACCATAGTATAGAAATTGGACAATGACACTGTCGGTACCTGAATGGAACAAGCAATACAAGAATATTATAACTCAGCCTAGGGCTTGTCTAAGGGCTACTGGCTCTGAGACACTGACACATACACGGACACCGGCGTGACACACAGACATCGGTAATAATTTAAAACACGAAAATAATTGGATGTAATCACATTGTCAGTGTCGTGTTGGACACTGAGATGTATCGAACACGCGTTCAACCCGAAAGGTTGGTGCTACACAGGCTAGAGGTGAAAGGTATTCCAGCAGTGATATGATGAAACATTCAAAATACAAGCGACTACTTAACACATACACAAAATAAGTAGAGTATTTAATGCGTCCATTTTATGTATAGATGTTCCTAAATTACCCTTATATTAAGTAATTTGGAAAAGGCTTATTTTTTTACTAAAATGAGGCTTATATTTAGATACAGAGGCAACAGTTGCTTTTCATAAATCAATAGTGTCAACAGGTACAAATGAATGAAAGGACACACAATCAAAGAATGCATGAAAAACAGAAACATTCCAGGCGAAGTTTCAAGAATGCCAGAAGTTAAAACTCACAACAAGAATTCCTTAAAGCGAGAAAGTTGTATAGGAAGGTTGAATTGAAGCTTGATAAATCAACGTACCTTTTTCTTTTTCTCAATTGTCCTTTATTTCTTAATGTATAAAGAAATAGTAGAAACTCAAAAGAAGGAAATCCTTATTGGGATAGTTCCCTTAACAAAAAGTGAAGAAAAGCCAAAATGTTGGAGCAAGAGGGAATGGAGGAACGACAAGAAGCAAATCAGTTGACATAACTGTACACCACTAACTATTAATCAATTCCCTCTTGTACGAACATATTGGGTTGGCTTAGCTATTCTTTTTAACAATTGGCTATTTAGCACCAACACTTCAGATTGAAGGCGTCTCTGGTGTCTGACACATGACATGACACCGAGACATATGGTTATACTCAAATCACTTGTATATTTTAAAACGAATCATGGTGTCTGTGTTAGTATAGTATAGTGTCTATGTTATTGCTGCATAGATTGATAATTACTAGGGTAGCATGATTGGCTGGCATACTAAACAAGAAACAAAAGAATATTAAACTAAATAATAAAAGAAGTAGGAGCATTACAGAGGCAAAGTTATCTTCCCAGTTTCCAAAGCTTGAATGATATTAGAGACAACAGGAACAGTGTCATGGAATGTGTGTTTAGGAAATGTAAAAAGTACCAAACCATTCCTTATGAGTTTAACCAATGAAAGATCAGTAGTCACTCCTCCTTCTCCATCAGTGTCTGGTGTGGATATCTTCCTTCTCTTGGAAATAGTATCATCATCATCATCATCATCATTAAGGAACTTATGAAGGAGGTTAATAGCTTCTTTTGTAGCACTTTTCTCACGCTCTGGAAAGATAATTAGCTAGGTCAATTAATAATAATAATAATAATCGATTCAATTTGAACAATGAGGGAAGAGAAGAGAAGATATTACTGACTGATTGTACAAGTGATGAGAAAGGCGGAATGAGAATGAGTGAGAAGAGAAGAAGGAGCATTGTAGTCAAACCTAGGAAGTCTGATTACGCTCGAATGCTGCTCCCATGGCTTCATTTCTTCTTCTTCGCCTGCGCCGTCCATTTTCATTCTCGATAAAAAAACCTCTTTTCTGGTCATGTCTTCATTTCAATATATTTTCTCTATTGACTTATATAATTTTTGCCAAATACCTCCCTCGGTCCTTTAAGTTTCACAGTTTTTACTGGATCAGTCATTTAAGTTTGTAAAGTTTCAGATTGGTCCTTTAAGTTATCAAAAGCTTACGCCGTTACCCTTTCAGTCAACTTCCGTTACAATAAAGCTGATCTGTCCGTTAAGTGGGTGATGTGGCATAAAATGTTGCGTTTTGCTCAATCTAGCGTGTTAACTCTAATGTCCCATCAGATTCCTCATCATTCTTCTTCAATCTTCACCCATTCTTCCCCAAATTGAAAACCCTAACCCCATTTACGACCAATTTGAAGCTTTTTGAAGAAAAGCATGGCTTCAAATCGTCCCAATTCTTCGAATTCTCGTTACCAACATAAGCGAAAAAACGACAACAGCATAAACGAACAACGACAACAGTGAAAAAACGAAAAAACGAAGAAGAATAAGAAAGAATCAGGTTCGCATGGTTCACGTTTGGATTCGCAAAGAAGAATAAGAAAGAATCAAACCTTTGATTAAGGAAGCGTTTTGGATTCGCAATAGCATAAGCAGATCGAGATTGAGAGATTTTTTCCACAATTTTCGTTTTTTGATTTACCCCCAATTCTCAAACCCTAATTTATGTGTTATGAATGAGGAAAATGAAAAGTCTCAGAGTTAACACTCTGAATTGACCAAAACGCAGCGTTTTACGTTGCCCTATGCCACATCACCCACTTAACAGACATATCAGCTTTATTGTAACGAAAGTTGACTGAAAGGGTAACGGCGTAAGCTTTTGATAACTTAAAGGACCAATCTGAAACTTTATAAACTTAAAGGATTGATCCGGTAAAAACGTGAAACTTAAAGGACTCAGGGTGGTATTTGGCCTATAATTTTTTATTCAACTTATTTTTATCATTTTCAATAAATTATTTCGTAATGGGTTGATTCATATTTTTGTAAGGATACCCACTCAATTCGCATAAACTTTAATATATGTTTAGATGTAGATCCACGTCTAAACTCGCATATGTTATAAAGGGTTTCTCTAACAAGGAGTTTGTGGGGTCGTGACATTGACTGTGCACAACCAGACGCAAATAGTTAACCTCGTATGTGCCATCAATCTTTCATGGGACTAGGTACTCGCAATTACCCCTCACAAAATTACGATTGTCCTTCAAGAACAACTGTCCAGATAAAGGTACAAGGGCAAAAACCCTTAAACCTACACTATAAACACTAGATCATGGACATGAGGTCAAGTATGTTCACTTTACCAACATATACTCAACTTTCAACGACTCTTATCGACTTGAGTGTCAGAACATGTACAAGTACACCACCACCATTCACCCAAGGATCTCAGATCTAGTAGGGTCAACATATATCAAATTATGGCTAAAATGTGTTTTAAATCATTTGCCCTTTATGTAAAATTCGTATAGATTTTCAATCATATATATTTTTTAAGGAAAACAAACTTAATTCATTTCATGAGCACATTTTTTAAATTGTTTGGTCCTTTATGAATTTGAAGTGTATAAACAAACATCAGTCACTTTGCATTCAACCTTATATAATTTGACGGAAGTGGTTAACTTCATCCCACATGGATGGATGTTAAGACACAATGCAAAATAACCCTGCTTCAATTATTCGTCGACAATATTGGAGGGAATCGTGTAACTGAAGTAGAAAAGGTTTGAAACAATTGAAGAGAGCTGTCCTGACATCTAAACAGGGTGCACAAAATTCATGTTTGTTCCAACAGCGCGCACAACAGCCAATAACACGCAAATGCATGTTTACACGATAATCCATTGCTAAGTCAGCATTTTGCTAATCCATAACCAATATTTGTTCCATTATCGAATATATTGTTGGATAAAGGACAAAAAACATAGTATTTTTGTTCCATAAAACAAACATAAGTTTAAAGGCTTATGGGTTAGTTTAAAAACCATCAAGCTTTTAATTGTGTTGACTTCTTTTAATCCTCACAAAAACAAATACTCTGCAAATTCCGAATCTTTCACAATTTCCAGAGCCCTTATAAATTACAATCAATTCTAACAATTCAATTATTATTATTCATACATTGTAAAGTTCAAACACAATCTGTTCAAATCAATCCATTCACTCTGATGAAGCTTCTTTCTCCTTCTTCCCCGAGAGATACCTACAAAAGAAATTGCAAAAATACAAACTTTTATCAGTAATCCGACATACAGCTCCATTCAGTCAAAATAAAACACCAACAGTCCCCGTGAGCAATAGCTCGCTCAGTTGGCAGGGGCAATGCATTGATATATGCAGGGGTCGGGGTTCGAACTCCGGACACCCCACTTATTCACCTTAAAAGGTGAATTCTAGCCACTAAGCTACTTGACCCAAAAAAAAAATACTAACATTACATTTAAGGACCAGTTCAAGTTGACATACAGTGGAGAGGAGAAAATAGAGGTGGAGTTTCATAGAAACTACAATGGTAGTGGAAGATCGTAATAAATTCCGTGCACGCCACCATGACAACAATATATGTACAATTTGAATAAACGAGAATACACAAAGTATAGCTGATTAGTGTAACTCAAAGAAAACTTTTCCCACACCAACACTAGATCCAGAACAGAGAGAGTACTAGTGGTGGTCAAGTTAAAAGCATGTTGCAATTCATATTAAAAACATGTTACAAGTTAAAATAGTATTTATAAAACATGAAACATTGTTGTCTCAGAAAGTAGCGGCAAATAGAACAGGTTGAAAACATGTTTTGTTTTGCTTGCATGTTAGCCGCTTACCCTTCTGCCCTTGCCCATCTAGTATGTTGATAGAGCTGAACAGTCTCATTTGAAGCATGACATGCAAGAAGTAGATAGTTGCGTGGCTGTACCATCCATGCAAATCTCATGAACAATGCTGAATATATACACATTGCTGCAGCAATAAAAATGAGATAAAATAATTAATCCACAGACCATACGCCAAGAAGAATTTCAACTTTTCATGAAAGCAGAGGTGCCAAACCTCCTGTCATGTTGCCGGAGATCATTTCTGGAGGTTTATTGATGTCAGCCAACCCCTTTCCATAAAAAAAAGTTAAAATAAAACTGGCATATTAGTTTAAAACCAAAGGTTAAGACCATTTTTGAACCCTAGTGAAGTAAATAAATGCAGGACTTTGTTAATAAATAATAAACAGATGATCATGGGAGTGAAACTCACAGCTGCAACAAATCCCCAGTTGGCAACAGGTCCCCAAAAGTGAGTTGTTTTAGGACCAACTGGACTGTTCCAAAATGCTTTGAAGGCAGCCATAAGTTACCACTTCAACTGCAGATTGTCATTATGCAGTTGTAAGATGACTTCAACAGAGTAAAAATAGCATACCACAGGTATGTAAATGCAAATATTCTTATTATATTTTAAAACCAAAATATTAAGACTGCACTGCTACAACTGAAAAAGAAAATCTGATATTCCAGTCATCACAGATGAAAGAAAAACATTTCCCAGCAACCGCACACCTGTGGAGTTAAAGTCTTACATAGTCCAAAAAACAAGTCTTCTCAATCTCTTGTTGGTCATTGATAGAATTCTGCAGATCTCAATTTTGACTAAATCTAATTGCTTTGATCAATTATGATTTTTTCTTACAATAGAGAGGATAAGATGTTTTATATAGGCCTAGGCTATGCTGTGCTGGTTAAGACTCAACAAGGCTAACTAACTAAGCTGGTTAAAAACTCAGGCAGGTCTAACTAGGTTAGTTACAAAGATAGACTAACTGAGGTTAGTTACTAAAATAACTATGAACGTTTCAACTAACTGAAGGCTAGTTGAAATGTATCCTTTAATACTCCCCCACAAGTTTAACTAGGTGGGATGAGGAATCACAATTCATGCACAGTAAGCTTGGATCTAAACTCTTAAAACTTGGTCGGAGAGAAAGCTTTAATCATTACATTTGCAGGCAGTTGGTGGCTAGGAATGTGAACCACCTGGAGTTGTTTCTGAAGAAGTTTTTCACGGACAAATGTTTATGTGTTTGTACGTGCAAGCAAGCAAGATTGGATTATGAGCTAAAGCTATAGTGATCGGTAGTGGGAGAATTTATTGAGTAAGTAAAGACTAAAGGCAGAGTAGCAGAGAGATAGCCAAGGCAAGACTGCAATACTTAGTAGCTTCTATGCTTTGACCTGGAAATAACAAGTTGTTTCTTGGCTCACATCACATCACATCACAACAATGGAATTCAAAGGAAACATGGTTATCTCTAGCGAAAACAAAGGACCCACCCCGTAGAGGAAACTAGCAAACCTTGTTAACATAAAATTATTTCCATTCCAACCTGGATGAAAAATGCTACCCAGAATTCCCCTTAGGTGCAAAAGCGTTTTTCGAGTTAAGGAATACCCATTATCGAATCAGACACAATTGAATAATGATCAAAGGGGACAAAGATAAAGATGAATTGATTAGAGTAATATGTTATCAGATCGAAACGAAACGAGTGATTGAGAATGGAGAAAATTGATGGGAGAGAGAGAGGTACCTGGAAGTAAAACTGGATAGAGAGAGAGAGGGGGGGAATAGAAGAACCGGCGACGTTGATTTCTGGAAGAGAAAGGCAAACAAGGATTGATTGAAATTGAAATCCAAATCCAAATCTGCGAGCAAGGAGCTACGGTCCCACAAAAAGTTTTTCGGCCTTCTTTCAATTGGTCGCCCTTCAGCCTATCATTTTCTAGGTAAATCCAATAGTTTTCTTGGGTTCGGGCGTGACTCGGAGCGCTGGTTTTCTTGGGTTCGGGCGTGACTCGGAGCGCTGGTAAGCCTCTTAGCCGGCATATACGTTATTATATAATATGATAAATAATTTATTTTTTGTGTATAATTAATTAATTAATTTGGATATTTAAGTCTAAATCTAAACCTAAAAACTACTTAATACATTAAAATCTTCCTTCTATTGGTGTACAATTTTTTAAGGATATTTTAGATGTTTTTATTTGGTTAAATACTACGATTCGTACTATTTTATGAGTTGATTTGAAAATTTTTTAACCATAGTTTTATTTCAAATTGTAATGTTTTTATTGTCTTTTCATAGTTAAAGTGCGGGTATGACACTTAGGTGCCCATATGGTATGAGGAATAACACTAAAGTTGTTGTCTACGAAAATACGGGCTCGGGTATGAGTATTTTTTTTACAAACGTGTGTACGGAGAATGATATTGTAGTGCCCTACCACATAGTACTCATTGTCATCCCTCTACCAAAGTTTATTATCTTTTTAATAAAAGCATAGATTCTAAAAAATTTAATTAAATAGAGAGTGATTTTTTTTAGTAATTAAATAGAGTGCAATTAAAGTGTAAATAAGATAGTATATATAGTGTGTAAATATATACAAATAATTCAACATTTTCTTTATTTTTTATTAACAAAATAATATTATTAATTTAATAATTGATTTTTTTATCCTCATGAAATATATTTTATATTTTATTGTTTATTTTTTTTATTTCATAAAGTTTTTTGGATTCTTTTTATTATATTGATTTTTACTAAAAACATTTATGTCATTTTATAAATACACGTATTTTAAACAAAAATAAATATATGCACGTATCTTTTTTCCCATACCAACCAACTACATAATAATATAATTTTAGGTTAAATGGTGTTTACCCCCCTCCATTTGAGCGAGTTTTGGTTTACCTGCTGTAAAATAAAATTTTGGATTCTAACTATGTAATTTGAAGATTCTTTGATTTTGAACCTTCATGACATCAAATTTCAAAATTTAAGGTACTTACGCGCTTTGTAATTTGAGCGAATTTTGGGTTCCCTCGCCATATCATCTATTTTGTATGGTAAAAATTTATGAAGGTTCGAAACAAAACAATCTTCAAATTACAAGGTAGAAAAATAAAATTTTATTTTTACAAATGGTAAATTAAAACTCGCCCAAATGATATGGGCTAAACACCATATAACTAAGTAAAGATCTTCTCCATTTGTTTTTAACAAATGAAGATTGTCATTTAGAGAGATATAGATACAAAGAAAAGTAGATAGTGAGTCCCACCAATGAGTGGGTCCCACAACCGCTAATTATTTATGTTTTCTTTTTTAAATTTATGTATTTGTATCTCTTTAAATGAAAGAAATAAAGAGGGACTTAAATGAAAAAGATCTCAACTCCATATAACCCTATAATTTTTAAGGGTTTAGGGTTTACTAATTTTCTTTTCATTTCCATTAAGTTTCTCTGAAAAACCTCTAAAAAAAGAGAAGGTATTAACTAAGTTTCTCTAAAAAAACCTCTCAAAAAAAATCCTCTATATAAATTATGTTCTTTTTGTTTATTTGTTTTTTTCTGACAAGTTCTCTTTGTTTACTTCTTTAAAAAAAAAAAGTTCTCTTTGATTACTAATCGTAACGATTTTTTATTAAGGGACTAATCATAAGGAATACAAGTGATTTTTACTTTTCTCTTAAACTAAGATGGTTTTTTGCAATTGAGTCTCACTCTATAATTTTATCGAGTTCGGCGCACCGGTCTATATAGTCCATTTCCGATTATTACTATTATAAAAAAATTAGGACAAAACTTATGTACAATTCTTTAGGTGCTTTTCGTATGGTTCTTAACTAAAAATATAAATTTTTTAGATATAACAAACTTTGAGAAAATTATAGATTTAAGAAAATTATGGTGAAAATTACTATTCAATCTCATTAAAAAACTAATGTATTTATATTATATACCAAATACAGCGGTTATTTCAAGTTAATAAGCGAAGTTTTGCTTCCTTCAAAAAAAAAAAAAAGCGAAGTTTTGCTTCTATAATGATTCGAGGAGTATTTTGACTGCTCTGTCCTTTACTCGTCCCTTTCTCATGCTTTGTCTCCACCGCCTATTCTAATTAGGATTAGGGCTTCTCGTTCGTTCCTATTCTCATAACCTTACTTCTGCCAATTTCAAATAGATGAAAACATAAAATGATAATAAATTTTTTTTGAGAGGAGGAGGTAACTCGTTTTTTTTTCCTCATAATTTTCGGTTTTGATTTAAATAATCGTTTTTTATTATGTGATTTTAATTTTGCAACTTTTTTTTTAGTTTTTTTTCTAATAGGTGTTTCAGAGAAGAGAATGTACAATATGGACGTTAACAGAAGTTCTTGGTATGCATACTTTTGTTTTTTATTATGCTTTTAGTTGATTTTGTGGTATTTCATTTCTTAATTTTGATTGATATATGCATTTCTTGTTTTTTAGTTTGGTCGTTATGCTTTACTCTTTTAAGATTTGACCACTTTTTTCTTTAACTGCTAATGTTAGGAATCAGTTGTTATGTTAGTACTTTTACACTTCATCGGATAAAAGGTTTGTTAATCGTCATTAATATAACTTCAAATAAGCATGCAATAATCTGTCTGTAGGATTGCTTGTACATATTTTGCATATTCTGTTTTTTCCCTTTTTTTTGGAGTATTGAGAAGTGATATACTGGTTATTGAGCTGATAAATACCGTTGTATTTAAAAGCATGGCACAATTGAATTGTCTATGTAGCTTTTCGGACAGAAGAAAAGTCTATGTTCAGCAAATGTTTAATTTCTAGAAGCATTATTTCTTGAAAAATACTGCTGTATTTAAAAACCTGGCATAAGGGATATACATTGTCTTTTTTTTTTTTAAAAAAAAATATTACTTATGCATTAATGTATTAAATAGTAGCATGTTTCACCTGAAAGCCGAAGTGTTTTTCTGGCATAAATATTTTTCTTATCATCTTGGAGATAGTACTTTTGCAAATTTCACCCGAAAGCCAAACTGTTTTAGATTGATTGTTTTATCACACATGGATTACTTCTATTGATTAATTTATTATTTATCATGTTAACTTTATAATGACATGTACATGATCCTATATATTAGTTACCTATTCTCAATTTTTTTATATCGTGTTCCAAACATTCTTGATGTCATGGTCCGCACCCTCACTGGTACAGTTTATTTGAAACTTCCAAAGGACCAGAATTCTGTTTGGTTGCTGCATTCTGAGCTTTTATATTTGAATGTGTTCAAAGCTATTGTTCTAGTAGATAAACATGAAAGCAAACAACGGAAAGGCGTCTGATAGGGATGTGCTTAATCTGAAGCGAAAGCGTGCTTCTCGACATGCTACATGTTCAAATGGAGCTCTGCGACCAGTGTTACCTCAATGTACATCACTAATAACACCAAGAAACAAGGTTGTCAAACATATGAGATTGAAAGGGTATAAAAGCAAGCCATTGAAATCAGAGAATCATATTGGACGATCGTTGGTTAGGTATTATATGAATTATAAGAAGAGCGGATGCCCAGAACGTTTGATGGTCTATCAAAATGGTGGATGGAAGAACTTTCCACAGGATGTTGTTGATTTGGTTAGGAAAGATTTTGATGTAAAGAAAGCAGCTGTGGAGGTAGAGTTAAATGGCCATCATCTTGTGCTGAACTTTTTGCACATGTATCAGATGAATTTGAAATCTGGTTTGCAACAACCTATTGCTTGGATTGATGAGACAGGGTGCTGCTTTTTCCCTGAAACTTGTGCTGCTTCCGATGAAGAGCCTTATGATCTCTGCAATCAGGACAGCAGAAAAGGTCATGAATCTTTGTTCCAAGGTCCTAATGAAACTAAATTACATTTAGGAATTGAAATAAATGGAGTAGGTGCATCCAAGTTGGGGGAGTGCATTGGGGAGTCCAATGTCACCTTTAAGCATGTTCAAATTGATGCTAAACAAGTCTGCAATCATAATGATTTAGAAATTGAAGATAGCAGTAATAACATGGGAAATGGAAGTGTTGGCGAAACCGTTGAGCAAAATAAAAATATAGGTTTTAATGCTTATAATGAAATTGTATATGGAAAGTTGGATTTGGATACTGTACAAAAGATGTTTCTTAAGGGAACTGGTAGTTTTGGTAGTGCTGACATAGTTGAGATTTACCCCTTCTCAAGTACATTGGTGCAATCACGATTGGAGTTGTTTGAGAAGCAAGCTGAAATTACGAAAAATTGTCGGGGGGACGCTAATGTTCGATATGCTTGGCTTGCTTCTTCGAAAGGAGAATTACCTACTATGATGAAGTGTGGGCTTGGTCATTGTGTACTATCTGCATCTAAATGCATGCATGGCATTGGTGTTCATCTTGCAGCTGCTACCTGTCCTTTTGCCAGGTTGAATTTCTAATCATCAAATTTGAACTATAAAATCTTTTTTTATATGCTAATAATATTGTTGAAGTTATGGCTTGAATTTGCCGTGTTAAAGCAAGATAAATAGAAATGTAGAAGCTTCCTTCCTTTGATTTCTAGACCAATTATTTTATTTAAGAATGGAGTTCTCCTAATATATCTCTCTGCATGGTATTGTTTTTTAAATCACTATTATTACTGTCAATTGTCAATATATTTTTTCCTTGAAATGTTCTATAATATTAAAAATTTGATATTTGTGCTGCATGGCCAGAACCTTTTTCCCCTTATTTATTTATACATCGGTATCTTCTTTACATTCTACTTTAGTACTTTATTATTTTATCATTTATGTACTTCTATTCTAGATTATTCTGTTGTAATGGGTAGAAAAGGATTCAAGTTTGGCTTATTTACAGTGCTAGTTATTGCGATGTTGACGAAAATGGGGTTCGACACATCGTCTTTTGCCGTGTAATAATGGGGAATATGGAGCTTCTCCATCCTGGCACTAGACAGTACCGTCCCAGTAGTAGTGACTATGATAGTGGGGTGGATGACATCCACAATCCAAGAAACTTTATAGTATGGAATATGAATATGAACACCCACATCTATCCAGAATTTGTTGTTAGTTTCAAGGTCTCTTCTGATGCTGAAGGTGAAACATTGTTCTTTTAGTTCTTTCATGTTTTCTATTTCTTTGCATTTTCTTAACAAAAAAAGGATCATATCCATTTTTTTTTCTTATTATAATATTGGTATATGGTAATTAATGGGTTGATCAAAGGCTCACTAGTTGATATATGATTCGGTTCACTCCATTTGGATGGATGGTTTCATCTTCTGGTTGGGCACTTGAGCTCCCTCATATTCAACGGATCACTGCATGTCTTGTCAATGACATAGCCTTCTGTTTCTGATGCTAAGCTGTGCGAGTGCCGTTCCTTTTGGAAACTTGTTTCTTTCTTGATCACTAATATATCATGTGTTTTTACAGGCCTTCTTTCGGGATGTGAGAGTAAGAATAATATTTTTGGGGTTAATTCAGCTAGCTATGGTCCTAAAATCTTGTCATGTTCAGAGTCTTCGAAAGTAGGCACTGTAAGTTCTTCAGTATTTTGAGTATTACTTCCAATGCCAAATTTCCTTTGTGAAAGGCAGTGTATTTCTATATCTAACTATGTTTTTACTTTTTTCAATTTTTTTATAACTATATTTTTACTTTTTTCAATTTTTTTTACTTTGTTTTAATTATCTCTTGATATTAAGATAGCCTCTTTTATAAAAGAAGCAAATCAGTTATAGCTTGCAGTTGATGCTTTTGTTTGTGGAAGAAATTATGTTTGGTTCTGAAAAATGGATCAGTTATAGCTTGCATTTGATGCTTTTGTTTGTGTAAGAAATTATGTCTGGTTCTGAAAAATGGACCGCCTATCTTTAGAAAAATTAAAGCCAGAATGTTGAGGAATTGAGAATTCAATGAAGGTTTTCCTTGTCTGAAGTTGTCTGCTAGTTATAGAATATTGATTAAGGGTGTTGGAAATCCCGCCCCGAGCGTGAGGGGGTGTGTTGGTAATCCCACCTTAATTGCGATCTGCCCCTAGTTGCCTTGTGTTGGCTTGTCTTTGAGGGGGTGGATTTAGTCTCACATTGGTTAGATAGGACGCTTGATAAGAGTTTATAAAGAGGAGACACTCCTCACCTTACAAGCCGGTTTTGTAAGGATGAGTTAGGCCCCAAATTTCAACAAAGGGTGAAAGCATGTTGCTTACAGTGCTAAGAGAAGTTGTTTAGAAAAATAACTTTTGAGCTCAGATCAGGTGAAAGCATGTTGCTTACAGTGCTAGGAAAAGTTGCTGCAAAAAATAGTTTTCGAGCTCAGATCAGTTTTAGAGCTGCAGGCATAAATTAGGATTTTGGAAAGAAAAAAATTATTTAGATGAGACAAGAGGTTAATTTAATTTTGGAATAATTTCATTGGTAAAAGAAATGGTGGTGATAATGATGTGATAGATATGTATCACATGGCATGTTCTGGTGAAAGTCTTGTCTGAAATCATATTACGTACTGCAGCAAAATTTACAATTGATTTGGATTTTTTTAAAATTTTGAGATGTATTTCTTATAGATTTTTAATTCATTAAGGTTTTGAAGTTTCAATTTTTTCTATCCAAATATTCTAGGATTCAGTCATATCAAAGAGCAGTCCACAGTCCAAATGTGTGTGTGTGTGTGTGTGTCTATTAGCATGTTAATGCTAAATGCGCAACTCCTTTAGGTTCTTTTAGATCTTGAGTTTGCTTTTGGTTTGAAATATTCTATTGTTAAGTTTTTTGTTGACAAAGATTTGCTTTTGGTTTGAAATATTCTATTGTTTAGATTTTTTGTCGACAAAGAAAAATGTCCAATCAGTTTTTGAATTGTGGGATACCTCAGGGAATACCAACTGGTCCGCCTGAAGCTCCGACATCCCCTCGGTTGCCTTTTTCTACGCTTTTTGCTGCTATCATAAACAAGGTTCCTGCAAAGGATATGAAACTTATCCATATGTACCATCTGCACTTCAGGGTATGTAATGTAAACTAGCTTTGCTGGATGTCCCTCTCGGTCTTAATTGATATCTCTAATACAATTTGTCATTGTTTTATGTTAATCACCAGGCAAAAAAGATGACTCGTGATGAATTTTTGAAAAAGTTGAGATCAATTGTGGGAGATGGTATCTTGCAAGCTACATTACCTGGTCTTCTTCAATGCAAGGTACTTTTCTCAAGGCTTTGATTTTTTCTGCAAGGTCTTCTGCTGCGGTTATTTATGCCTTAAGGCAATACTTGCTGTTAAGCGCATTATGCCTCTAGTTCCAAAATTTCCCCCTCTATTTAACGCTGGACTCTAGTGAAGGGTTTATCTGCTGTGTGGTTATACTTATATGTCCTAATTGTTAAATGGCTTCATGCAGATATCGTCCTGATCATCTTGTGTGATCAAAATGGAATCTTGAGGCTTACTTTATTATGTACGAGGAAGTGACCTTTACACTTCAAACTTTGCAGACTTAACTCAGAATACTCTGAAAGAGCCAAAATGAACCTGTGAATATTGTTAGAGTTCTTGGGTTAATTACCTGCTTTTAAATTTTGTTTTGATCGCATCCTATTTTTGACATGGAACATACTTGTTTTTTGAACTTCATTTAAATTGTTTTTGATCAATCTGTGATCAGATGAACTGTCCAGCACAATAGTTAAATCTTAAAGGAGGCTTTTATGGTAAAATTGTATTTAGATATTCCTTGTTGGTTTTTGCACCTCAAATTAATCTGTCACTTCGCACTGTGGATTGTTGGAAAGAAAAATTTAATACCGACAATGAATTGGTTTTAAATGGCAAAGGATTTGAGTCCCTTATACAAGTGGTCATGACTTTGATCCATGGTTCTTGCGTATGAAAAAAAAGGTTGGGAGGGGAAAACCCTCCTTGTGTACCCCACAAGTGTTCTACAATGTGGTGGAAGATGGTAAACTAAAAAGAAAAGAAAAAGTTGATGTGTGGTTTGATGCATTTCAGATAGCTGCAGATTTTCGTATTGTTTAAATGGGTGCGAATAAATTAACATACACTTCTTTGATGATACTTTCCTAGTTTTCTTGTACTGTTTCTTCTAATCATTGATTCAGTAACAGTCCTAGAAATTGCATTCCACACTGGCGACCCATAGGACCTAACAAGCAGTCTTTAGCAAGGAAATGTTTTTAAGATATTTGTCTCTGATCACGTGAACCAACGATTTATTTCAATTTTATTGAATGTCCCACACCAAATTTCCAAGCATTGCAGCGTTGGCTTCTCTAGCAACTCTCACGCCAAGGCCACCATCATTGACAAGGTTTGATAGAATTAACCTTGCCAAATAAATTTCCTAGTCATCGTAACAATTTGTGAACAAATCCCTAAAGGAAGCCAACTAATTTGCATATAATAAGTTGGAATATAATAATAATTTAACAATGACAAGGCCAATGCCAACCTACCAAACTTATTAAGGAGTTTATTCTTCCAAGAATCTAGCATTCAGCTTGTCCACAATGAAGTTAAAATCTCGCTTCTTGACCCTACCTGTTACCATAGTAAAACCAATTCACCTTTCTTCTAGACACCTCAACATAACAGTGGGTCCATGATGAATAATATTAAGAATAGATGCTCATGGATCAAATTCGAAGTTAAAGGTTTTTTTTTTTTTTTTTTATTATTATGATTACTATTAATGTAGCATTCAACTACTTAAATGTTTAAGTGATTTTACATGGAAATTGATCATAATTTTATTTTGGTTTGGTGGAACCGATGTTTTGGTGTTTTGTTTTTGTAATATTTGTCTTTTGCAACCTTTTGATCTTAACATTCCTTGTGCTTTCATTGTCTGTTTTAATATATTATCTTTTTTATCTTTAGAAAAATATTCACCTAAAAAATGTTTAATTTAAAAAAAGAAAAACCTAAAAAATGTTGATGAATCACTTCCAAGAGGGACAAACTAAAATAATAAAAGAATAAAAAAAAGTCTTAGAATAGACTCGGCACAACCAATTAGGTTTAGAAAAAAGTGACTTCTACAATATGATTAATAAAAATTCGAATATCAATATAACTATATTTAATACATGTTTGGATAAATATCTTATTTGCTACTTATAACACATGCATTTATCATTATAAACACTTCTGTATAAGCTTGCATAAGTTACCAAAAGATAAAATAATGTTAAATTGTTTTGCATATGTTATAAGATTTACGTGAGAACTTATGAAAATAAGTTGAAAAAAGGTTAAGAAAATTGTCATAAGTTCTCTCACATTAGATAATTTCAAATAAGATTATATTAGGTCGTGGAGGGAATAGAACATAAAAAAAAAAAAAAAGGAAGGAAGAAAAAAATGACTAGAGTTGGCACATGTGTTGGAGGAAAGGGGCTTTTAAATTTAATCCGTAATTGCAAGACCAAATAGAAAAGGCATAATTGAGTCTTAGATTTATTGATTCATTCACATATGATATGA
The DNA here is from genome assembly GCA_018208015.1 of Medicago ruthenica. Taxonomy (NCBI): domain Eukaryota; kingdom Viridiplantae; phylum Streptophyta; class Magnoliopsida; order Fabales; family Fabaceae; genus Medicago; species Medicago ruthenica. The sequence goes on from CM031371.1 coordinate 4,253,393, forward strand.
GCCAACAAGTAGTATTACGTCCTCTAAGACATTGGCCATGGCTGTTGCACTTTCACAACCACCACCATCCTACTAAATTTTCTGCACTATATCATCATCTTCTTCTTCTTCCAACATCATCACCAGAATCAACAAATATACGTCGTTTCTCGTTATCTGCATCTCGCGGGAAACTTCGAAGAGCTGATTCTCCACTACCCACCACTACCACCCAACTCAAAGAAGAAGAAGAAGAAGAAGATGCTGCCATTAAAAGCCGCAACCAATTGAAGCGTGAAGCAAAACGTGCTGTTAAATGGGGAATGGATTTGTCTTCCTTCTCTCCTCCCCAAATCAAACGCATCCTTAGGTTGTTTTTTCTTCATTCATTATGCATTTCTCTTTGAAAAGTTTCAACTTTTTGCTCAATTTTTTTTTTTTTGGGTTGCAGGGTCGTTTCTTTGGACCAAATTGTCTTTGAAGCTCTTATGTTGGTTAAGGTTCTTGAAATTTTAATTGTTCTATTTGTGCTTGTGGAAATTATGTTTTTTTAATGAAGAGAAGGTGTTTGTTGTTTTGTCGCAGAGAATGGGACCGGATGTTCGTGAAGGGAGGCGGCGTCAGTTCAATTATATAGGTAAATAATCAATAATTTGTTAGAATTTTTTAATCGATTTGAACATGTTACACAATACAAACAACACATTTAAATCAGTAAAGCCAAGGTGAAAAGATTGAGCAGTAATACAACAGGCATACATGAGGATTAGTTCAACTTTACGATTGGATTTAAACCAGTGTTGTCAAATAGCGACTATAGCACAGCATAGCATAATTTCAACAATATGTTGTTGCTTCACAAGACGATATTTAGTACATACTGTTATCAAATAGAAGCTATAGCAATGCAATGTTCTAGCACTAAAGCATAGTGAAATTTAAACAAACAACTATTTTCTGCAATTGACGATACTACTTTAAACATTCATTCTTGTAATCATCTTTCCAATTTGTGTTGCATTAATTATGAGTTGGTATGTATACCTTAGCTTATAGTACTATTCTTGTCAATAGTCATTCAATATATGTGGTAAATTGATTAGAATTACTGTGGTGTTAATTACATTCAGCAGTGCAATGCAGAATCATGTTCTTCATACATAAATTGTTGTCTCAGGAAAGTTGCTACGGAATGTGGAACCGGAATTAATGGACCGATTAATAAAAGCAACAAAGGACTCTGACCATAAGGAGTTGCAAGCTTTAACTGGCTTGGGGCCTGATGATCCTGAGGATGATGATGAGAACTTGATAGAAACTGAAGACGAGAAGGATGATGAGGTATGATTTTAGGATTCAACAACAAAAACCAAGCTCTTTCCCACTCAGTGGTGTCGGCTACATGGATCAAATTATGCCATAATGTTCTATCATAAACTATATTTTGGTTCAACTCGTTAATTTCCAAATCTTTCTTAATAGTTTCTCTGATAGTTTTTCTAAGTCTTCATCTGCCTCTAGTGATCTGATTATCCTCCATCCGATCTACTCTCATTACTACATAATCTACAAGTCTTCTAATTTTTTCTGGGAGAGATTTTTACAATATTCTACACAATTTCATTAAAAAATACAAATGCTACACATGAATTGTCTTAAAAATAGGGACAAAAAATGATAATTAAATATTTTATAGGAACTAAAAGTCGAAGGGAAAATTTTAGAGACTAAAATGAAAAGTTGGTATATTTATAGAGACCAAAAACATATTTAACCCAATAATATATACTCCCTCCATTTTTTTTTTCTTTTGATGTTTTAGCTGTTTGCACAAGTATTAAGGAATCATTAAAGTATAGAAATAGTTGTAAGGTTTGGGCTAAAATGCTTAGTTATGTTTTTTGTCTACTCTATGCTTACTCCTTGTTTTTTCTCAAAATTCCAATCTCGTTAATTATTGAGACTTACCACACAAATTGAAACTTCAATTGCATTTATTATTGAAAATGGCCAAGAGAAGATATTGGAAATCGGATATTTATTCAACAATGTATTGTGTTTAAATTCACATGTGATAAGTCAAAAGTCATAACTCCTTTAATCATCTTATGGCGTGTTTTTCAACAAGGGTAAATTTGGATAAAAAATATTAAACATCCTAAAACATCAAATATAAAACATCAAAAGAAAAAAAATGGAGGGAGTATTAGAGTAAAAGTAGTTAAGAGAAGTTAGTTTGTTATTTGTTTTTTTATGAGTTGTTAGGGAAGTTAGTTAGTTATTTGGATTAGTTAAAGAGTATGTGTATAAATAAGAAAACACAAATGTTAAGAGAGTAGCTTTGAATATTGTAATTGTGAATAGTGTACACTCTATTGTGAAGGGGAAACCCTTGAGGAGAGTTTCTCTCTTATTCTCTTTTATCCTTTCCCAATCTTTCAATAAAATTGTTCCTTTGTTTATTCAATTCTGCACAGTTTTGAGAACTATTTCTTATACCAAAAGAAAGGTTCCTAACATATGAGTTCATGTCTAAACGTGTGTTTGATTCTATAGTGGTAAAAATTGATTTTGATTGAATTGATTTTAGTTAAAGGTGAGTTAAAGGTAAAATGATTTATGGTTGGATACATTCACGTTAAAATGAGTTGAACAATAAGTTTGAGTATAAAAATTACATTTGGAGGCAAAAATTACAAAATCTGACCTTCAAGTTAAAATCAGTTATAGAGGCTAAATCAATTTTATTCAGGAACTCCGAACATACCAAAATCAACTTCAATTCTTCAGAATCACTTTTGTTTCTTTCAAAAGTGAATCCAAATATGCACTAAATTTCCTATTGACTAGACATGAGCCCGCATATAATACCTTTATCTCCTCTTTGTCATATTAGGGGGTGTAATTTTCTCTTTCTTTTTGCTTTCTTTGATATGACTTAGTTACAATGTATTTTGTCCTTATGATGTATCTTATCTTTTGAGCATTTTATCAGGAATCTAAGCCTTATGATCATAGTCAAGTAACAAGGTGGTTTGATGGTTTGATCAACAAGGACATTCAAATCACCAATGAAGTTTATTCAGTTCAAGGTGTTGAGTATGATCGCCAGGTAATTTTTTGCACTATGCGTGATCGAGTAGCTGCATATTTGCACCTGCTTGCGCTTTCTGAACAAGATTAATTACTGGTGAACCATACAATATAATCTAATATTTTCAACCAAGTTTATATTACTTGGTGAATTTTATGTGATTCCTATAAAGTAGAGAGTAAGCCTATGTTTTTAGTGAGTTTCACATAAATTTATTTCTCATAATGAAGAATGTTTCTAGATTGTACGAATTTTCGACCAAGTTTATATTACCTGGTGAATTTTATGTGATTCCTATCAATGGAGAATAAGCCACGTTTTTAGTGAGATTCACATAAATTTATTTCGCATAATGAAGAATGTTTCTAGATTGTACGAAAAAGTGTATTGTTAGTATTTCTTGACATACATTTTCTATTCTTACTCTATAAAAAATCATATATATTTAGAGGCAGAACCACGAACAAGTTCACTGCTTAGATTGTTGTTTACGTTTATTGACATAAAATATCTTCATCTTTTGCAGGAGTTGAGAAAGCTGGTACGTAAAGTGCACTTTGCTCAAGAAACGAAGGCTACGGATGAAGAAGAGGAGAAAAAAATAGAGAAAGCAGAGATTAGGGCTAAGAAGGCCCTCACTCGTTTTCTCCGTAGTCTTTCAGAGAATATTGTTGGTGAACATTAGTACATTGTTAACCATGCATTGTTTTGTTGGGATACATGATATGAAAATATATTATTTTTAATAACTAGAATAGTGAATGGTTTTGAGTTTTTATTAAGAATGATCATTAAATTTATGTTGCTGTCCTCTAAAAATATTTGTACTAGGTTCATAATACTCCTTGCTGGTTTATTTGAATGACCATCTAATTTTCTTAGCGGCAGAATGATATCGGTAGTCAGCTAAGCAATTTTATGCCCTCTCAAAGATTGTGAAATTCATGAACAATACTCACTTAATGTCTACAACCCACATTTGCAATGTCCACACCCCACATTTGCAAAGGAAGCATTTTCAATGCCTTACACAAATTAGTCTAGAGATAACTTTTATTTCAGATACTACTGATGAAAATAAAGAGGTCTCTTGGACAATACGAATGGTGAAAAAGATAATTTCATTCCACTCGATGTCCACACTCTACAATATTGTTAAGAAAACATTTTCATGTCCAACACAAATTACTCAGGAGGTCACTTTTTTTTTTAAGATATTGCAGATGAAAACAAAGGATAATTTCATTCCCTCGAGGTTGGGATGTCATTTGGGCAGCTACTGTAGCTGCTCTGGGGAGAAGCTGTGAAGACTGCAGCATACATTTTGAATAGATGTCCAACTAAGAAACTTGATAACATCCTTGAAGAAGTATGGATGGGAAGGAAACAATCTGCTAAACATCTGAGAGTTTTTGGTTCCTTGTGCTACAAGCACATCCCTGATGCAAAGAAAGAAGATGGGGGACAAGAGTGAGCCTATGATATTGGTTGGATATCATGAGGCAGGTGCTTATAGACTTTATCATCCTATGAATCACTCAATTATGATCAGCAGAGATGTCATAGTGTGTGAATCAGAAGTTTGGGATTGGAGCAAGAAAGAAAAGAGTTCTAATTCAGTTATTCCTACAATATTTGATGAAGAGCAAGTCCAACAAGAAATTGATACTCAAGAGGAGCCTCCCATAGAAGCTAATCAAACCATCAGAGTCTCACAAAGGCAAATGTTTGTATCCTCTAGACTTGCTGATCATGAAGTTATCCATGATAATGAAGTAAATGAGGAAGGGGATTTTGTGCATTTTGCATTATTAGCTGACTCTGAGCCTATCAATTATGAGGTAGCAATGTCTGAGAAGGTGTGGAAAGATGCTATGATAGAGGAACTAGATGCAATAAGCAGAAATAACACTTGGGAGCTCACACGGTTACTAGCAAATAAGAAAGCCATTGATGTGAAATGGGTGTTCAAGCTGAAGTTAAAGCCAAATGGTGAAATAGCTAAGCATAAGGCAAGGTTAGTAGCAAGAGGTTTTATGCAAAAAGCTGGTCTTGATTATTTTGAAGTGTATGCACCTGTAGCAAGACTTGAGACAGTTAGACTGATAGTAGATATTGTTTGTGGGAGGAATTGGCCAATGTACCATTTAGATGTGAAATCAGCATTCTTAAATGGTCTATTAGATGAAGTTGTATATGTTACACAACCTCTAGGATTCAAAATCAAAGGGAAGGAGGATATGGTATTCAGATTAGATAAGGCTCTATATGGATTGAAGCAAGCTCCAAGAGCCTGGAACAAGAGAATTGATAGCTTTCTTGTGCAGCAAGAATTTGTAAAATGCAAAGCTGAATATGGTGTATATGTTAAGAAAAGCAATGCTAGTAATCTGATACTCATATGCTTATATGTTGATGATCTGATAGTAACGGGTAGCAACTTGACTGAGATAGAAGCATTTAAGGGTCAGATGATGAAAGAGTTTGATATGACTGATCTTGGAAAGCTGACTTACTTCCTTGGCATGGAATTCACTGAAACTTCTGAAGGTTTGGTTATGCATCAGAAGAAGTATGCTTATGATATTCTTAAGAGGTTTAATATGCTAAGTTGCAACCCTGCATCTACACCAGCTGAAGTAAATGTAGAGTTGATGAAGAATGAAGATGAGGAACTAGTTGATCCTACTTTGTTCAAGATAATTGTAGGTTCACTAAGGTATTTGTGCAATAGCAGACCAGATATAGCTTATGCGGTTGGCATAATCAGTAGGTTTATGAGTGAACCTAGAACTTCCCATCTAATTGCAGTTAAAAGGGTGACGAGGAGGTACATTAAGGGAACTCTCGAGTATGGCATATTGTTTCCTAAATGTATAAATGAAGTTATTATGGAACTGATAGCATACTCAGATGCTGAATGGTGTGGAGATAGGCAAGACAGGAAGAGCACCTCAGGCTATTTGTTTAAGTTTCTGAATGCTCCTATATCATGGTGTGTTAAGAAGCAACCGGTAGTAGCTCTATCAACTTGTGAATCTGAGTACATTGCAGGATGCTTAACAGCTTGTCTTGCAGTTTGGCTTGAATCTGTACTGAAGGAAATGGAGATTGAAGTCTACAAGCCTATTGCTTTGTTTATAGACAACAAATCAGCTATAAACTTAGCCAAAAATCCAGTGCTGCATGGAAGAAGCAAGCACATTGAAGCAGAGTTCCATTTTCTCAGAGAACAAGTGAATAAGGAAGCTCTCAAGATCATACACTGCTCAACTGATCTACATCTTGCTGATATGTTCACAAAAGTTGTGAAGATTGACAGGTTAAACAAGCTTAAAGGCTTGATTGGTATGGTATAATTGGAAACTTGAATTAAGGGAGGATGTTAGTTTTAATTCAAGTTTAGTTAGTTTGATTAGTGTTTTAATTCAAGTTTGTATTAGAATATATACCCGTTGGGGTATAAAAGTTTGTTACAAGTTAGTTAGGTAATCTAGCTAAGTTTGTTATGTTTGTTTAGATAGCTTACTAAGCAAGCAAAGTGTATGAGCCCTATAAAAGGCATGTTGTAACTATTTTCACAATCTAATGAATACACAATAGATTACAACAATAATCTCTTTTTTCTTCTCTCAATTCTCTCAATTTCTCAAACCCTAAATTCATAACAAACTCATAGCTTGCATTGCAAGCAATCCAGTTGCGCTATCAGTTTAATGGATGGTTCTGCTAGAATTTGTATGCATAAGTTAGCGTCAGGCCTCTTTGTGGAGATGGTTCAATTGGGTAATCACAATGCATATTCAACATATGAGTACATGGATGTGGAAAACTATGTCTTTGTTAAAATGCCCCTCGCAATCAATTTCACTTGTCACACTCTTAATCATTCTCTAATAGTGATGCAATTTCATGTATCTCTTATACAAGCTGATTTTGACACCTCTGGTACATTGGAACGTGTCGAGTTTCTCTTGAATGGAAAATTGGGTATGGGTGCCTTTGATTGTAAGTTTATGGAATTAAGAATGGTATGGCTTATAATCATTGATGATGGCTCAACATACTATGACCTTGTGCTTAGACAGCTTGTTGATGAGTGTACTTGGTTGTTGGGAAGTAGATCAATGTTGTCTGCATATTTACATTTTGTTGATGTTGAAAGGCTCGTGCATAATTTTCTTGGTCGTTTCACTGTTCCAGGATCAGACCAATCTCATGGTTATTGGTTACAACTTCTGTTCCCCAATGTTGTTGGCTACTATACTACCTGCGTGTAGCACTCGCCTATTCAACCACCTTGTGTTAGAGGCAGCTGCCAATTGTTTCCTAGAGCGTCGTAAACTTAACAGTATCAGCAGTGACTTACTAATTGATATATTTTTGGGAGATGGATCTCTTGTGGGTGCTCTAATGTTGAAATGTGTGAATGAGAAAGTGTCATTTGAGTGTCCTGTAAATAGTGTTTTGGAGATACATTTATCTCTATGCAATAAGAACTGTCTAGATGTGGATTGGTGTAGTAACTTCATTTTTGCTGCAGAAACAATTCTCCATTATGTGCATTCTTCTCCTATATTGTGTCTAATTTGCTATGGTACTTGAACTGTCAATGCTTGCACTTTTGCAAAACTAGTATATGTAACATGCATGTGGTGCTTCTTGGGATTCTACATTCAATACCAATTTCTCAAGTTCCTTACACTGAGCCAATCTTTGGTCCTTGTGGTTATAACTTGAATGGAAGATGGTTTGCTTTACCTCAAATTGTTCTTAATAGTATGGAAATTAGGCAAGAAGTTACTGACATCTATGGCATTGAAATTTCCTATTGGTGGCCTAAAACCAATGAACCGTCAATACTACAGTCAATTATCATCCTTTCAAAGCACCCCAAGAAACGGGATACAAATGGTAATGTCGGTTTTTTCTATACCAAAGGGTCTCTACAATTCCAACAATGGGATCCAGGTGGATGTTTTCTTGTCCATGGGGAAGGTCCACTTGACTTGGAGGCCACTCAAAAAGACACTATTATCACTCAACAACATTGTGCCAACTTTAACCTTGAGGACAAGGTTAATTTTGATGGGGGGAGTAATGTTATGATTCAAAATGGCATATAAGGAATTACACTTGGCATAACATAATTGGTTGAGGCAAATGGACATGTGGCTAGAGATCCTAAGATCAAGGAAAGTTTGATTGTGCATAAATAGGGAAATGATGATCAATAATACTTATGAAGAATATTGATGAAGTCTCTCCTCTCTCCCTTTGGTACTCTCTAGTAGAGTAATGACTTAGTCTTACGACTTAATCTTCTTCTATCTTTTCCTTTCTCTAATCTATGTACCAAGAACACCAAATCTAATTGGGTTCTCATCTATCAATTTTGTCTTTGAGTTAATAATCAATTGCAATTATCCATTTTGAGAACCATTACACTATGAGACCTTAGAAGGCTCTGACCTAAATATTTTTAGACTCAACGATAAGCAAGAATAGCTCTAACCTGGTGGATGGGAGAAGCCAAAGGAGAACTGGGGGCAGAGAGTCACTAGATTTGTGTTTTTTATTGTTCATAAACCTAGAATCTTGTAGCGTTTTTCTTATTGGAATTGTAGAGAATGTGTTGATCATGATAGTTTGACGAGTAGAAGTGTGGTCAGTAAAATTAACTTAAGGGTAGGTTTGTCATAGGAAGTTAGAGTGAACAATATTTACAGGAAGCTAATGTGTGATTGAATGTTTTAATTGAACCAAGATGTTTTCAAGAAGCTCAATTGAGTATTTATGAGCAGTGTCTGACTTCTCTTGCCATGACATTCTCGTAATGAGAGTTACTACTCGTCGTTTCATTGCTTTGAAGTTCCTTCTTTTGAGTTCAGGACCCTCCCTTTTTCAAAAAAACAGAGGTTATTGATTCAAAGGATAATTTGTTTTAGCAGTGGAAAACGTTATTGCTTATGAAATCTTTAGTGACTAAATCTAATGGAGTTGGAACGTTTTTACACTCATTAAATCAGTCCTCCACTAACATTAGTTTTTTTTTTGGTGTATGCTACATAAATATGCTGAGAACTACATAAATCTACGATCAGACGAGTGGGTGATTGAACTGCATATATCAATCAAATATTTTATACTAAAAAGCATAAACTGTTCCTTTCATTTTGCCTCTATTTTGTCATAAAAGTTATTAAAATGACAGATATTATTATAATATTCCGCATAAAAACACAATTGCTCATAATGTTAAAATTGTCAACATAAAAGAAATAGTAAGATCCAACTATCACCACCACCAACAATCAACTTATACATGTACAATAATTAACAAAATCTTAAGTTGTCTCATTTTCCGGACCAACTCAAGCAAACGAAGAATGTGGATTAATATGCAGAATTTCTCACCCATCATTGGGTACTTGGGGTTCGCTCTATCATTTAGGTCTAAAAGCTTGCAAAAATGAAGCTGGCATATATACTCATTACGATGCCATTTTATTCAGGATTTGCCTATGAACATGGATAAGAAACTCTACATAGGAGAAGCTACCTGCGCTCTTGTCTTCTACCATATACGAGAAGAATGACATTCCTGGTGGATGACAAGTAAGATAGGTTAAGTTGAAAATAACAGAACAAGGTAGACATAACAATTATTTACAGATTTCTTTCATCGATTAAAAACCTTCATATTCTAAACAAGTCTAGCAAATCAGCCATCAGACGAGAAGCACAGCACGAGGTAGTTTATTTCGAAACATGAGTAAAAAAGTCAAAACATGATTGATGCATTAACCATATTGTTCTTGAACTGGTAGCCAAAAATTTCCAATTGTAAAAAAAAAATTGGTTGAAGCATATTAAAAGCATAATAGGACAGATGGTAGGAAAAGTGATTTTGGTTTCATATAATAGTGGAATCAAACAGAACAGAAAAGAATAACCGCATGTCAAACACCAGCTACGTACCAAGTAGAATCCTTTTCAGAAAACATAGAGCACTAGTTCAAGAAGCAAATACTATCAAAGAAAAAGCAACATATACGAAGCCTCAAAAAATTCAACTATTTCAGAATATGGGGTTGAAGCTAAAACACAACTTTGCCGATGGGATTGGGGAATGATGTCATGCGGTTCCATGATCTAAATTAATTATAATGTTTACGCTAATAAAAAAAATAATCATCCTGTATTATAGGCAATCACTCTAATGCACTGACCTGATGGATCACCTTTCCTGCAGAGCTTAAACCTGCCAGATATTATAAAAAATTTACACTTTGTTTAATTAGCAAATGACATGGAAGATATTCAACAGGGTTCAAGATATGCTTTAATTGTCAAAATTAGCTTACCGGAGGTAGCAAAATCTTTGCCGCCGAATCTCATTCACCACTTCATTTAACTTCTTCGACAGTGGATTGTCATGTTGTTGCAATACAAACTGGTCAAACAACAGAGACGCTTTAGATAAACTTCTCAAAAACACTGATGAAAAATAATATTAGAAGAATCTTGCAATAACTATGTTTTTTTTAAAAACAATAGCATCTTGTATCAACTCAAAATTAGCTTCCACGTCTCAATTTTTCAAAAAGCTCTTTCAATAACATTTTAACACTTCTACGCTTATAAATACTTTTTCGTAAGTACAGAACCATGAACTGATTAAAAGGGAAAATTTCCTATGACTTAAAATTAATCCAAACTCGACCATAATTGTCAACTTTGCATTGCCAGTTCCGAAGAAAAAATCGATGTGAAGTAATCTAAAACATGTCAGGCTTATGATTTAAGAATGATAAAAAATTCCCTTGAAAACAACCACAGCAGATAGTGAAGTTTGACAGATTTTGCATCTTCAAGACAATGGCAAGGCAACAGGGGGTTGGAGAGAGAGAAAGAGAAATTAACATAGAAATTACCAGATGAGGAATTTCATCAACTGTAGAAACACCGAATATTTTCCGCACAATATCCGGACTCACAGAGTCTCCAACATATATTAAACAATCATGACCATTCTCAAGAAGATAGATTCCATCATCGCTAACATGTTCACTAGAAAGAGGTAAGAAGGAAGGAATAACAGATTCTTCATCTTCCTGCAATTTACAAAATGATATTAGTGTCTCGAGAAGTATTATAAATATGAGATTAGGTTTAATAGAAACTAGCGTGAAACATGCAATCTTGTCACAAAAAATCAACAATATATTAAAAAATAAAACTCGTTATCATCTGCAAATACACATCATCAAGTTCTGATATCTGAATAAAGCACTTGTTAAAATGCAATTAAATTAAATATCGTAACGTATGGAACATCGGAATTATTCATAATCATACATATCTTTAAGCATTGATTGATTAATATACACCTTTGAGTCAAGATCATGAATAGCCACCATCCTAGGATACACAAGCGGTATTGCCAATGGAGCAGAGAGAGAAGTTACATAATTTATCCAAAATGACCGTTCATCGATTTTCCCCTCTGTTCTTAACCCTGTGCTCTTGGTTAACGCTGAAAAAGAAATGAAAAGTATAATTAGAACCCACTTGTAACTGGCCTTCTGAAGAAGACCATTGCCCCCAAACATTGAAAAATGCTGAATTTCAACAATATATCGATTGATCATTGACAAAATAGGTCAATGTATATCAGCTTTGTCAGTCGTCCTCAAATCACAGCTAAAACATGACTTTGCTTCAAAACAGAAGAGCTGGAATAAGGAACTAATCCAAAGTCAATGAATATTTTAAAAAATATATCCCCAGTATAACCCCAATAAAATGTCGGAAAATATCATCAAAACTCAAGCGTGAATTTCGATCACATATCACTAACATATAAATGCAACTCCAATAAAATGCAGGAAAATATCATCAACACTCAAAAGGTGAATTTCGATCACATGTTACTAGCAAATAAATGCAGAAATTATGAAGTAAAAACAAACAAATAAAATTGATTGAAGGCAATATGTTTGAATGCAAGAAGAATGTAACCCATAAATATACTATAACAAATAAAACCTTTAGTTACACAACATTATAAATCACAACATACCATGTGTGTACAGAGGCAAAAGCTTTAGGGCCTCCGGCAGAATAAGTTGTCCGGATGATGAAGAAACGGTGGCACAAAATTTACGATATGAAAATAGTGCATTGATGCAAAGGTTTGTCACTTGTTCCCGAACAAGAGGAAGTGGCTTTGAAGGAATCTCATTAGCAGCTACAGAAAAGGAAAAAAAAAGTGTTAGAATTCTTTATCCAAAATTATTATACTTACAAACATATGCTCTAAAATATGAACAGGATGACTATACCATGGAAACAGGTATAATTTATAAAGAGAACAAAAAGGGAAATAGAGTTGTTAACATTCAATATATGGCCGCAAGCAACAACAATCAAAAACAGAATAATCACAGAAGCAATGCACATTAACTATAAATGAGATACCTTGCTTCAGGAAACAGCAAAATTGAGTATCCAAGTCAGCAGCACGGAACAGATTACTAAGCATACTCGTAACAGGCAGAGATAAGGTTATGACACGTATTCTTCTTTGGCCATACACAGTTGTGTATAGAAGAGCACACTAAATCAAAAAAGAACATATAATTAGAAACAAAATGGTATCCACAGTGACTAAAAAGTTTACAAGAGTAACATCAGTGATCTGAAGATCATAAATTAGTCAGGATAAAGAAGAGTAACAAACTTCTCTAATACCTGAAAAGCACATTCTGATCCATCCTGCAACTTATCGTCATGTTTCAAAGTTACCATGAAAGTTTTGTCACAGTCAATCTGCAAAAAGATAAAAATTAGCCCACAGGTTGAACATACCATACCATGTTTACAGAATTGATACATGAGTATATAATGAACCTACAAAAAGCTGTATTTACAATAAATACAAGTTAATGTGATTGCTAGCTAATTCCAGTCCCATTAGCAACTAATACCTAAGGCATATTTTACATGCATTAGTTATACAAAGCATGTGATTAGCTCAAACAGACACATTGAGCTAAAACAGATTCATTAATGACAATAATTTTACAAATTAACAACTTTTCAAATTGATTGGAGGGTTGGGTAGCTCCACTGGTTTGAGCTAAGGAATTAAAAGGAGTTGAGGAGTTCAAGGTCCAGGGTTCAAGTCCCGACAAGGAGAAAAATACTAACATTTTCCGTTAAAAAAAAAAACTTTTCAAATTAATTATCAAGTTAGCTCTCTTAACTTTCCCTCAATTTTGTACAATCTTGCAAGTTATAACAGAGAAAATGGGCGATAGGTGTAATTATTAGGAATAGCGATGAATCTGGGAATGTTTCGTGCAGTTACTTAGGGAGGTAGCAATGAAAGAAGCCGACTCCAGTTATCAATGGCAGTAGGCAGATTGCAAGGGTAGAGAATTTTGAGTGTAAATGAACACGTGGAGAGCGAGGTTAGCTGGATATTTTTTGTTGATGATGATCCAAGTAAATAACGCTATGAGTTTAAATAGCACTTTATATCACAAATACGGTTCATCATCATAAATTACCCAACCATCAAGTCAAAATCACCCAACCATCAATATGCTCTGCTCATGCATTTACTCAGAGATAAACATATGTTTAAGGTTGCATATATACACATGAACATAACTATATCCAACATCTAGAAAATAATACACTGACCCCAGGTAAGTCAACATCTGTTGGGATGCTTTTACAAAAGTTGCCATAATATTCTTGTACTTGGATGCCCTGACAAAAAAATAAAATTATAAGTTGTAGACTTGATATGTTGCATGATAAGGTATGAGAGAGAGTGAATCAAGCAGACTACCTGACTGCACCTCACACGCATTACAGCCTCAAAACCTTGTGGCCTAGTGACATTCCATCTAAGATCGTTGTAAAGCTTTGCAGGATCAGAAAGAGCTGAGAATGGGAAATAATAATAAACCTGAAAAAAATGAGAAGTTTAACATTTAATTTTCCGATGCATGCAACACATATACTCATTTGCATAGCATATAGCTACCTTTTTTAGTGTAAAATACTACATGTGAGAAAAATAGTACAAATGTAATAGCTGTGACAGATTTAAAGACACATTTTAAATTCAGAAATAAATATTTTTACTTTAACAAAAAATCATACATATTTCGTTCTGGTATCAACTTTTGGCTGATGAAAAATCATAGAAGTTTCAAAAACCATTGCTGCCTAGTTCTTCAGATACAATAACTACCAGTTTTGCGAGTTTATGATATGCTATTCAATTACTTTACTCTTTTCATGAAGAATACTAGCAAAACACTCTTTTCTAACACACTATCTTTGGGTGAAACACACATCAGTCCGACCAAATCATCTAGGCCCCTTGTTTATTCGTGAGACCCACTCCCTATTTGACCAGACCTATATGAATTTCACTGGACGATAAATAGTGTATTGCTAACATTTCTCTTTCCTCTGTTCCTTTTCATTAAAACTTTCAAGCATGTGATCGAGCATACCCAGCATTTTCAGAAAGACTGATTGATGTAAGTAGAAAAGATGAGAAACATTTATTTTTTCATCAATACTGTTAAGGTCCGATAAACAATAAAGAGAAAATAGCAATCAGATCTTCACCCTTCTAGCATAAAATGCACCGACAATTTTACAGTTTACTTAAACAACAGACACATTAAGCATTGATGTATACCTGTCCACCTGTAGTTCGTGGGATGGTCGATATGGAAGCAATGTCAGCATAAGTCTGAGTAGTCACAAATAGATCAACACAAACCTGCAGCATTACAAAACTATTATACTTAACCCATCCATAATAGGTTGTTCATCAAAGCTCACAAAAAAAATCAACTCACAACTTCAATTGGACAAAAAAGTAAGGCCTAAATCAAAACCAAAAGAACGCAAGATAGACCTGATGCTCAGCAAGTTCAACTGCTAGTTCTTTCAATGTTTTATCTGCGGGTTGAAGTAATTTATGTGCTTCCTGAAATTCAATAACGGAATTTCGTTGAAGAGTATGCAAAAACAATCTTCACTGGACTATTTAGGAGGTAGAACAGATAAATGCAAAATCAATCTTCACGGGACTATTTAGGAGGTAGAACGGATAAAAATGCTAAGTATCAGTTGAATCATGTATAAATTTATGTAATATGCAGATGGATGTTTTGATAGTGTAAATCAAATGTCTAATATTATATTATTAAATTTGATCTCTGTTTCAATTCTACAGCCAATTACAACAGGATTTACAAATACATGGAACTAATACTATGTCACCATCTTACAAGCTCAAGCTTATAATATGACAAGGAAATGCCATGATAGAATTTTAAAACATAAAAAATAACAAATTGGAATATTTTCTACAATAAAAAAGAAAAGAATCAAACGATGTAAACAACCGGCTTGAGATGAATACCTTTTCCCCTGCAGAGATGTTTGTTCTACCTTCGGCTTCGCGTGCAGAAAGGGCACCAATGCCAATAGATGGCAAGACTGAAGACATCCGAAAAAATGAGAACACCAAAGAGAAAATTGCAGAAAAAAGAATTGAGAAAGAAATCGGCAAAGGTAAAAGCAAAATGTTGACAAGAAGTTGAACAAGAATTAAAGTAAAGACCAACCAAACATAAAACGGTGATCCAGCGACCAAGTCCAAACACAAATAATGCCAACGAAACTATATAATATTACTGTTTGTTAAAAAATTGAGTTTCATGAACAATTATTGTCAGGACCTATTACTTTTGAAAGATGAGAACGGGCTTTTAAGACAACACAAGCTTTTGGATGAAGTCAATAGTGTTTACTGTATACTTATTTTGTCTAGTGTCAACAATGAATATTACTCATTTTTTATCATTAAGAAAATGTATTTTTCTTTTATTTTATCTTAAATTGCAGTATTGCACTGTAGTAGAAATGTGTGGCTTCCTGAATACTAGAAAAGAATTGGTTAAGTAACAAATGTGCAGATGCATGCATTTTTATGTTCCATTCATGATGTCCCAGTTGGGATGCTGATAGCTACATTTGTATAAATAACAATTAATTACAAAATATAGTAGTTGAGAACCACACCTGACTGGAAAACCAACAGCTTCCCTCCAGTGTCTTTCATTGCAAGGAAAGCCGCCTAAAAGAAGAAAACAAAGGTATCAGCGTCAATATTGTTGCTGGTTAGAGGAATGGGTGTCAAAAACTATATCTATTAAATGGCAAAAGGTATACATATTTTGTCAACCTCAGTGAGAAGACGGTAAGTAACAGCAAATGCCAAAAATTGTGAAATAGAAATCCCAGTGTTACTACAGGATATGTTAACAGAAAGAATTATAAATACTAGTAGAGGAATAAAGAACCAAAGCAATGAGTGGAGTGTGAGTAAGGGTCAATTAGAAGGTTTATGACAGGAGAAATAAGGACGGGTCCAAGAAATTAAGCGGGCCAGCCCATGTTTGTATGTAAGCTGTTACGCAGCTCAGTTAGACTGTCACAAATAGAGGCAAATAAGGTAGAGGGAGGCAGTTAGTTGGTTAATGAGTTGTGGGAGGAGAAAGTATCAACATTTTTCTCTCTAACCTGTTAGAGAGGGAAGTATGTAGGGAGATCATTTGGGCAATGTCTTTTGAGAGAACCAAGCAAGTGTTCAATTGCAAAATGGGAAACCTTTCAGGATGGGAAAATCCTGAGAGATTTCTGTTTCCCTAATATATTTATTTACTGTCCAACAATAAATCATTTTTTATTTATTTTTTCCCTCTGTTTCTAATGTAGGTTCCTAACAATGAGGCATCCACATTGACCCAAAACATAAATCATTAAAATTTTAAAAAAAAACTGCACACACTAAAAAGACACCCTATGAAACGGAAGTAGTATACATCATAGAGACACTCTACATACAAAAAGTAAAATCTTGCGTGAGAAATAAATCTCAGAAATACAGAAAGGAGGCAAAGAAGAAAATGAAGAAATTATAGAGTGGAGTTATAGCGAGAAACTATATGAACGTTGATAAAAAAAAAAAAGGTTGATTCCATCTCAGCAAACAACATAAAAAACATTGCAAAGTCAGACAACTATTATAACATTAAAGCAAAACACAATACCTTGATTGCTGCACCAAAGGCTGATTCAGAAGTTCTATTACTTCGGAACATAGTAGGAATGCTTTCGAGAAGTAATTCTAAATGTTGACGGCACTAAGCATAAAAGAAGCAAACCAATTAACCATATGGCTAAACCAGAAATAAGAAAAGATAACGAAGTAATCAATTTATCTAGTAACCTTCTGCGAGCACGAAAATATTTGAAACTAACCTCGGATAGTCCAACAATTACATCAGTTTGCAAAGGAGTATAAACATCTTGGACATCAGGAACAATGAGCATCAGTGGCTACAAATTTTAAATTTCAAAATCAGCATGAGGCTTGTTTACCTAAAACTGTAAATTGCAAAGTGCTAGTTATCTAAACTATTAGTTAATTGGCACCGTGTTTGACAAGTCACAAAGGAATATTGTGTTCTAAATTTCACAATACAGTCTCAAGTTAAAAGCATCAAAGAAAACGCATAATAACAGAAAACCGCTGTTTTCACTGCTGAGACAGAAAAAACAGACTCAAACGACGGCAATATGACCGGTAAGTTTGCTGGACACCAATTAAATATATAGTATACAAATCCTAAATTTCATTCACCCTCTACAAGCAGAAACATTGAAACTAATGCCTGCGGCAATATTCGGCCCTTGTAGCTAATATTATATATCCTTAAAATTTTGGAACTAATTTAAACTGAATTAAAATATGGGTTTAACAGTAAATATGCCATAACAAACAAACAAAAAATGGTAAACTCGGTATGTTTAGTTGGGTATTTATGTGCTACCTGCTGCAATGCACGTTTCAAGTTGTAGAAATGAATTGTCGAGTCAAACGTTGCAACTCCCACCTTTGTATTAGGGCCTTCCTGTAGTAATAAGAAGAAAAAACCAAGTCATGAACTCAATGTCAAACAAAATAAGATATTTGTCGGAATATGTGGTCGCACCACACCACTCAAATTTCAAATAAATAAAAGAGTTCTGGTAGAAATTGAGTTAGATAAGTAACCACAAAAAATAAACACAGGACTAGCAAAAGGAGTGAAAAAATAACAATAACAGGCTATAAATATTACGTCGAATATAAAAAAATTACTTAAGTTTCAATATTTTGGCTCTCCAAATTCTATGATAGCAGGTAACTTGGTTTTCCTTTGGGGTAATTGGTCAGGCTTATAAGCCATTACTGTTTTCATCCAATGAGTAATTTCATGTATGTGCATACACTTCCCGCTTTTCTAGTCTCCCCACTATCTCACTGAGTTTGGTCCTAACAATAAGAACTTAATTTTAATATCTATAGTCTACATCATTGTGGAAAATGTTTAGCATATGATGAATGTGATCGTAACTATAAATATTGAATCACGCCGTTCTCATGTCCTACTCATATCAAACATTGGAATCCTCAATCCATTGAATGGAGGCAAGAAAGTTGTTATAATTCATTGTGGAAAATGTGGCCAATTGTGCTCTTTGGAGTTTAACTGACTAGAATTTTAAACAGATTTGTAAATGGTCATACAAGCTTAGCATTGATCGTGTTTTGTGACATCTTAATCAAAGATGTGCCTCACAAATTAACGTAATATAGGACCAAAAGACCAACAACCTCACACAAGACAATGCATAGTCAATACATTACAGAAATGATAGTCAAGCTATTATAAAGTGTAAGGGACCAACTTGGTGGGAATCTGATTTTTCATATAACCTTGTTCAATTTAAACAATTCGTTCAGTTTATTTTGTTTTTGATGCAGGAGCAGAGAGGGGGAAGAATCTTAAAGGTTTTGTCTTGTGATAGTAAAGCACCAATATAAATGGATTAAGGTTCAAACAATCAAACAAAAGAAAAATTGAAAAACATTAAGCTTCACAAAGATTATCATGAATAAATGGTTGGTAAGTTGTCGACAGTTAGAACTCACAGGAAGGTCTGTAATAACTTGACTTATGGCACTGCAAGCTGCAGCTGTTGCACCAGTTTGAACAGCATTCATTGATACATCAATTAGAAAGAAGTACACAGCAGGCATTGGCTCACGGACCTACACAAAACAGTGAATTGGACACCATTCATCATTGGACACTTAAGGATGAAAGAAATAAATTTTAAAAAAAAAAAACTATGTATTCCATACAAAAGCCTAAACTGCTTACTTTGTAAATCATCTTAGAACTGTAACATAAATTTAGGCCATCGTATAATTAACTATACTTTATCAATCCAGTATACAAAAAGACCAAATAAACATGACTCTATGAACAAACAGCCATTTAAAACAGCCGTCAATTACATCAAGATGAATAGGCTTGAAGGCAAATTGCCCCAACACTTGATTTAGTGTATATTACGAAAACAAATTTACCCAATAATTATTAGGTTTGGTAAAGAGCTAACTAATAAATTCATAATTTAAGTCTACAGGTATTTTTTATAAATAAACTAACCATGAATTCTTTAGTAGCAACAAACTCAACCGTTCCTCTACATAGCTCAGGCTTCTCATCAGCATCTCTACGTCGACCATCTGGACCCAAGTTGCAGTGGTAGTCCCGTGGAGTTTCGTCACTAAATCCTGTAAAACAGATGTACAGTCACAGTTAAATAGTTACCGATGTCGCAAAAGGCAAAATATTGAATAGACCCATCCTCTTATACTTCGTTCCTTTTTCTCTTATATACCAAACAATAAATCAAATCCACTCAATCTCTCACTCCTTTGTCTCTTCCACACACACTCTAGTAATTTTTTTCACACAACAAAACATAGCCTCAGAGATAGGGGGAGAGAGAATTATATGGAATTATCCTTGCCCTCTGATTATCACATTCATACTGGTTAGGACTCCCTGCAATGAAATATGTCTGACATCCTGTCACACCTACCCATCTGATGAATATTTTCTATTTATCTTTGTTGCTTTATTTTTCGTTTACACCATAAAGAGAACCCCTTATCCTCCAATCTCTTGTGCATTCTTCTGTCTTAATGAATTTCTTTTATCAAAATAGAAAGAAAAAAAGTAACATTAGCAGCAATAATCACATTTAAAAGTGAGCAATGAATAAGTTGCAAGATACTCATAAACTTGTAATATGATTGATGGTCCTCAACCAACAACTATTGATTGAGTTTGCAAGTAAATGACAAAATAAAGCTTTCTATTTCTTCTCTCTTCATTCTAGGGAAATGTTAATGTAAAAATTCATCTCCAAACAGCCTACCATAGTATATACCAAGTACCAACAAACAATAGTAGGATGTGCAATTGTAATAATACTTACCACACAAATTGCAGATAAAGCGTCTTCCCTGGTCAATAAATTTCATAAAGGGATTTACGTAAGCCTTGCAACGTGAGCAACGGACAGGACCACTTTCTCCAAAATCAACAACCTACATAAACATTGGATATTCAGACAAAAGATATATTTAGAAGTTATTACAACAACCTATAGAAACATGTTAGAAATAGCAGAGTGGGAAATTCACAAACTTCATACAATAATTTGTATCTGCTACTACAGCTATACAAGAAATTATTTGAATACGGTATTTATGGGCTCAGCACCAACCACCGGTCTTATTAATTCAAGCATAAAGAGACAACACAACTTGAAAGATATATATTTTTAGCATTCTCTGAGGAAATACAAGCAAATTTAAGAAAGCCACAGCAAGTTATCACATAAACAAAGAATCCCAAAGGCTGTCATTTCATGAATCCTTAAAATGGCATGGATGTTTGATTTCCAAAAGCAGTAATGCTGCAAATAGCTAGCATGCCATCAAACATTTGACGAAGATAAAGAAAAATCCTAATTTTTATTTGCATAATTAAGTTAATAGCACGTGAAAGTGAAATGTATGTAAGTCACCCTACTAAATGAATCCTCCATAACTTCAAAAAAATAGCGAACAATAGCCCTTCAACAAAAATTAAACAAGGCTATAGAAACTTCTACAGCTATGGTTTGTGATATAACAGTATCCATGTAGCCGACCCCACTTAGTGGGGTAAGGATTGGTTGTTGTATAGAAACTTCTACATATAAGTGTATTAGATGGATAAGCATAGTTTAGCTTGTAAGTAGATTAAGTCTTGTATAAGCCAGCTGTTTACAGCTGGCATGTGTGCTGTCATGTAACTGACATGTGTCAGTTAGGGATACGTTAACCTGATATAGCAGGTATTCATCCAGCTTCTTATATAAAGTTGTTTGTAACAGAATTGTTCACTCAATGAAAAGAAAATCAAAATTGAGATAAAGTTAGTTACAACATTCTCTCTCTCTGATTCTCCAAATCTAATACTACAACTAACACATCAATTAATTTTTGTAAGGATAAAAAACAGATGCAGAAACTTCAAAGGAATAATCATTGTTACTTGAATGGGCTCCTCAGATGGGTGTTGAAGTGCCAAAGGTTGGACTAACATAGCCAACTGCATTCCTGATGTTGTCAAAAGTTCGGAAGTGAAAGGAATCTGTTTCGTTCAACAAAAGGAACAAACAATGAAAAAAAATCCAATATGAAATGACAGAAATATCAAAATTTTCAATATTGAAATAACTAATCTCAGAAAATTAATGCAACACCAAAATTCACTTAGAACAACAGAATTTAATCTTTAGAAAGAAAAAAATACAGGGCAAGAGAATAAGGCGTCTTCTTAAGCAAAAATGATAAAAATAAAAAACCTCTTCGGAATCCAAAGCATAAAAAATATATAAAAAGAATACAACCCTTCAACCCCTCTGCATATGTGATCACCAACACACAAAAACAACCTTTAAGTAACCACAACATAGAAGCCACAAATAGAACTCTACATAAGTGACACAGGCAAGAAACCTTGGCATTTCTCATGACCTTATTCATAGCTAAAAATATTTTGAAGATATTAAACATTACCTGATTGACGGTGCACTTCATGTAACGTGGACTGCAATTGCCAGTATCTCTAACAATGTAATCACTTGTAGAAGGCTGGACAAAAAATAAAAATCATAGGATCAAACAGCAGTAGTGGTATATAGGACTTTCCCCAAAACATAGACACTGCACCGGCTATGAAACTACATATTGAAAAAGTTTTCTGAAATAAAATAATGTAAAAGGAAAAATGTAATAGAAAAAGAAATGTATAACTAATAAATAATACGAAAGACCAAGAATATGCAAACACACTTAGCAAGCCTCAGTTTCAACATAAAGCCATTTCTCTATCTGTTTTATATTTAAAAGGAGAAAATCATTTATCCAGAATTTTCAGATGAATACCGGAGGGATGGTTGCTTGATTGCCTTGACGAGTCTCGTGCAAGATCACTGAGGTCTCTCGAGTGGGCCTTGGAATTTGATTGGGATCAATTTTGGAAAGCCCTGTCATGGGAGCTCCAGTTTGACCAACAGCAGGTGATATAGTTGTAGTCATAGATTGATTTGGCAGTGGTGGTGGCATTCCAAACATCCTGGGAGGCTGCGAAGAACCAGGAACTGTAGGAGGTGGAACTACCTGCAGAATTACAAATGTTCATTGACTGATTTTCAGAAGATGAATAAATGCATGTGGGTACAACACACAAATAAATACTAGATAACATTTAAACTGTAAATGCCCACAACTATGCATGTGAATTTTTTACTGTTGCCAAATACCCATTTATTTGTATTTGTGTAAATAGACATGCTAACAACACACAAACTCTCACACTATGATAGTCTGCTAATTACGTAATGATATGCTGATACACAGTAGACGGGGAACAGATGAGTTTTGAACATTTAGATAACAGCTTAACCATAGCTTCTCGTATTTTTCAGGCTAAGGCTTACATTTTACAGACTGTTGTTTTATACCAAACCTCAGCCTGAAGCATAAATTAAAAAGGTACATCATCACATCACACAGCCGCAAGGGCAACATACCGTATTATGACTGTAGCCTCTTGCAATCAAATTAATAGGCATCATCATTGCTTTAGTACCTACAAGGCTACAGCCTTACTGGGTATTGCTGACGCGTACACATGGCACCCTTGTATATAAATGCATAAACTAATCTTCTGCTTTTCGTATAAGAGTAAAAAATACAGCTCAACATTTCATTCGTCTAACCAAACATACCTCTAGTTATGCTAAGATATTACAGGCATCAAATATTTTTTCTTTTAAACATGCTGAAAAAAGTTTATTCCTCATGCATACTAGTATGTAACAGAGTAGGATGTATTACTTTTGCCAACTCATTCAACAAAATGTGATCGCGAAAATTTATATTAAAAAAATAAATCCAAATGCAATAAGTTCAAATATAGATAATAGGTACCTGTTGTTGTTGTTGAGTCTGCCAAGAAGGTGCTCCAAAAGGTGAACTAGGAGGCTGCATTATTCCCTGAGGTGCCATGTTAAACGGAGACTGAGCAGGCGGAGCTGGAGGAGTTCTCATTGTTGGAGGTCCAGGTGGTGGTTGTTGCACACCACCACCCAGAAAGCGTGGAGGACCTGGCATAGCCCCACCAGAAAATGCAGGCGGCCCGTTACTCAACAAGTTACTGGGTGGCACATTAGTAGGTGGCATGCCAGGTGGAGCACTCGTCGGTGGCGCATTAAAAGGACTTTGACTCGGACGAGCACCAAAATTCTGCGGAGGGGTCCCAGATGGACGAAGAGGTGGAGAACCGCCAGGTGGAGGAACACCAACACCAGAAACCGGTGCTGCAAAAGAACCAGGAGGTCCAGTAGGTCTTGACCCAAATGGTGAAGGTTGACCAGGAGGTGGTCCAGTAGGCCTTCCCGGAGGACCAGTATTTGGTGGTCCTAAAGAAGGAGGACCACCACCCGGCCTCACCAATGTACCTGGAGGTGGACCGGGACGTGAAAACGGCGGCTGGGAAGCATGGATCCCTGGACCGGATGAAGGAAAAGGCGGTTGTTGGGCAAAAGGGGGAGGTCTAGCAACAGGATTAGAGGTCATTGGGGGACGATTAAGGTTCAAATTATGGAAATTATCAGCTAATCCATCAGAATTAGGTCTGTAATTAGGTACATAGTTAGGTGGAGGTGGTTGACTACCGGGTCTAGGTGCCCCTGGAGGCACAGGAGCAGCCATAATTGATCAAATTAACCTCTAATGAACCTGGTTCTGCTTCAATTCAAGAGAATACGAAATCAAAGTAATGCTTAATCAAAAACTCGATCCAAATCTACAAAAAACGAAATGAAAGATCAATGAGTAAATAATAGAAGAAAATTGAAAAGGATCGATGAAAATAATAATAACATTATGATCGAAGAGAGAATTGCGAAAAAGAGAAAGGGAATCGGAAAAACCTGAAACGAGATCGATCGATTGATAGATGGCAGCGAAATTGGTTGATTGAGAGAAGAAAAAGATGTTAGATCGGAAATTTATGTGAGATTGAGAATAAGGGGTTTTAGAATAGAAGAGTGGTAAATATTCATTCATTCATTCATTTGCTTACGTTATTTATTTATTCATATTTATGCTATGATGACATCAATTTCCGATTATCGACCAATGTCTGCATCCTAAATTTTTTATCTTAGTGTTTTTCTCTTCAATGTTTTCGGTTCTTTATTTTTTAAATATTTTAAGATTCTCCTTTTCAAAAAAATAAATAAGATTATGTTTGGTTTGGCTTCTAAGTACAATTGTATTCTTTGTCAAAATAAAATAGTTTTACATTTATTAATTATTAAATTTAATTTTTTATATTTAAAAGTAATAAATATAGTTAACAAATCAATAGTTTGGACAAATTTTGTTTTTGAAAATATTTTTTATAATGTTCTGGGTCAAATCAAAATTCTTATGAAGGAGCTAACTTGGTATTAAAATATATGTATTACTTAGTTTTTTAATATTCTACGATTTCATATATACTTTTTTAAATCAAATCATTATACGAGTTCTATATAATTAAATGCATATTCATTCTATTTCTTGATAACCATATAAATTATTGTAAAGTATTAATAAGGATAAATTACACTTTTGGTCCCTTAAATATTTTTCTGGTTTCATATTGGTCCCCTAATTAATAAAAGTAACGTTTTGGTCCCTTAAATCCTTCTCTGTTAGTCACTTTGGTCCCTTCCGTTAGTTTGTGTTAAAAAACGTTCACTTTTGGTCCCTTAAATATTTTTCAGGTTTCACTTTTGGTCCCTTAAATATTTTTCAAGTTTCATGTTGGTCCCTTAAAAAAACTCCATTCTACTTCCATTCTAAAGCACATTAGTCTTCACTGTTGTGGCATAATGCATAATGAAATGCACTATTTCATATGGGAGTCCCACTTCAATCAATGCCTTATTAATAAAGGACCACTTAATGTGATCATAAGCCTCTGCTAGATCATTAATTTTTAGCCAAAAAAACAACAATTTTACTTCTCATTTTCATCATCCATGCAACATTTTCATGTTTTATGTGATATTTCACTCAGGGGACAAACACACTTTGAAAAGGAGAAACAACTTTATGAATTATCATTTTCAATCTATTCACCATAATCTCTGTAAGTATCTTGTAGGTAACATTGTAGAGGAAATTAGTATAATAGTGACAAACTCATACTTACTTACCTTCTAAATAAGGCAATTATACGTTAGTTTGAAAACCAATTTATTTCCACATTGAGTTGAGATTCATCCTCGACCAACACTCCATCATTATCGCAAAGCATGACAATCTTATTTTTATATTGGCTAAATTGCATATTTGGTCCCTTAATTAATTTGTGAGTTTTGCTTTGGTCCCTTAATTAATAAAAGTTTAGTTTTGGTCTCTTAATTCTATCTTTGTTAAATTGGTTCTTTCTTTTAGTTTTTTAATATCTAATATTCATGATATGATTTTAGCCACTTGATTGCAGATTCATTCTATGAAACTGTGAACCAGACATTCTTTTTCTTCTAATTTTCTCCATCTTTTTCCCTCCTCTTCCAATTCATCTTCATCAACTTCATAAATATTCAACAATCAAACCAAAAATATACCCAGAAAAATTGATTAAAAAATCAAAATGTTTACTTAAGATTAACACATATCATTTTTTTACAATAACAAATTTTATTCAAATCAAAAGTGCAAGGCCTCGGTAACAAATATTAAAACCTCCATATCTAAAGGGCAAAGAACCAGAAAATGTGAGGTATCCACACCGCAAGCCCCAACGTCGATGCCCACACCATTCCCAACACCTAATGCTACAACAGAAAAATAAAACTAATGTTCATTAATACTTCTTAAAAAAATATAGGGTAAATTACACTTTTGGTCCCTTAAATTTTTTTCAGGTTTTATATTGGTCCCCTAATTAATAAAAGTAACGTTTTGGTCCCTTAAATCCTTCTCCGTTAGTCACTTTGGTCCCTTCCGTTAGTTTGTGTTAAAAAACGTTCACTTTTGATCCCTTAAATATTTTTCAGGTTTCACTTTTGGTCCCTTAAATATTTTTCAGGTTTCACTTCTTAACAAAATCTATTGTTCAGTGATCCTCTTCTCAAATTGATCCAATCCCTTGAATCTCAAAACCCCAAAATCGTGATTTCTGTTACCAGTGCCGATCTCCCAACGCCCATGCCCACACCAATTGCTATTTTCGTTACCGATTTCGTCGATCCACACAAGAATACCAATCCCTTGTTGCTGCGTGTTTTGATTCTTTGTTTTAAGACTTCATGTGATCTATAATTTTTAAGGAGGAGAAGTTGGGGTTGTTGTTATTGATTTGGATTTTGCATTTTATGGATAAACTTTTGGATTTGATGCAAATTGTTTTTGGGTTTTTCTGGGGTTTTTTCCCTATATTTCTTTGAGTTATGGATAAATGTACGATGATGATGAAGAAGAAGAAAATGATGAGGGAGGAAGATGAAGAAATGTGAAAAACATTGGGTGTTGGTGGTACACTAATAGATCTAGTGGACTTGCATGATCTAACGGTTCTCTACTTGAAAACAAGATCAAACGGTTTAAACTAAAATAATTAATAATGTCTATGGTGGACCACCTATAATGTTGATCCACCTTAGGCATTTATGATTTAAAATTAAGAAAAAGGACCAATTTAACAAACAGAAATGAAATTAAGGGATTAAAACATAACTTTTATTAATTAAGGAACCAAAATGAAACTCATAAATTAATTAAGGGACCAAATATGCAATTTAGCCTTTTATATTCCATGTTTTAAGGTAGTAATTGAAGTGAAAGAAATAGTCACAAGAAATGAGGGTTTGAATTGTGACCCTTTTTAAATTTAATCCTGAAACTTAACAAGTTTGTGTACTCAAGAAAATTCTTGGTAAAGGTTAGATAAAAGAAGATTAGAAAGTCTTTAGATATTTATACAGTTGTTTTATCAAGATCAAAATGTTATGGATAGAGTAGGGTTAAATAATTAAGCAGTTTTACTAAGGACCAGAATGTTCTGGATAATAATTATATAATTGATAAAGAGACTAAAATAATAAAACAGTATTAATAATTACCAAGGACCAGAGAACTCTGGAAAAATATAAATGTTAAGCACTTATATTAGGACCAGAATTTTCTGGATAACAGTTATATGATTAATTAAGGACCAGAGAACTCTGGATAAATATAAAGCAGTTATATTTAATTATTAAGCTGAATGATAAAACAATATTAATGGTTAGTCAAGGACCAGAGAACTCTTGATATAAAGTGGTTATATGTAATTAAGGACCAGAACGTTCTGGATAGTTAATTAATACATATTATGACAGTGATAGTGTGTGTTTAGTGTTTAAACAAATAATAGAGAGAAAGGGTAGAAGATGACACAATAGATTTATCCTGGTTCACCCAAATCAGGCTACTTCCAGTCCCCACACTTCGTGTGAGATTATCCAATATAGTATCATGCTAACATAAACTTCTGACTAGCTTTATAAGTTCTTGATCACACCAGATCAGTATGTTACAACTGTATTATCAACCTCAACAGGCTTCTCCAATTCTTTTCTTTCGCACAAGAAAGGTTGTTACACTTCTTTCTCGAACTGTTGTTACGAATAGACTTGGGAACACAATAAACTTTGTATGATGAGATGGGTTTTGATCAAATAAAATTCTCAACACATGTTTGAGATTTTACTAAAAAACTAGAATGAGTATGATCTAAACTTTAATGGGAGAGATGTTGTGAAGAGCTTGTGAGAGAGAGTGATATTTTCACTTGAGGGAGAATTGATTTGTTTTGCAAACTCTTGGATTTTGTCTTCAAAGACTTCCTCTATTTATAGGAGATGAGAGTCTTGCTGCCCACTCCTTAAAACAGCTGTATGTGCTTTAATTTGAAAGAGCCTTGCGCTCCAAGTTAAATCCTTGAGAGAAAGTATGAGATTTTGCACTTGCAGAATGTTCTTGACTTGTCCATAACGTTCTTGAAATTCCAACTTGCACAAAAGACGAAGAGCACGCGTATTGCAAGCTTTGAAAGTGCTGGAGTGTGCTTCCAGCTGTATGGAAGTGACTTTAATGATGTCATGTGATGTCCTTTTGCATATGTCACTTTAGATACATCATGTGAATGATCTTTTCCTTTAATTGATCAAAAAAGAAGCTTTTAAGGCCCATTAGTAGCATTGTCTTTAATCATATGATCTTTCTTCTTATGATGAGACAAAGATCACAAACTTAAATTCTTGATCTCAGTGATGCATGACTATTAAAGTTCATACTTGTCCTTTTGCGTTTTTGTCGTTTCGACGAAGATGTTTTTGTTAGCTTTGTGAGGTCAGAACGTTCTCAATAACATTCTCACTGAAACATTCTCACAAAACACATTAGTAGATAACAAGATAATAATTGTAATATGTTTGTTACTTTAAAACATCAAATGAGGATGTTCACTTCACTTTGTATGACTAGAATGTTCTTTGTAAGAACACGAGAAACCTTTCTCAAAGTCAAAATTCCTTTGATTGATTTCTATTCTCCCAAATCATATCTTGAATAATGATGGAAGATTCTTGGATCATCCTAATTCTTTTATGATCGAATCTTCGTGCATATTATCATGAATTTTCTTTCTTGATAATTCTCTGATTAATGAATGACTTAATGAATAATTCATTCATGGATTGGTTTCTCTTTAGAGTTGATTCTAATCATTTCGATGAAGTAATGAGAATAATTTCGAGTGTAATAATCATGTTCATCATGAGAACATTATTTTCATCAAAGTTGATAATGTTCTCTTCTATATGAGAAGACAATATCTTCTTGGTCAGTTAACCTTGAATTATTTTGTTGATGATGCAATTCTTCTCTTAATTCCTCTCACTGATTCCACACAATATTTTTTGTCCATCGAGTATCTTTGAGATGTTTTAGTTTAAGCATGCGTGTAGTCATGAAGGTAAAATCAATCATTCTCTTAAATGAAACTTTTATGCCTTTTCCTTAAACTCTTTTAGAAACTATTTGAAGATCATTCTTGAATCTTCATATCTTGTAGATACTCAAGGTATGTAACAAAACTCAATTTGTGTTCTGTAACATGATTTTAAGAGTGATCTTTTGTACCTTTCAACTATTAACCTTTTCTTCCTTGAATCTTTAAGGCTTTGTTGGAAACCATGTGGTGACGAGGATGAGTCAATTAATAGTAAAATTCATCTTTTTGTTGAATCTTCAATCAACACTCTTTTGATTCAAACAATATTCTTTTCTTATCTTCTTTGAGCTTGTGATGCTACTGTTTTGGTAACCTTCCACTGAGTATATATATGCACTTGTAAGAGACTTATTTCTTGTCTACTTCTGTGAAAAGACTTAAGTGCAAAATATTAGTAGATCACCATTCATAAAACTTTAGTCTTTATTCCGTAAGGTTTGTTATCATTAAAACATTCATTAAAAAGATTTTTATTTGAACAATCTCCCCCTTTTTGATGATGGCAAACCTCTTTTAAATAAATCTTAAGTTTTATGGATGTGTATAATAAGAAATGAAGAATGTTTATAGATATGAAATTAAGCTCCCCCTAAACACGTGCAAGAGTTTAATTCTTATCATTCTAATTAAACTTCCCCTAAACATATGCAATAGGTTAATTTTTTACATTCTTCATTGATTAAATTCATCTTGAGTTTTCTCCTCATCCTATATTACTCTCTCATCACATATATCTCTCCCCCTTTTGGCATTTATCAAAAAGTATTGGGTATGATATAAAAAAATGAAGTACAGATGTGGGAAGAAACAACAAAAAAATATTGCACATAAGAATCATGTTTTTGAGAAGTTATATTCTCCTATCAAACTTAATCAAGCACCTATCATGATTGATATGTATTTTAGTTTATCATTTCAGTTAATACATGAATAATGACAATTATGATCAATTAATCATATTCAACAATTTTTAAAATCGAGAGAAAATGATTCATTAATGGAAGCGATGAAATCAGAGTCATTTGACACAATGTCAAAAATATTTCTCTCTTCAAAAGATTTTCATGTTGAGGATTTTTCTAAATATTTTCAAAGGGTAGACATCTTTAAATGATAATTATATGCAAGATGATTTGCTCATTATAATAGAAATCAATTACATGTATTTTACAAGAATTTGGAAGACACACATGTTCTCAATCAAGTATATGATTAAACTTATTTGTAAGTGTGCATGTGTGAGTTCTCTTAATGCGACATATTTATGCACAAACATATATTGATACACCATTGATGTATACATCTCTATTTTTGTCTCCATTGTTTGCAAGTGCAGCAAGGTAGACATTCAACAGTGCTTAAACCAAATTTTCATGTCATGAACATGTTCAATATTAGTTTAGGTACAAAATATGCAAATATTTTCTTTCTTAGAACAATTTTGAATCACACAAATCATTCTCATATAAAACAATTATATGACTTCTTTGTTGAAATTCGTTCAACAATAAATCTTAAATTAAAATATTCTTTTTAAAAGAAATTGAAGCATGATTTTTAGACAAGACATATCAAAAATCAATTCATGAATATACATATTTAAAATATCATACTTGTGTAAGAACAACATATGATTTGTATTTTAATTATCAAAAGCATGATATTTTGACATTTTTCTTATACTGAATCTCAAGTCTATAATGCATTATGATTAAGAAGCTAACTCATTTACTTTTAGAGTATTCTTGTCATAATAAAAAATATGTTTTCTACAAATGATACAGAAAGACATTCACATAACAAGATATTGATCAATAATGCAATCAATATACATTTAAAACATTGCCAAAAAAATTGAACTTACACAAAGTTAATTCATTTGTCTTTTACATGCAAAATTTTAATTGATTATTGTGACGAGAACATTTTCAACACTTTAAAAAGTTCAAGAACAATTTGTGTGTTTCTTTTGAAAATATTTCAAAGATAAATCTTAAATTAGGATCCATTTAAAAACATGTTTGGAGAATAAAATTTTCATAATCCATATTAAAATATTTGCAAAAACCATATTCAAAATATATCCCTTAAGAATCAAGAAATGAATATGTTAATGAATAAACTAGAATAAATTTAATAGACATCGTCAAATTTCAGACCATTATGAAATATTACAATTAAGATAATTTTATGATCCAATTCTATGGCCTATTATCACATGTCATTTAGGAACAAATTTTAGATGAACCATTAAAAATGAGAATGATTCAAATTGAATTTTACGACAATAACTTAACTTATTTAGAAATGCATTTTAAGAACATCATAATAATTTCATTTAAGAATGTCAAGAGATGAATTTTGTCAAAATGATGTTGAATCATTTAACATTCATCAAGATATCCCATAAGAGATGAGTGTGAAATTAAAGAGTATTATGCAAAAGTTGTTCTTGACACAACATCAATTCCTTGTTCAATTTAAAACACACAGATTCATATTAAATGTATATTTAACATGTCTTCTTCAAACATAAAACATAATGCAACAATTTTAATCATCAAATTTGATTTAAAAAGATGCTTATGGATATTATATCTCCATGAACGGAGTGGGAACCAATAATAAAAAGATTTATTGCAATTAGGCTAGGAATTAGACTTATGCATATTGTTGGATATTTGGTTGTTGGCTTCATGTTTGATAAAATCAAATAGACAAGCAATTTGTGCTTCAGAAGCTGAAATCTCAAGGAGTATCTCTTCAGAAGCTGAAATGTGCCTTCAGAAGCTGGAAATGTTCATCAGAAGCTGAATTGGTTCATCAGAAGCTGAATTGGGTCTTCAGAAGCTGGAACAGTACTTCAGACGCACTATTCAGAAGCTGATCTTCAGACACACTGTTCAGACGCTGACTTTCGTTGACCTTCAGACGCACTGTTTAGACGCTGACTGTCGTTGACCTTCAGACGCACTGTTCAGACACTGACTTTCGTTGACCTTCAGAAGCTGCATTTCAGAAGCACGTTTTATGCGTTCAGAAGCTGCGTTCTTTCTTATGTCTTGGAGCTGTTTTATTTTCTCACATTATCTTTTGAAGATTTAATTGAAGAATTCTCCAAGCTGATGTTTCTAGAAGAAAGATTAATTTCGCAAGATATTTTCTGAAGATTGGATTCAATTATTTGTGAATATATTTTCAAAGAAATCTTTGGAAAATATATTGCTTCCATTTGCTTCTAAAGAATTCTGGGAATATATCTTTGAAGAAGATTTGGTTCAAGAATTATGTTGCAGCTGATTGCTATAAATAGAGGAAGCTGCTATTGAAGAAAATCATCTCAACAAAAGCTAGAATTGAAAGAGTCTTAGGTTGTTGAGTCTGTAAGCTTTGTGCTTTGTTTCTGTGCACCACTCAAAGTGTTTAGAGTTAGTTGTTTGTTATTGAGTTGTAATCACTTGAAGCTTTTAAGCAAAAGTGACGTATTGAGTTTTTAGGAGAGTGTCTCCATCTTTGTTTGATTTGTTAGAGTCTGATAATCACTGGGGCAGTGATTGACTGAGGGAAGTAAGGGGGGTCTTATATCTAGGAGTTCCTAGGTAGAAATACCATGGGTAGTGATTAAGTGAGAATGGGCTGTGAAACAGGGGTTGTTGTCATAGGGGCTGTGAAACAGGAGCTGTGTCATAGGACTTCGAATTGATACTATTTTAGTGGATTTCCTTCCTGAATTGGTAGCCTCCAGATGTAGGTGAAGTTACACCAAACTGGGTTAACAAATCAACTGTGCTCTTTACTTTCTGTCTTTTATATTTCTGCTTCTGAACTGCTGTTTGCATACTCTGTTTTACGGTTCAGAACCAGGTCCTGCCAGAATTTCAATTGGCATCAGAGCGGGCACCCTGCCTGTATTTGGGTGAGCTCCAGGGAAGTTATTTTCTGGCATAATGGACTCAGAAGGAGAATTTACTTATGAAGAAGTTTGCAAGCAGCTGGAAGCACATAAAAGAACTATCAGTCAACTGCATGCTGAAAGAAGTGAGCACTTAGGGCAAATCTCTGATCTCAAAGATGAGGTAACTCAACTGAACTCTCAACTTGAACATGTGAAGAAACAAGTCAGAATGTTGAACACTGGTTCTGATATGTTAGAAAAAATATTGGAGAGTCAGAACCAAGGGAAACCAAATGAAATTGGGTTTGATGATAGGACCTTGAACAAACAACAAAATCCAGCTAAAAGGTTCATTGCTGCTGTTAAATCATGTGATCCAATGTTAAATAAACATAAGTTAGAACACCAGAACCAACCTCAGGGATCTAAGAACAAGAGGGCATCTCATCCTTGGGTATGTCATTATTGTGGTAAAAAGGGGCACATAAAGCCATTCTGTTACAAGCTGCATGGATATCCAAAGCACTTTCAACAAAGAAAGTCTGAACCTGTTGTTGTCAATGTCAAGAAGGTATGGAGACCAAAATGTGAAAGTGTTGACAAGAGGGTGAATGATAGGAAAGGTTGTTACTGCTGCCAGCAGGCCTACTCCTGTTACTAAGAAGAGTGCCAGTGTTGGACCATCTAAAGTATGGAGCAAGGTGGTGGTCCCTGTCCCAAAGAAGCAGACACTAAAAGGAAAAGAAGTGGATCCTAGTGAGTCTAAGGATAATGTTGAGCAAGATGTTCAAGACATCATGCCCTATATTCAGTGTGTTGAGGATGATGAAGATGTTACTGATATAAAAGCCTTAGATGCCAAGCAATTTGAAAATTTGAGGGGCCAACTAGCCAAATTTGTTATGAGTTTTTTTTTTTGAAGACTTTGTGTGTGAGTATTGTTTGTGTGATACTGCTGGTCTAAGAAGTGTCACTGAGGTTCTGTGGTATGCTGGTCTGTGATGGATAGTTATATCCTCTGTGTTTGCTTTTCCTTTGTTTGAGTGCATCTGGTCTGTATCTGCTGTTTCTTGTGTTTCTCTGCTCCTGGTGTTTACATGTGTGTTTTGTCAACATTGTTTGGCTAAAAAGGGGGAGAAATAAGTATGTGTCTGTTTCAGAAGCTGTTCAATAGTTCAGGGGGAGTTGAAGTTTCTGATTGATCTGTTTCAGGGGAGTTCCTGAATGTCTGTTTCAGGGGGAGTTCTTGAATGTGTGTTTCAGGGGGAGTTCCTGAGTTGTGTTATTCCTGAGTATCTGTTCAGAGGTAGTTCAGGGGGAGTATATGTGTGAAATGTAGTGAATCATCCGCTGTTGACTCTGTTGTTACATTTGTGTTATGTTCTTCATGGTTGCGTTCTTTGTTGTGTGAAGAATTTGCTTGTTGCTATGCTCAAATTGATTTTAGCCAAAAATTTGCCAAAGGGGGAGATTGTTGGATATTTGGTTGTTGGCTTCATGTTTGCTAAAATCAAATAGACAAGCAATTTGTGCTTCAGAAGCTGAAATCTCAAGGAGTATGTCTTCAGAAGCTGAAATGTGCCTTCAGAAGCTGGAAACGTTCATCAGAAGCTGAATTGGTTCATCAGAAGCTGAACTGGGTCTTCAGAAGCTGGAACAGTACTTCAGACGCACTGTTCAGAAGCTGATCTTCAGACGCACTGTTCAGACGCTGACTTTCGTTGACCTTCAGAAGCTGCATTTCAGAAGCACGTTTTCTGCGTTCAGAAGTTGTGTTCTTTCTTATGTCTTGGAGCTGTTTTATTTTCTCACATTATCTTTTGAAGATTTAATTGAAGAATTCTCCAAGCTGATGTTTCTAGAAGAAAGATTAATTTCGCATGATATTTTCTGAAGATTGGATTCAATTATTTGTGAATATATTTTCAAAGAAATCTTTGGAAAATATATTGCTGGAAAATATATTGCTTCCATTTGCTTCTAAAGAATTCTGGGAATATATCTTTGAAGAAGATTTGGTTCAAGAATTATGTTGCACCTGATTGCTATAAATAGAGGAAGCTGCTATTGAAGAAAATCATCTCAACAAAAGCTAGAATTGAAAGAGTCTTAGGTTGTTGAGTCTGTAAGCTTTGTGCTTTGTTTCTGTGCACCACTCAAAGTGTTTAGAGTTGGTTGTTTGTTATTGAGTTGTAATCACTTGAAGCTTTTAAGCAAAAGTGACGTATTGAGTTTTTAGGAGAGTGTCTCCATCTTTGTTTGATTTGTTAGAGTCTGATAATCACTGGGGCAGTGATTGACTGAGGGAAGTAAGAGGGGTCTTATATCTAGGAGTTCCTAGGTAGAAATACCACGGGTAGTGATTAAGTGAGAAGGGGCTGTGAAACAGGGGCTGTTGTCATAGGGGCTGTGAAACAGGGGCTGTGTCATAGGACTTAGAATTGATACTATTTTAGTGGATTTCCTTCCTGGCTTGGTAGCCTCCAGATGTAGGTGAAGTTGCACCGAACTGGGTTAACAAATCAACTGTGCTCTTTACTTTCTGTCTTTTATATTTCTGCTTCTGAACTGCTGTTTGCATACTCTGTTTTACGGTTCAGAACCAGGTCCTGCCAGAATTTCACATATATTAGACATCACAAAAATTAATGCATACAATTAAGGTTTGAAGTCACACATATTTGGAAATGATTTTATCGTGCATTTCTAAGAGCATCCAATCATTCATAACATAACATTGCATACCAATTTGCAAGTATTATAAAGTTTATAAATGAGTGTACCTTTTTGGATGACTAATGAAAATGACATGTTTCTCTTTCTCGTACCTTTTTCCTTTTTGGATGGAGAATTTCAAACATCAATAAACATAACCTTTTTGAAGTAGGTTGATCAGTAGTAGCTTTATCTTCTTCTCCTTCTTTAGAATGATCATCATTCTCATGTCATAAGAATAACTTTTGTTCTACTCATTCTCATGTAAGCTCTTTCATATAGATTTTTTAGAAATTTGTCATTTAATCATGACTTAGGATCAACCTTGATATGATTTGGATAAAATTAAAGTGAAAAACACAAAGATGCATTGTTCATGACTTTTCTCCAAAAGTATTTATAACACTTTTCAAAAACTCTAATTTTGATGGAAAGTTTTTGAACAGGATAAATTATGTCAAAGATAATTTTATGATCATTCCTTACATAAATGATATTTGAGGTTTTTCATCTTGAACTCTTTAATAAATAATTTTTTGAAACGATTTTAAGGAATCATCCTTAAGCTTTTAAAAATAAACTCAAATGACTTTTGGATAATACTTATCTATTACAAAGCCATAAGACTGTAGTTTTGATGAGATCCCAAATAAATCTATGTGAAGAAATTCAAGAGAGTTTTAATTAATTTCTTTGAAAAGAGAATTACTCTTGATTTATTTTCCTAAATCACAAACTTCACATATTTAGTTATTTTGAAAACAAAATTTTGAGAGACCTTTTCTTATATCAAATTTGAATATTTTGTACTTTGATATAGAAGTAGTAAAGATCATAGAGATGATTTTTGGATCAAAAGTATAGCCTAATCTTGCAAATTCTTTTGAACGGAATTTATGTGTGTGTGGTGAGGATTGTGCTTGTACTTACAATGTGCACAAATGAGTGTAGTTAAGCTGCATGGTTAGTGACATAAATATACTTTTCTTGTACAAAAGAAATACAAAGATATCCTAATTACATTATTCCACACATAGGATTTGTTTTTGTAAAACTCTAGAGGGTGAGTGCATTGTTAATTATTACTTATTGATTTAAAAAATAAACATACAGTACCAAAACTCTGTCATAAATTATATTTTTTAAATGAATGACATAGATTTGAAAATACATGGATTTTCACATGTGTAATTTGATTTTGAGATACTTTTTAGCTATCTCAAAATAAACTTGAATACATGACACAAAATAAATAAATTCAATTAGCCTTAAGAAAAGATATGTAGAATTTTATTTTAGTTTTTACGTTCTCTTTAGCACAAACAATTTAATATAAAAACATAAAATAGACACACATATTCCTAACAACTAATGTCAATTGCATTTTATAATATCACAACCAATTGTATGAAACTATGACACTAACTGTTGTTGTTATCTTTCAAACATGTATATAAATTTTTTTATTTAATTTTTACTTAATTAAATTGCCATTAAATTATAAAGTTAAAAACACCACAAATAAGGTAATAAGCAAATAAGATTATAAGTGAAAGAGCATAGGTAAAATTGTGAGTGTGTGAGCATCAAATGTTGCAAATAACCAAGTTAATGATCTTTGTCACTAGTATTTAGTTTGGGAATCATCATTATTTTGATCTCCAAACTAATTTCTCGGGCATCAATTTTTCAAGAATCAAGGCTTTCCCTAGAATTTTAGAAGACATTCCTGCATCACAAATTGGTAACGGTTTTGGTACCCATAGTGATTTCGGTCCTTGGAGGCTAGTGCTTATTTTCTCAAGAGAATTTTTCTTACGATCGCATTCTGATTTAAGATGATCAGATTTGTTGTAAGAAGAACACACTCTTCTACCAATCTCAACCTTTTGAGAACATCGTGATTTAGTGTGAAAAGATGATTCAAGTCTTTTATGAAAAGACTTTTCAAATATAATAATCTTTTCAAATCTTTTCTTATGATAACAAAATGATTCAAGATGACCATATTTGTTACAATAAATACATTTTGTCCTAACCTTCTCAACTTTTTTTTTACAAGAACGTTCTAGTCTAGGATGATTAAATTTATTATAATAAGAATCTTCTTCTTTAACTTTCTCAATTTTCTTTCTTATGATAACAATTTGAGTGGAGGTGTCCATATTTATTACAGTATGAACATCTTTTTCTAATTTTATCATCCTTCCTTTTTGATGCAAAAAAGTTTTCATAAAGCTTTTGTTTTGGAGAAGTTTTGAAGTTTAGACCAACTTTGTTAAATATCCCATTTCAGATCCAATGATCTTTTGAGAGGCTTTAGTGGATTTTACAAACTTGGTTAAACTATTTTTCAATTTATCAACTTCTATTTTTAAAATTACATTTTCGTCCTGAGTTCCAGAACGTTCTGAAGAATGATTTTTGAGATTTTTCTCATTGAGAATCTTTTGTTGTTCAGGCATTCTAAAATGAGATTTCTGCAATTATTGAATAGTTTGAAGATATTTATCATTCAAGATTTGTAGTTTCTCTTTTTCTTTATTTATCTTAGAAATTTGATCTTTTAATAAAATACATTTCTTAGATAGAATGTTTGAATCATATAGAAGAATGTCAAAATCATCTTCCATTTTTGTGCATAAAAGACAGGGTTTAAAAGTTGTTACCTTTTTATTTTCCTTGCATGCTATTAGACACATGTTGGTTTCTTCTTTTATTTTTTAGTTATCAAAGTTAACTCGAGTCTTCATCATAGATTTCTTTTTACAAATGAATCTTTTTTGTTCTTTAGTTTTGAAATGGACGAGCTTGTTCCATCTACGACATGAACTTTGATTTGAAATTTTTGACATCACTTCTTCCCGAATCTTTTCCTCTTACACTGTGAAGTGCTCAAATCTTAGAGGCAGACTCTGATACCAATTGAAGTGAAAGAAATAGTCACAAGAAATGGGGGGTTTGAATTGTGACCCTTTTTAAATTTAATCCTGAAACTTAACCAGTTTATGTACTCAAGAAAATTATTGGTAAATGTTAGATAAAAGAAGATTAGAAAGTCCTTAGCTATTTATACAGTTGTTTTATCAAGGATCAGAATGTTCTGGATAGAGTAAGGTTAAATAATTAAGCAGTTTTACTAAGGACCAGAATGTTCTGGATAATAATTATATAATTAATAAAGATACTGAAATAATAAAACAATATTAATAATTACCAAGGACCAGAGAACTCTGGAAGAATATAAATGTTAAGCAGTTATATTAGGACCAGAATGTTCTGGATAACAGTTATATGATTAATTATTTAAACTGAATGATAAAACAATATTAATGGTTAATTAAGGACCAGAGAACTCTGAATAAATATAAAGCAGTTATATTTAATTATTAAGCTGAATGATAAAACAATATTAATGGTTAGTCAAAGACCAGAGAACTCGGGATATAAAGTGTTATATGAATTAAGGACCAGAACATTCTGGATAGTTAATTAATAAATATTATGATAGTGATAGTGTGTGTTTAGTGTTTAAACAAATAATAAAGAGAAAAGGGTAGAAGATGACACAATAGATTTATCCTGGTTCACCCAAACCAGACTACTTCCACTCGCCACACTTCGTGTGAGATTATCCAATATAGTATCCTGCTAACAAAAACTTCTGACTAGCTTTATAAGTTCTTGATCACACTAGATCAGTCCGTTATCTCGATCACACCAGATTAGTCCGTTACAATTGTATTATCAACCTCAGCAGGCTTCTCCAATTCTTTGCTTTCACACAAGAAAGGTTGTTACACTTCTTTCTCAAACTGTTGTTACGAATAAACTTGAGAACACAATACACTTTGTATGATAAGATGGGTTTTGATCAAATAAAATTCTCAACACATGTTTGAGATTTTACTAAAAAACTCGAATGAGTATGATCTAAACTTTAATGTGAGAGATGTTGTGAATAGCTTGTGAGAGAGAGTGATATTTTCACTTGAGAGAGAATTGATTTGTTTTGCAAACTCTTGGATTTTGTCTTCAAAGCCTTCCTCTATTTATAGGAGATAAGAGTCTTGCTGCCCACTCCTTAAAACAGATGTATGTGCTTTAATTTGAAAGAGCATTGCGCTCCAAGTTAAAGCCTTGAGAGAAAGCATGAGATTTTTCACTTGCAGAATGTTCTTGACTTGTCCATAACGTTCTTGAAATTCCAGCTTGCACAAAAGATAAAGAGCACGCGTTTTGCAAGCTTTGCAAGTGCTGGAGTGTGCTTCCAGCTGTATGGAAGTGACTTTGATGATGTCATGTGATGTCCTTTTGCATATGTCACTTTAGATACATCATGTGAATGATCTTTTCCTTTAATGGATCAAAAAAGAAGTTTTTAAGGCCCATTAGTAGCATTGTCTTTAATCATATGATCTTTCTTCTTATGATGAGACAAAGATCACAAACTTAAATTTTTGATCTTAATGATGCATGACTATTAAAGTTCATCCTTGTCCTTTTGCGTTTTTGCCGTTTTGACGAAGATGTTTTTGTTAGCTTTGTGAGGTCAGAACGTTCTCAAGAACATTCTTACTGAAACATTCTCACAAAACACGTTAGTAGATAACAAGATAATAATTATAATATGTTTGTTATCTTTAAAACATCAAATGAGGATGTTCTCTTCACTTTGTATGACCAGAATGTTCTTTGTAAGAACACGAGAAATCTTT
Organism: Medicago ruthenica; assembly: GCA_018208015.1. Lineage (NCBI taxonomy): Eukaryota > Viridiplantae > Streptophyta > Magnoliopsida > Fabales > Fabaceae > Medicago > Medicago ruthenica. The sequence goes on from CM031371.1 coordinate 4,294,412, forward strand.
CTCAAAGTCAAAATTCCTTTGATTGATTTCTATTCCCCCAAATCATATCTTGAATAATGATGGAAGATTCTTGGATCATCCTAATTCTTTTATGATTGAATCTTCGTGCATATTATCATGAATTTTCTTTCTTGAGAATTCTCCAATTAATGAATGACTTAATGAATAATTCATTCATGGATTGGTTTCTCTTCAGAGTTGATTCTAATCATTTCGATGAAGTAAGAAAATAATTTCGAGTGTAATAATCATGTTCATCATGAGAACATTATTTTCATCAAAGTTGATAATGTTCTCTTCTATATGAGAAGACAATATCTTAGTGGTCAATTAACCTTGAATTATTTTGTTGATGATGCAATTCTTCTCATAATTTCTCTCAGTGATTCCACACAATGTTTTTTGTCCATCAAGTATCTTTGAGATGTTTTAGTTTAAGCATGTGTGTAGTCATGAAGGTAAAATCAATCATTCTCTTGAATGAAACTTTTATGTCTTTTCCTTAAACTCTTTTAGAAACTATCTGAAGATCATTCTTGAATCTTCATATCTTGTAGATACTCAAGGTATCTAACAAAACTCAATTTGTGTTTTGTAACATGATTTTAAGAGTGATCTTTTGTACCTTTCAACTATTAACCTTTTCTTCCTTGAATCTTTAAGGCTTTGCTGGAAACTATGTGGTGACGAAGATGAGTCAATTAATAGTAAAATTCATCTTTTTGTTAAATCTTCAATCAACACTCTTTTGATTCAAACAATATTCTTTTCTTATCTTCTTTGAGCTTGTGATGCTACTGTTTTGGTGACCTTCCACTGAGTATATATATGCACTTGTAAGAGACTTCTTTATTGTCTACTTCTGTGAAAAGACTTAAGTGCAAACATTAGTAGATCACCATTCATAAAACTTTAACCTTTATTCCATAAGGTTTGTTATCATTAAAACATTCATCAAAAAGATTTTTGTTTCAACAGTAATATGGTGTATTAAGATCACCGTCCTTATTATCCCAGTGAGCTTAACTCAATCGATACGGACATTGTATAATATATGTAGGGACAGAGTTCAAACCCCGGAGACATCACTTTTTTGCCTTAAAAAAGTTTAAAAATATGAATTTCTAGTCATTAAACTATTTGACAAAGAAAAAGACCACGTTCTGATTATATTGAACACTTAACACGAGATTTTTAAAACCACGTCACATCTAATTGTTTTAAAGAGACTACTCCAGCCCATCAAGAAAACAAATAGAGTTGCCTTCACATTGTTTCTTTTAGAAATTAAAAAACACTATAATTACTATGACTAAAATCATGTTAGAAAACGGTCATATTGCCCTAGTAAATATTTATTGCAAAAAAAGTAATTTTTAAAATTTTAAAAAATAAATTAGCACGATTTCTAATCCTAGATTACTTATAATAAATGGTGGGTAATTTTTCCATCAACCAATGAAAATGGACAATTTATTAATGAGATCAAATTAGTTTATAGGTACCATTTAAAATTGTGTTTATGTGGTTAATGTTTATTCGCCAGTAAATTATCAATCATTTTTCCATAGAGAACCTTCGCGACACTTTTATATTTTAGTATATTAACACATGTACTAAAGACCCATGTTAACCTTAACAATTTTTTTCGAAAGGGAAAGACCTATGAGTTAAATATGTATTTTCAAGTTTAATCCCTATAAAAATTTTATTTATTTATAGTCCCTATATTTCCATTTTATAGGGACTATTTTGGAGGACTTAAAATATCTTTTTGTAAAAAGTTTTTAAAATATAGGCTTTTCTTATAAACTACAATATTATGAAGGACTAAAATTACCATTAAAATTTTATAGAGACTAAACTTAAAAACTTGTAATTTTGTAGTAACTAAAAACAAATTTAACCCAACACTTATTCTACACACCCATCCTATCCTATATTATTAGGTGGGACAAACCAAGTTACTATCAAAGAAAAGTTGAGTATATAGATTTGATTCTTTGGAAGTTCCGAATCTTAGATTAGTTATGATGATTAAATGAAAATTTGTAAAGATGAAATTCCACGTAGGTAGACAGTTAAAAATGGTAGCAGCACAGCACCTACTTGCAACTGATGAATGCGTTCCGCGTTGGTAACTAACAGATTTGTCACTAATCTCGATTCTTCTAAATCACACTCTTTCTCCATTTCCATTTCCATTTTCATTCATGCATTTATTATTAACATGACCGCACCCAACACGATTACTCATGCGCCGCCTTACCGCCGGTGATTCTGTCGACGAAATGTTACCGGAGTCCAAAACCCTCCATCTCCGGTGTGCCCTCGCTACGGCGCTATTCTTCGCTACCGTTTCTCTCTCTTGCTTAATCCTCTTCAGAGACGTTGATTCTTACAGATTCTTTTCTGGCTTCTCTTCCTCTTATGCTCTTCCTCGTTTTCCTACCTTCTTCCCGTTGGTGTCTGTTGATCCTGCTGTGGTGAGTTCCGTTGCTTTTCTTCTCCTGTTTATAGCAAATTGAGTTATACTAGTACTTTCTAAATCGGTGTTTTCATATGCATTGTTTCATCGATTGAAATGCAATTTGAAACTCCATTTTCTCTTGAATGCTATAATGTAGTTGTATTTCTACCTCGAACGTGCGTGTTTCACTGTCTTTTTATGCATTCTCACTGTGTTAACTTTTCGTTTGAAATTCAATTTAAGCTATACTTTCTTTTGAGATTCTTGACATTGTGTTTTGAAAAGTGTGTTTTATGTGTAAATTCGAGAGAAGCTGCATCAGTTTCATAACTAGACTAAGAAATCTTTGTTATTTACACTGCTTAGTTGATAAGTTTCATAACTAGCACACACCGACACATCGATACCGGTAATAATTTGAGAAAATAGAAACAATTGAGTTTAACTACATGCGTCAGTGTCAGTGTCAGTGTCGTGTCAATATCGGACTCCAACTTGTGTCGGACATCAAACACACATTCAATCTAAAATGTTAGAGCTTGTTGTCGAACTAGAGATTTAGTCATAGTCTTCAATTGTGATTTTCTTTTTTTCAAACGATTAACAATGAGGGAGGAACTTTGTCCCTCAACTTTGGATTCCTTAATTGCCCCAGTAGAATGTTAAGTACAGTTGTTTTGAGTTTTTTGCTTCTAGACTAAGAAATGCATGTAAATTCGAGAGTATGTAGATACTAATTTTGGACAGAAATCTGTGTTATTTAGTTATTTACCCTCCTTAGTTGATATCTCCTTGAGTTTCATAACTAACAGTCTGACACAGACACGTGTACACCAATAATAATTTGAGAAAACAGAAATAATTGAATCTAACTGCATGTGTCGGTATCGAACACCAACTTGTGTCGGATATGGAATACACATTCAATCTCAAATGTTAATAGGTTCCATTGGCATTTTGTGTGAGGACTTGAGATAGTAAAATTCCTTAAAATTGAGGATGAGATGATGGATTTATTATTATTATTATTATTATTATTATTATTATTATTAACCCAAATAATGGAAAGGTAGAAACATTTACACTAACCAGAAGTGATTTCTCCACTGTTGATATGAATTGTGGGTCAGTATTGCAAAATATGGATAGACTGCTCTCTTCTAGTGTTAATGTTTATTTCGTATTTAAAAGTCGTTCTTTGGTCTTGTTAATTATGTGAAACCAACCATGAATGTTACAAACATTAAATTCTGAATCTATTAACTATTATTGCTTTATTTAGTTTCATAATAAGCATCAGCATAACCATAACTTGCATGAAAGTATTATTATTACCATTTTACCAGGAGAGTATCTTGACGCTGATCTGCCGCCCCGATGGAGGGATTACTTATTTTACTGTCGCGGTTTATCTGTGCATTTGTCCATGAAAAAGGTAAATTTAATCTACTCTTCTGCAGACTACGAATGAATATCCACTTGAAAGAATATTGAACGATGCTGCCATGGAAGACAAAACTGTTATCTTGACCACATTAAATGAATCTTAGATTAGTTATGATGATTAAATGAAAATTTGTAAAGATGAAATTCCACGTAGGTAGACAGTTAAAAATGGTAGCAGCACAGCACCTACTTGCAACTGATGAATGCGTTCCGCGTTGGTAACTAACAGATTTGTCACTAATCTCGATTCTTCTAAATCACACTCTTTCTCCATTTCCATTTCCATTTTCATTCATGCATTTATTATTAACATGACCGCACCCAACACGATTACTCATGCGCCGCCTTACCGCCGGTGATTCTGTCGACGAAATGTTACCGGAGTCCAAAACCCTCCATCTCCGGTGTGCCCTCGCTACGGCGCTATTCTTCGCTACCGTTTCTCTCTCTTGCTTAATCCTCTTCAGAGACGTTGATTCTTACAGATTCTTTTCTGGCTTCTCTTCCTCTTATGCTCTTCCTCGTTTTCCTACCTTCTTCCCGTTGGTGTCTGTTGATCCTGCTGTGGTGAGTTCCGTTGCTTTTCTTCTCCTGTTTATAGCAAATTGAGTTATACTAGTACTTTCTAAATCGGTGTTTTCATATGCATTGTTTCATCGATTGAAATGCAATTTGAAACTCCATTTTCTCTTGAATGCTATAATGTAGTTGTATTTCTACCTCGAACGTGCATGTTTCACTTTGTATGCATTCTCATTGTGTTAACTTTTCTTTTGAAATTCAATTTAAGCTATAATTTCTTTTGAGATTCTTGACATTGTGTTTTGAAAAGTGTGTTTTTAAGCGTAAATTCGAGAGAAGCTGGATAAGTTCCATAACTAGACTAAGAAATCTTTGTTATTTACTCTGCTTAGTTGATAAGTTTCATAACCAGCAGTCTAGCACACACCGACACATCTATACTAGTAATAATTTGAGATTGAGTTTAACTACATGTGTCAATGTCAGTGTCGTGTCAATATCAGACTCCAACTTGTGTCGGACATCAAACACACATTCATTCTAAAATGTTAAGAGCTTGTTGTCGAACTAGAGATTTAGTCATATTCTTCAATTGTGATTTCCTTTTTTTCAAACGATTAACAATGAGGGAGAAACTTTGTCCCTCAACTTTGGGTTCCTTAATTGCCCCAGTAGAATGTCAAGTACAGTTGTTTTGAGTTTTTTGCTTCTAGACTAAGAAATGTAAATTCGAGAGAATGTAGATACTAATTTTGGAGAGAAATATGTGTTATTTAGTTATTTAGCCTCCTTAGTTGATATCTCCTTGAGTTTCATAACTACCAGTCTAACACATACACGTGTACACCAATAATAATTTTAGAAAACATAAATAATTGAATCTAACTGCATGTGTCAGTATCGAACACCAACTTGAACTGCATGTGTCGGTATCGAACACCAACTTGTGTCGGATATGGAATACACATTCAATCTCAAATGTTAATAGGTTCCATTGGCATTGTGTGTGAGGACTTGAGATAGTAAGATTCCTTAAAATTGAGGATGAGATGATGGATTTATTATTATTATTATTATTATTATTATTATTATTATTATTAACCCAAATATTGGAAAGGTAGAAACATTAACACTAACCAGAAGTAATTTCTCCACCGTTGATATGAATTGTGGGTCAGTATTGCAAAATATGGATAGACTGCTCTCTCCTAGTGTTAATGTTTATTTCGTATTTAAAAGATGTCTTTGGTCTTGTTAATTAAGTGACTCCAACCATGAATGTTTACAAACATTAAATTCTGAATCTATTAACTATTATTGCTTTATTTAGTTTCATAATAAACATCAGCATAACCATAACTTGCATGAAAGTATTTTTTTTTTGAAGGAACTTGCATGAAAGTATTATTATTACCATTTTACCAGGAGAGTATCTTGACGCTGATCTGCCGCCCCGATGGAGGGATTACTTATTTTACTGTCGCGGTTTATCTGTGCATTTGTCCATGAAAAAGGTAAATTTAATCTACTCTTCTGCAGACTACCAATGAATATCCACTTGAAAGAATATTGAACGATGCTGCCATGGAAGACAAAACTGTTATCTTGACCACATTAAATGAAGCATGGGCAGCTCCAAATTATGTCATTGATCTTTTCCTTCAGAGCTTCAGGATAGGAGATCATACCAGTAGGCTTTTAAACCATTTGGTAATCATTGCGTTGGATCAAAAGGCATTTGCACGCTGTCAGGTTATACATACCCAATGCTTTTCTCTTGCTAGTGAAGAAGCTGACTTTCATGAAGAAGCATACTTTTCATGAAGAAGCATACTTTATGACTCCTAGCTACTTGATGATGATGTGGAGAAGGATTGATTTCCTGTGTTCTGTTCTTGAGAAGGGATACAATTTCGTGTTTACGGTATGTTTTTTTTCCTTCTCTTCATCAATAATCTCTTCAAGTTCACAAAGACATGTATGCATGCAGAATTTCTCACCCATCATTGGGTACTTGGGGTTTGCTCTATCATTTAGGTCTAAAAGCTTGCAAAAATGAAGCTGGCATATATACTCATTAAGATGCCATTTTATTCTGGATTTGCCTATGAACATGGATAAGAAACTCTACATAGGAGAAGCTACCTGCGCTCTTGTCTTCTACCATATACGAGAAGAATGACATTCCTGGTGGATGGCAAGTAAGATAGGTTAAGTTGAAAATAACAGAACAAGGTAGACATAACAATTATATACAGATTTCTTTCATCGATTAAAAACCTTCATATTCTAAACAAGTCTAGCAAATCAGCCAACAGACGAGGAGCACAGCATGAGGTAGTTTATTTCGAAACATGAGTAAAAAAAGTCAAAACATGATGGATGCATTAACCATATTGTTCTTGAACTGGTAGCCAAAAATTTCCAATTGTAAAAAAAATTGGTTGAAGCATATTAAAAGCAAAATAGGACAGATGGTAAGAAAAGTGATTTTGGTTTCATATAATAGTGGAATCAAACAGAAAAGAAAGGAATAACCGCATGTCAAACACCAGCTAAGTACCAAGTAGAATCCTTTTCAGAAAACATAGAGCACTAGTTCAAGAAGCAAATACTATCAAAGAAAAAGCAACATATACGGAGCCTCAAAAAATTCAACTATTTCAGAATATGGGGTTGAAGCTAAAACACAACTTTGCCGATGGGATTGGGGAATGATGTCATGCGGTTCCATGATCTAAATTCATTTTAATGTTTACGCTAATAAAAAAAAATAATCATCCTTTAAGTTTTTTTCGTATCACTTAGGCCCTTTATGTTAATTAATTGTAACAAGTTGGTCCTTTAAGTTTTTTCCGTACCAATTAGGTCCTTTAAGTTATTTAACCGTAACAATTTGGGGTATTTTAGATATTAAAAATGTAAGTTATTCGGGGTCTAAAAGTTACAATTAAATAACTTAAAGGACCTAAGCATTACGAAAAATACTTAAAGGACTAACTTGTTACAATTAAATAACATAAAGGACGTAAGTGGTACGAAAAAAACTTAAAGGACCAATTTGTTACAATTAAATAACTTAAAGGACTTATGGTGTAATTTAGCCAAAAAATAATCATCCTGTATTATAAGCAATCACTCTAATGCACTGACCTGATGGATCACCTTTCCTGCAGAGCTTAAACCTGCCAGATATTATAAAAAATTTACACTTTGTTTAATTAGCAAATGACATGGAAGATATTCAACAGGGTTCAAGATATGCTTTAATTGTCAAAATTAGCTTACCGGAGGAAGCAAAATCTTTGCCGCCGAATCTCATTCACCACTTCATTTAACTTCTTCGACAGTGGATTGTCATGTTGTTGCAATACAAACTGGTCAAACAACAGAGACGCTTAGATAAACATCTCAAAAAGCACTGATGAAAAATAATATTAGAAGAATCTTGCAATAACCAAGTTTTTTTTAAAACAATAGCATCTTGTATCAACTCAAAATTAGCTTCCACGTCTCAATTTTTCAAAAAGCTCTTTTAATAACATTTTAACACTTCTACGCTTATAAATACTTTTTCGTAAGTACAGAACCATGAACTGATTAAAAGGGAGAATTTCCTATGACTTAAAATTAATCCAAACCCGGCCATAATTGTCAACTTTGCATTGCCAGTTCTGAAGAAAAAATCGATGTGAAGTAATCTAAAACATGTCAGGCTTATGATTTAAGAATGATAAAAAATTCCCTTGAAAACAACCACAGCAGATAGTGAAGTTTGACAGATTTTGCATCTTAAGACAATGGCAAGGCAACAGGGGGTTGGAGAGAGAGAAAGAGAAATTAACATAGAAATTACCAGATGAGGAATTTCATCCACTGTAGAAACACCGAATATTTTCCGCACAATATCCGGACTCGCAGAGTCTCCAACATATATTAAACAATCATGACCATTCTCAAGAAGATAGATTCCATCATCGCTAACATGTTCACTAGAAAGAGGTAGGAAGGAAGGAATAACAGATTCTTCATCTTCCTGCAATTTACAAAATGATATTAGTGTCTCGAGAAGTATTATAAATATGAGATTAGGTTTAATAGAAACTAGCGTGAAACATGCAATCTTGTCACAAAAAATCAACCATATATTAAAAAATAAAACTCGTTATCATCTTCAAATACACATCATCAAGTTCTGATATCTGAATAAGCACTTGTTAAAATGCAATTAAATTAAATATCGTAACGTATGGAACATCGGAATTATTCATAATCATACATATCTTTAAGCATTGATTGATTAATATACACCTTTGAGTCAAGATCATGGATAGCCACCATCCTAGGATACACAAGCGGTATTGCCAATGGAGCAGAGAGAGAAGTTACATAATTTATCCAAAATGACCGTTCATCGATCTTCCCCTCTGTTCTTAACCCTGTGCTCTTGGTTAACGCTGAAAAAGAAATGAAAAGTATAATTAGAACCCACTTGTAACTGGACTTCTGAAGAAGACCATTGCCCCCAAACATTGAAACATGCTGAATTTCAACAATATATCGATTGATCATAAACAAAATAGGAAAATGTATATCAGCTTTGTCAGTCGTCCTCAAATCACAGCTAAAACATGACTTTGCTTCAAAACAGAAGAGCTGGAATAAGGAACTAATCCAAAGTCAATGAATATTTTAAAAAATATATCCCCAGTATAACCCCAATAAAATGTAGGAAAATATCATCAAAACTCAAGAAGAATGTAACCCATAAATAAACTATAACAAATAAAACCTTTATTTACACAACATTATAAATCACAACATACCATGTGTGTACAGAGGCAAAAGCTTTAGGGCCTCCGGAAGAATAAGATGTCCGGATGATGAAGAAACGGTAGCACAAAATTTACGATATGAAAATAGTGCATTGATGCAAAGGTTTGTCACTAGTTCCCGAACAAGAGGAAGTGGCTTTGAAGGAATCTCATTAGCAGCTACAGAAAAGGAAAAAAAGAAAGTGTTAGAATTCTTTATCCAAAATTATTATGCTTACAAACATATGCTCTAAAATATGAACAGGATGACTATACCATGGAAACAGGTATAATTTATAAAGAGAACAAAAAGGGAAATAGAGTTGTTAGCATTCAATATATGGCCGCAAGCAACAACAATCAAAAACAGAATAATCACAGAAGCAATGCACATTAAATATAAATGAGATACCTTGCTTCAAGAAACAGCAAAATTGAGTATCCATGTCAGCAGCACGGAACAGATTACTAAGCATACTCGTAACAGGCAGAGATAAGGTTATGACACGTATTCTTCTTTGCCCATACACAGTTGTGTATAGAAGAGCACACTAAATCAAAAAAGAACATATAATTAGAAACAAAATGATATCCACAGTGACTAAAAAGTTTACAAGAGTAACATCAGTGATCTGAAGATCATAAATTACTCAGGATAAAGGAGAGTAACAAACTTCTCTAATACCTGAAAAGCACATTCTGATCCATCCTGCAACTTATCGTCATGTTTCAAAGTTACCATGAAAGTTTTGTCACAGTCAATCTGCAAAAAGATAAAAATTAGCCCACAGGTTGAACATACCATACCATGTTTACGAAATTGATACTTGAGTATATAATGAACCTACAAAAAGCTGTATTTACAATAAATACAAGTTAATGTGATTGCTAATTCCAGTCCCATTAGCAACTAATACCTAAGGCATATTTTACATGTCATTAATTATACAAAGCATGTGATTAGCTCAAACAGACACATTGAGCAAAAACATATTCATTAATGACAATAATTTTACAAATTAACAACTTTTCAATACTAACATTTTCCGTTAAAAAAAAAAAAACTTTTCAAATTAATTATCAAGTTAGCTCTCTTAACTTTCCCTCAATTTTGTACAATCTTGCAAGTTATAACAGAGAAAATGGGCGATAGGTGTAATTATTAGGAATAGCGATGAATCTGGGAATGTTTCGTGCAGTTACTTAGGGAGGTAGCAATGAAAGAAGCCGACTCCAGTTATCAATGGCAGTAGCAGATTGCAAGGGTAGAGAATTTTGAGTGTAAATGAACACGTGGAGAGCGAGGTTAGCTGGATATTTTTTGTTTGTGATGATCCAAGTAAATAACGCTTATGAGTTTAAATAGCACTTTACATCACAAATATGGTTCATCATCATAAATTAACTTTCGAGGTACACTCTAGACTGCCAATCCTCAAGTCAAAATCACCCAACCATCAATATACTCTGCTCATGCATTTACTCAGAGATAAACACATGTTTAAGGTTGCATATATACACATGAACATAACTATATCCAACATCTAGAAAATAATACACTGACCCCAGGTAAGTCAACATCTGTTGGGATGCTTTTACAAAAGTTGCCATAATATTCTTGTACTTGGATGCCCTGACAAAAAAATAAAATTATAAGTTGTAGAGTTGATATGTTGCATGATAAGGTATGAGAGAAAGTGAATCAAGCAGACTACCTGACTGCACCTCACACGCATTACAGCCTCAAAACCTTGTGGCCTAGTGACATTCCATCTAAGATCGTTGTAAAGCTTTGCAGGATCAGAAAGAGCTGAGAATGGGAAATAATAATAAACCTGAAAAAAATGAGAAGTTAAACATTTAATTTTCCGATGCATGCAACACATATACTCATTTGCATAGCATATAGCTACCTTTTTTAGTGTAAAATACTACATGTGAGAAAAATAGTACAAATGTAATAGCTGTGACAGATTTAAAGACACATTTTAAATTCAGAAATAAATATTTTTACTTTAACAAAAAATCATACATATTTCTTTCTGGTATCAACTTTTGGCTGATGAAAAATCATAGAAGTTTCTGAAACCATTGTTGCCTAGTTCTTCAGATACAATAACTACCAGTTTTGCGAGTTTATGATATGCTATTCAATTACTTTACTCTTTTCATGAAGAATACTAGCAAAACACTCTTTTCTAACACACTATCTTTGGGTGAAACACACATCAGTCCGACCAAATCATCTAGGCCCCTTGTTTATTCGTGAGACCCACTCCCTATTTGACCAGACCTATATGAATTTCACTGGACGATAAATAGTGTATTGCTAACATTTCTCTTTCCTCTGTTCCTTTTCATTAAAACTTTCAAGCATGAGATCGAGCATACCCAGCATTTTCAGAAAGACTGATTGATGTAAGTAGAAAAGATAAGAAACATTTATTTTTTCATCAATACTGTTAAGGTCCGATAAACAATAAAGAGAAAATAGCAATCAGATCTTCACCCTTCTAGCATAAAATGCACCAACAATTTTACAGTTTACTTAAACAACAGACACATTAAGCATTGATGTATACCTGTCCACCTGTAGTTCGTGGGATGGTCGATATGGAAGCAATGTCAGCATAAGTCTGAGTAGTCACAAATAGATCAACACAAACCTGCAGCATTACAAAACTATTATACTTATTCCATCCATAATAGGCTGTTCATCAAAGCTCACAAAAAAAATCAACTCACAACTTCAATTGGACAAAAAAGTAAGGCCTAAATCAAAACCAAAAGAACGCAAGATAGACCTGATGCTCAGCAAGTTCAACTGCTAGTTCTTTCAATGTTTTATCTGCGGGTTGAAGTAATTTATGTGCTTCCTGAAATTCAATAACGGAATTTCGTTGAAGAGTATGCAAAAACAATCTTCACTGGACTATTTAGGAGGTAGAACAGATAAATGCAAAATCAATCTTCACGGGACTATTTAGGAGGTAGAACGGATAAAAATGTAAAGTATCAGTTGAATCATGTATAAATTTATGTAATATGCAGATGGATGTTTTGATAGTGTAAATCAAATGTCTAATATTATATTATTAAATTTGATCTCTGTTTCAATTCTACAGCCAATTACAACAGGATTTACAAATACATGGAACTAATACTATGTCACCATATTACAAGCTCAAGCTTATAATATGACAAGGAAATGCCATGATAGAATTTTAAAACATAAAAAATAACAAATTGGAATATTTTCTACAATAAAAAAGAAAAGAATCCAACGATGTAAACAACCGGCTTGAGATGAATACCTTTTCCCCTGCAGAGATGTTTGTTCTACCTTCGGCTTCGCGTGCAGAAAGGGCACCAATGCCAATAGATGGCAAGACTGAAGACATCCGAAAGAATGAGAACACCAAAGAGAAAATTGCAGAAAAAAGAATTGAGAAAGAAATCGGCAAAGGTAAAAGCAAAATGTTGACAAGAAGTTGAACAAGAATTAAAGTAAAGACCAACCAAACATAAAACGGTGATCCAGCGACCAAGTCCAAACACAAATAATGCCAACGAAACTATATAATATTACTGTTTGTTAAAAAATTGAGTTTCATGAACAATTATTGTCAGGACCTATTACTTTTGAAAGATGAGAACGGGCTTTTAAGACAACACAAGCTTTTGGATGAAGTCAATAGTGTTTACTGTATACTTATTTTGTCTAGTGTCAACAATGAATATTACTCATTTTTTATCATTAAGAAAATGTATTTTTCTTTTATTTTATCTTAAATTGCAGTATTGCTCTGTAGTAGAAATGTGTGGCGTCCTGAATACTAGAAAAGAATTGGTTAAGTAACAAATGTGCAGATGCATGCACAACATGATTTTTATGTTCCATTCATGATGTCCCAGTTGGGATGCTGATAGCTACATTTGTATAAATAACAATTAATTACAAAATATAGGAGTTGAGAACCACACCTGACTGGAAAACCAACAGCTTCCCTCCAGTGTCTTTCATTGCAAGGAAAGCCGCCTAAAAGAAGAAAACAAAGGTATCAGCGTCAATATTGTTGCTGGTTAGAGGAATGGGTGTCAAAAACTATATCTATTAAATGGCAAAAGGTATACTTATTTTGTCAACCTCAGTGAGAAGACGGTAAGTAACAGCAAATGCCAAAAATTGTGAAATAGAAATCCCAGTGTTACTACAGGATATGTTAACAGAAAGAATTATAAATACTAGTAGAGGAATAAAGAACCAAAGCAATGAGTGGAGTGTGAGTAAGGGTCAATTAGAAGGTTTATGACAGGAGAAATAAGGACGGGTCCAAGAAATTAAGCGGGCCAGCCCATGTTTCTATGTAAGCTGTTACACAGCTCAGTTAGACTGTCACAAATAGAGGCAGATAAGGTAGAGGTAGGCAGTTGGTTGGTTAATGAGTTGTGGGAGGAGAAAGTATCAACATTTTTCTCTCTAACCTGTTAGAGAGGGAAGTATGTAGGGAGATCAATTGGGCAATGTCTTTTGAGAGAACCAAGCAAGTGTTCAATTACAAAATGGGAAACCTTTCAGGATGGGAAAATCCTGAGAGATTTCTGTTTCCCTAATATATTTATTTACTGTCCAACAATAAATCATTTTTTATTTATTTTTTCCCTCTGTTTCTAATGTAGGTTCCTAACAATGAGGCATCCACATTGACCCAAAACATAAATCATTAAAATTTAAAAAAAAAACTGCACACTAAAAAGACACCCTATGAAACGGAAGTAGTATACATCATAGAGACACTCTACATACAGAAAGTAAAATCTTGCGTGAGAAATAAATCTCAGAAATACAGAAAGGAGGCAAAGAAGAAAATGAAGAAATTATAGAGTGGAGTTATAGCAAGAAACTATATGAACGTTGATAAAAAAAAAAAAAAGGTTGATTCCATCTCAGCAAACAACATAAAAAACATTGCAAAGTCAGACAATTATTATAACAAGCAAAACGCAATACCTTGATTGCTGCACCAAAGGCCGATTCAGAAGTTCTATTACTTCGGAACATAGTAGGAATGCTTTCGAGAAGTAATTCTAAATGTTGACGGCACTAAGCATAAAAGAAGCAAACCAATTAACCATATGGCTAAACCAGAAATAAGAAAAGAAAACGAAGTAATCAATTTATCTAGTAACCTTCTGCACGCACAAAAATATTTGAAACTAACCTCGGATAGTCCAACAATTACATCAGTTTGCAAAGGAGTATAAACATCTTGGACATCAGGAACAATGAGCATCAGTGGCTACAAATTTTAAATTTCAAAATCAGCATGAGGCTTTTTTACCTAAAACTGTACATTGCAAAGTGCTAGTTATCTAAACTATTAGTTAATTGGCACCGTGTTTGACAAGTCGCAAAGGAATATTGTGTTCTAAATTTCACAATACAGTCTCAAGTTAAAAGCATCAAAGAAAACGCATAATAACAGAAAACCACTGTTTTCACTGCTGAGACAGAAAAAACAGACTCAAACGACGGCAATATGACCGGTAAGTTTGCTGGACACCAATTAAATATATAGTATACAAATCCTAAATTTCATTCACCCTCTACAAGCAGAAACAATGAAACTAATGCCTGCGGCAATATTCGGCCCTTGTAGCTAATATTATATATCCTTAAAATTTTGGAACTAATTTAAACTGAATTAAAATATGGGTTTAACAGTAAATATGCCATAACAAACAAACAAAAATTGGTAAACTCGGTATGTTTAGTTGGGTATTTATGTGCTACCTGCTGCAATGCACGTTTCAAGTTGTAGAAATGAATTGTCGAGTCAAACGTTGCAACTCCCACCTTTGTATTAGGGCCTTCCTGTAGTAATAAGAAGAAAAAACCAAGTCATGAACTCAATGTCAAACAAAATAAGATATTTGTTGGAATATGTGGTCGCACCACACCACTCAAATTTCAAATAAATAAAAGAGTTCTGGTAGAAATTGAGTTAGATAAGTAACCACAAAAAATAAACACAGGACTAGCAAAAGGAGTGAAAAAATAACAATAACAGGCTATAAATATTATGTCGAATATAAAAAAATTACTTAAGTTTCAATATTTTGGCTCTCCAAATTCTATGATAGCAGGTAGCTTGGTTTTCCTTTGGGGTAATTGGTCAGGCTTATAAGCCATTGCTGTTTTCATCCAATGAGTAATTTCATGTATGTGCATACACTTCTCGCTTTTCTAGTCTCCCCACTATCTCACTGAGTTTGGTCCTAACAATAAGAACTTAATTTTAATATCTATAGTCTACATCATTGTGGAAAATGTTTAGCATATGATGAATGTGATCGTAACTATAAATATTGAATCACGCCGTTCTCATGTCCTACTCATATCAAACATTGGAATCCTCAATCCATTGAATGGAGGCAAGAAAGTTGTTATAATTCATTGTGGAAAATGTGGCCAAATGTGCTCTTTGGAGTTTAACTGACTAGAATTTTAAACAGATTTGTAAATGGTCATACAAGCTTAGTATTGATCGTGTTTTGTGACATCTTAATCAAAGATGTGCCTCACAAATTAACGTAATATAGGACCAAAAGACCAACAACCTCACACAAGACAATGCATAGTCAATACATTACAGAAATGATAGTCAAGCTATTATAAAGTGTAAGGGACCAACTTGGTGGGAATCTGATTTTTCATATAACCCTGTTCAATTTAAACAATTCGTTCAGTTTATTTTGTTTTTGTTTTGGATGCAGGAGCAGAGAGGGGGAAGAATCTTAAAGGTTTTGTCTTGTGATAGTAAAGCACCATTATAAATGGAATAAGGTTCAAACAATCAAACAAAAGAAAAATTGAAAAACATTAAGCTTCACAAAGATTATCATGAATAAATGGTTGGTAAGTTGTCGACAGTTAGAACTCACAGGAAGGTCTGTAATAACTTGACTTATGGCACTGCAAGCTGCAGCTGTTGCACCAGTTTGAACAGCATTCATTGATACATCAATTAGAAAAAAGTACACAGCAGGCATTGGCTCACGGACCTACACAAAACAGTGAATTGGACACCATTCATCATTGGACACTTAAGGATGAAAGAAATAAATTTAAAAAAAAAAAAACTATGTATTCCATACAAAAGCCTAAACTGCTTACTTTGTAGATCATCTTAGAACCGTAACATAAATTTAGGCCATCGTATAATTAACTATACTTTATCAATCCAATATACAAAAAGACCAAATAAACATGACTCTATGAACAAACAGCCATTTATAACAGCCGTCAATTACATCAAGATGAATAGGCTTGAAGGCAAATTGCCTCAACACTTGATTTAGTGTATATTACGAAAACAAATTTACCCAATAATTATTAGGTTTGGTAAAAAGCTAACTAATAAATTCATAATTTTAGTCTACAGGTATTTTTTACAAATAAACTAACCATGAATTCTTTAGTAGCAACAAACTCAACCGTTCCTCTACATAGCTCAGGCTTCTCATCAGCATCTCTACGTCGACCATCTGGACCCAAGTTGCAGTGGTAGTCCCGTGGAGTTTCGTCACTAAATCCTGTAAAACAGATGTGCAGTCACAGTTAAATAGTTACCGATGTCGCAAAAGGCAAAATATTGAATAGACCCATCCTCTTATACTTCTTTCCTTTTTCTCTTATATACCAAACAATAAATCAAATCCACTCAATCTCTCACTCCTTTGTCTCTTCCACACACACTCTAGTAATTTTTTTCACATAGGCGGAGAGAGAATTCTATGGAATTATCCTTGCCCTCTGATTATCACATTCATACTGGTTAGGACTCCCTGCAATGAAATATGTCTGTCATCCTGTCACACCTACCCATCTGATGAATATTTTCTATTTATCTTTGTTGCTTTATTTTACGTTTACACCATAAAGAGAACCCCTTATCCTCCAATCTCTTGTGCATTCTTCTGTCTTAATGAATTTCTTTTATCAAAATAGAAAGAAAAAAAGTAACATTAGCAGCAATAATCACATTTAAAAGTGAGCAATGAATAAGTTGCAAGATACTCATAAACTTGTAATATGATTGATGGTCCTCAACCAACAACTATTGATTGAGTTTGCAAGTAAATGACAAAATAAAGCTTTCTATTACTTCTCTCTTCATTCTAGGGAAATGTTAATGTAAAAATTCATCTCCAAACAGCCTACCATAGTATATACCAAGTACCAACAAACAATAGTAGGATGTGCAATTGTAATAATACTTACCACACAAATTGCAGATAAAGCGTCTTCCCTGATCAATAAATTTCATAAAGGGATTTACGTAAGCCTTGCAACGTGAGCAACGGACAGGACCACTTTCTCCAAAATCAACAACCTACATAAACATTGGATATTCAGACAAGATATATTTAGAAGTTATTACAACAACCTATAGAAACATGTTCGAAATAGCAGAGTGGGAAATTCACAAACTTCATACAATATTGTATCTGCTACTACAGCTATACAAGAAATTATTTGAATACGGTATTTATGGGCTCAGCACCAACCGCCAGTTTTATTAGTTCAAGCTTAAACAGACGACACAACTTGAAAGATATATATTTTTAGCATTCTCTGAGGAAATACAAGCAAATTTAAGAAAGCCACAACAAGTTTGTTAGAATATAAGCTAGTTTAGTCTTTAGCTTTATTATTAGTATTGTACCAGCTGTCTTGTGACACCTGTCCCTAAGTCCAAAGGACTATAAATACTTGTATTCCCTCTATTTCTATTCATAATAACAAATACCAAATACAGTTACAGATCTACTTTCTCTCTCCTATTCTCTCTCTTCTCTTTCAAGCTTTTCTAACTGTTTCCATGGAGTCTAACTTCTA
Organism: Medicago ruthenica; assembly: GCA_018208015.1. Lineage (NCBI taxonomy): Eukaryota > Viridiplantae > Streptophyta > Magnoliopsida > Fabales > Fabaceae > Medicago > Medicago ruthenica. Next base: position 4,312,566 of record CM031371.1, read on the forward strand.
ACATGGTATCTAGAGCTTCTTGATCCAGATCCATGGCTTCAGCTACGCCTTCTCCTACTGTCTCTGATGCGCAACGCGTAACTGCTGCAGCATCCAAAACCTTTAAACAAACTGTTACTGTGAAGCTTGATGATACGAACTGCCTTCAATGGAAGCAGCAAGTTGAAGGTGTTCTTCGTGGAACGAAGATGGTGAAATATGTGATTTCACCTCAGATTCCACCTGTTTATCTCACAGACGCAGCTCGCGAAGCAGGAACAGAGAATCCTGCTTACACTGAATGGGAAGAGCAAGATTCCTTGCTCTGTACTTGGATCCTGTCAACGATTTCGCCTTCGCTCCTCTCGCGATTCGTTCTTCTCCGTCATTCGTGGCAAGTTTGGGATGAAATCCACAGTTATTGCTTCACACAGATGAAAACGCGTTCGCGCCAACTCCGTTCGGAACTGAGATCCATTATGAAAGGTTCGCGCACTGTTGCTGAGTTTATTGCTCGTATTCGCGCCATTTCAGAGTCTCTTGCTTCAATTGGAGATCTTGTTCCTCACAGGGACCTAATTGAAGTTGTTCTTGAAGCACTTCCTGAAGAATTCAACCCTGTCGTTGCTAACATAAATGCGAAATCTGAGGTTGTTTCTCTAGATGAAATTGAATCGCAGCTCCTTACTCAAGAATCTCGTAATGAAAGATTCAAGAAAGCTGCTGTAACTGAACCAGTTTCAGTTAATCTCACTGAAACTGGTAATCTTGAATCTCAACCTCAGGGCTCTAACTCTCAGAATCAAGCTTATGCTGATGGTACAAGGAACAGTCAATTTCCCAATTTCAACCCTAATTTTGGAGGAAGAAATGGCCAGTTCAGAGGACGTGGTGGCCGTTCTGGTGGTAGATTCAGAGGACGTGGTGGCCGTTTTGGTGGTAGACCGTATGTGCAGTGCCAAATATGCTCAAAATCTGGTCAAGATGCAAGCTATTGCCATTACAGGTTCTGCTCCACAATATGATTACTATAGTCCCTATGGCTCATCAGGAGGATATGGAGCACCTCCAAATGTGTGGATGCAGCACCTGATTACAATTGCTCAAACCACAAAGGTAAGAGACTTCAATGCTCAAACACCTAGTAAGAGACTTCGAATGCTCAAGACACCAAGTCAAGAGACTTCCAATGCTCAAGACACTAAGTCAAGAGACTTCTATGCTCAAACACTTAGTAAGAGACTTCCCTGCTCAAGACACAAAGTCAAGAGACTTCTAATTACTCAGAACACAAAGTAATGAGACTTCTGGTTGCTTAGCACGCAGGCTAAGACTTTGGGTTTCAAACTAATTTTACAACAGAAAATAAGTTTGTGTTGAACACTTGATCAAATATCAGAGGTGTTCACAAAATACAACTCAATTAAGACTTTTAACAGTTAAGGAATTCTAAGATAAACAAATTGTAAGAATTCCTAAAAGTTTTGTGACAGAAAACGTAAAACAGAGCAAGTTTGCAGTTCAGGTTGCAAGTTGTTTTTCTGTACAGAGTCTTAGCAATCTTCTTCAAATCTTCTCCCTTTTATAGAGGATAAAAGAGCTGTTGAGATTGCCCAGGATTTCAGCAAAGAGCCGTTGCAAGAGAGGCTATGTCCAGCTGGCATTGTGTGCGTAAAAACAGAGCACACAAAGTTTGAATTCTTTCCTTAAAAGTTGGGGAATGTTTGAGCCAAGGAGACAACTGTTCCATTGGAGTTGTTCTGACACTGCAGGCATTAAATGCTGACTGAGACAGTTGTTTTTCCTTCCACGTCAGACTTCAGAAGTTTCTCTTCAGAAGCACACTTCAGAAGCAGGATTCAGACGCACTGTTCATCAGACGCTCACTTCAGAAGCACTGTTCATCAGACGCACTTCTTCAGACGTTCTTCAGAAGCACTCTTCAGACGTTGACTTTTGTTGACCTTCAGAAGCACTCTTCAGACGTTGACTTCTGTTGACCTTCAGACTCAATCTTCAGAAGCTGCCTTCAGACTCTCCCTTCAGACGCAGTCTTCAAAACCTCCCTTCAGACACAGTCTTGCTTCAGCCTTCCAACATAAGCTTCAATGTTTTCCTTCTTGCTCTTAGCTTGTTCTTCCAAAACCAATATTAATTAACCAACATTAAGAACATGGTTCTGCACACTTAGAACAAAGCATTAGCAATTAACAATTTTCTTTTTAACACTTTGTTATCATCAAAACCTTAAAAAAATTGTTGATACATTTTGTTCCAACAATCTCCCCCTATCCAAAAGAGAGTTGTTCATACATTTTGTTCCAACAATCTCCCCCTTTTTGATGATGACAAACATAAGTATTAATAGAAAATTGTTGTTAGTTTAATTAACAAGTTGATTGCAGGGTATGAGGTTTGTAAGCTCCTTCTGAGTCTGAACCAGGTTAATTAAATTCAGTTTAAGAACAAACAGGTGAAAATTTCAGAATTGTTGTTAAGTTTAATTAACAGGCTGACTTCAGGAGAGGTTTGCAAGCTCCCCCTAGGTCTGATAATCCTCAAGGTTAGGTTTGCAAGCTCCCATTGATTCTTATCCAAGTTAATTAAATTTAACTTAAAACAATAAGATGAAATTATCACTCAAAATTGTAAATAACTTGCTGACTTCAGGTTCCGAGGTTTGTAAGCTCTCCCCCTAAGTCTGATAATCCACAGGATGAGTTTTGTAAGCTCCCTGAGTCTTATCCAGGTTATTTAAAATTCATTTCAACTCATTAAAGAGTAATTTATCTCACAGAATTAAATTCAGAGGCTAAGAGATTAAAAACAGTTCTCATAAGTTAATTTTAATCAGAAATTAACTTAAGTTCTGAGCCTCAGGCCTTAATACCTTTTACTCCCCTTCATAAGTTAATTAACTGACAAAAATTAACTTATAATTTGAGCTCAGGAGCCTTAATACTTGTTTACTTTCTCTCCCCCTTTTGTCATCAACAAAAAGAAAATTTCAGAAAAGAAAAATTTCCAGAGTTTTAAGAGGGTTTGAAAACATGTGAGATAATCATGCAATCATATAGGTAATCAAGCAGCAAAGATGAACATCAGAGCAGACTTGATCATACATGAGTATATGACATTGCATTTTAAAAAAAATAGAATGATGTTCAGAAGCATAAAAGTTTGGAGCATTCTGATCAGAGCATTCTTGGTTCAGACACAGTTGTTCAGTATATCTGTTCAGTATCACTGAACTATTTTAGACAAAATTGTTCAGATCATATACCAACTGAGGGTTTTAGCACTACTGAACTCATTTCAGAAAACTGAAAAAGTATAGCATTTGGTTCAGTGCTGCTGAATTCTTTCAGATAAAACTGATACCAATTTTTAAATAAGTTCTGAAAGACTGAACATGTCTGAAACTAATTTGAGCATTAAAAAAAATGTGTCTGTGTTTGTTAAACATTTCAGAATTGAAAACAGAAAAACACATTTTCATATTGATGACTTTGGGAGGGACAAAGTATAACTTTCAAAGCTTTAAATCATCATTGCCCAGGGTTATAACTTACCAGATTCTGACCAAAAGTTTGAGAATTATCAGATTCAGAAGTTAGAAAAACCAGGTTCTGAAACTTCAGACTCTGCAGTTTTTCAGAAACTTAACTTTCTTCAGACTCTCATAGTGAGTGACTGATAAGCCTTAGTTTCTGCTAAACTTTAGAATCTCAGTTTCTATTCAGAGTCAAGCAAATTTTTCCAAGAGATGAATTTGCATTGTTCAGATTCTTTTTAATAAGTTTAAATTTAACTTCTGAACAAAATCTCTCAATAAAATGAAGTTTATGTTCAACATGCTTGGCTCTTGAATGTAGAGTTGGAATTTTTGACAACCAGATTACAGCAGTATTATCACAAAGAAAGTTATGTTGTTTTTATGAATCTGATATATTACCAACTTATGTAGAATCTCTTAAGTATAACTGAGAACAAAACATACCTCAGTAGAGCTTCTGATCTACTTTTCCTTGTTCATTAAGTCTGTTGCTGAACACCCATTTTTGCTCCAGCAATGTTCTTGATTGGCTTCTAGGAGAAATGTCAGATTCTGAGAGGCTTTTCAGCTTTCGACATTCTTCAGACTCATGTTCTGGTTCAGGTTCTGGTTCAGGTTCTGAAGTGTCCCTCTGAGAGCTGAATCTCAGTACCAATGATCAAGTCTTTGTGGTTTCCTCCAGATTCCACATTTCCTCCCTCTTTCATGATCAGGGTTTGGAACATAGACTTGTTTCCTTCCATGTAATGCCAGCAGCCATTGTCCAGGCACCAGGACTTCACCTTTTCTTTGGCATTTGATCATATCTGAAACAGAAATGATTTCTGACTTGGGTACTCATATGGGTCCTCTTGGGTTAGTCCTGAAAGGTTCAGCCTTTTGCAACTTATGTATTGAGCTATAGAACTCAGACTTGTTTAGATACTTTGGATGTGAATCAGATTCTGAACTGTTACTCAGAGTTAATTGCAGCGGTATAAAAGTAAAGGAGAAAAGGAAAGAGAGACACAAGATGTTTTTATACTAGTCTCCTTGTTACTAACAAGAGATTTGAACTATAATCAAACTGATTACAATTGCTCAAACCACAAAGGTAAGAGCCTTCAATGCTCAAACACCTAGTAAGAGACTTCGAATGCTCCAAGACACCAAGTCAAGAGACTTTTAATGCTCAAGACACTAAGTCAAGAGACTTATATGCTCAAACACTTAGTAAGAGACTTCCCTACTCAAGACACAAAGTCAAGAGACTTCTAATTGCTCAGAACACAAAGTAATGAGACTTCTGGTTGCTTAGCACGCAGGCTAAGACTTTGGGTTTCAAACTAATTTTACAACAGAAAATAAGTTTGTGTTGAACACTTGATCAAATATCAGAGGTGTTCACAAAATACAACTCAATTAAGACTCTTAACACTTAAGGAATTCTAAGATAAACAAATTGTAAGAATTCCTAAAAGTTTTGACAGAAAACGTAAAACAGAGCAAGTTTGCAGTTCAGGTTGCAGGTTGTTTTTCTGTACAGAGTCTTAGCAATCTTCTTCAAATCTTCACCATTTTATAGAGGATAAAAGAGTTGTTGAGATTGCCCAGGATTTCAGCAAAGAGCCGTTGCAAGAGAGGTTATGTCCAGCTGACATTGTGTGCATAAAAACAGAGCACACAAAGTTTGAATTCTTTCCTTAAAAGCTGGGGAATGTTTGAGCCAAGGAGACAACTGTTCCATTGGAGTTGTTCTGACACTGCAACCATTAAATGCTGACTGAGACAGTTGCTTTTCCTTCCAAGTCAGACTTCATGGTCTTCAGACGTACGGATCAGAAGCACACTTCAGAAGCAGGCTTCAGACGCACTGTTCATCAGACGCTCACTTCATAAGCACTGTTCATCAGACGCACTTCTTCAGACGTTGACTTTTGTTGACCTTCAGAAGCATTCTTCAGACGTTGACTTCTATTGACCTTCAGAAGCACTCTTCAGACGTTGACTTCTGTTGACCTTCAGACTCAGTCTTCAGAAGCTGCCTTCAGACTCTCCCTTCAGACGCAGTCTTCAGAACCTCCCTTCAGACTCAGTCTTCAGAAGCTTCCTTCAGACACAGTCTTGCTTCAGCCTTGCAACATAAGCATCAAAATGCTTTCCTTCTTGCTCTTAGCTTGTTCTTCCAAAACCAATATTAATTAACCAACATTAAGAACATGGTTCTGCACACTTAGAACAAAGCATTAGCAATTATCAATTTTCTTTTTAACACTTTGTTATCATCAAAACCTTAAAGAGAGTTGTTGATACATTTTGTTCCAACAATCTCCCCCTATCCAAAAGAGAGTTGTTCATACATTTTGTTCCAACATAATCTTCTTGTTCCCTCTATAACCAAAAATCTTGTTAGTGTGAGTCAGTTTGCTAGGGATAATAATGTTTATTTTGAGTTTCATCCTAATCATTGTTTTGTCAAATCCCAGGATTCTTCTAAGGTGCTTCTAAGAGGTATTCTTGGACATGGTGGTCTCTATCAGTTTGAGCACACCAACTCAGTCAAGTCCACCACGCCGGTCTCTCCATCTTCCAGTGTCAATACTGTTTGCAATAAAGTCCCAGCACAGGCTGCTAGTTTAAGTCTCAGTAATTTTCAATGTAGTAATGTTGAACATTTACCTAGTAGTTCAGCAAATAGTCATGTTAAGTCTTTTCGTTCCGTGTATAGCATCTGGCATAGCAGACTTGGACACCCTCATCATGAGGTGCTCCAAAGCATTGTTAAACTCTGTAATATAAAATTACCAACTAAAGCCTTGTCAGATTTTTGTAATGCTTGCTGTCTCGGTAAAGTTCATAGGTTTCCTTCATTTGCCTCTCTAAGTGACCTATATACTAAGCCTCTTGAACTAATTTTCTGTGACCTTTGGGGACCTGCACCTGTTGCATCCTCATGTGGTTATACTTACTTTCTCACTTGAGTGGATGCCTATTCTAGATACACTTAGATTTACCCTCTAAAACTCAAATCCCACACACTCTCCACTTTTCAGAATTTTAAAACTATGATTGAATTACAGTTAAATCATAAAATCATCTCTGTTCAAACTGATGGAGGGGGTGAGTTTTTACCTTTCACAAAATATCTCAATAACCTTGGCATTACTCACAGATTCACTTGCCCACACACTCACCACCAAAATGGCTCAGGTGAAAGAAAACATAGGCATATTGTTGAAACTGGCCTCACCCTTTTATCTCATGCACAAATGCCACTAATGTTTTGGGACCATGCCTTCCTCACTGCCACTTACCTTATCAACAGATTACCTACACCTGTGTTAGCCAACAAATCACCCTTCTTACTTCACCTTCAATTGCCAGATTATAAATTTCTTAAAAGCTTTGGTTGTGCATGCTTTCCTTTCCTAAAACCTTATAACTCTCATAAACTAGATTTTCATTCAAAAGAGTGTGTCTTCTTGGGGTATTCAAATAGTCATAAAGGTTATAAGTGTTTAGATGCCTCAGGTAGGATTTTTATATCCAAAGATGTTGTGTTCAATGAAGTAAGATTTCCCTATTCTGACTTGTTTCCATCTTAAACAGTCTGTTCTGTTATACCAGATGGACCTACCCCATCCACTTTTCTTCCTACTCGTGTCCACATCATCTGTTGTGTCTCCTACTCCGAGTTCATCTCCTCATCATGCTTCTTCCTTTGGGTCTGCTCCTCCCTCTCCCATAGCACACAACCCTCACACTCCATCTGTTAGTTCTCACCCCTCTGAGTCCTCTCACAGAAACACTGTTGTTCTGAATCCCTCTCCCATTACTATTCTACCTCCCTCTCCCTCACAAACCTCTTTCCCCTGAGTCTGCTTCTAGCTCTCAGTCTGCTGCCTCCGAGTCTCCACCTCCTGTCCCTCATAGAATTCATCCCCTCAACACTCACACAATGAGAACAAGAGGTAAACATGGCATTGTGCAACCCAGACTTCATCCCACCTTACTTTTAACTCATATTGAGCCTACCTCTTATAAAACTGCTATTCAAGATCCCAAGTGGCATTCAGCAATGCAAGCAGAATTTAATGCATTACTTCAGAATCAGACCTGGTCCCTTGTCTCTCTTCCTCCAAACAGACAAGCCATTGGTTGTAAATGGGTGTTCAGGGTTAAAGAAAATCCAGATGGTAGTGTAAATAAGTACAAGGCACACCTGGTGGCTAAAGGGTTTCATCAGCAAGCTGGTTTTGACTACAATGAGACCTTCTCTTCTGTAGTCAAACCTGTTACAGTAAGAACTGTTCTGACTCTTGCTGCTACCTATCACTGGCCTCTTCAGCAATTGGATGTAAATAATGCATTCTTAAATGGCTTAGTCACTAAAGAAGTCTATATGGTGCAGCCTCCAGGGTTTGAATCCTCTGACAAGAACCTTGTCTGCAAGCTGCACAAGGCTCTTTATGGACTAAAACAAGCTCCTAGGGAATGGTTTGAGAGGTTGAAATCAGCCTTACTAAGTTTTGGGTTCAAATCAAGCAGGTGTGACCCCTCTCTATTCACTCTTCACACTCCAACCTACTGCATCTTCATACTGGTATATGTTGATGACATAATCATCACTGGAAGCTCAAAACTGGCCATTGACAAGTTAGTCCATCAGCTTAACTCTTGAGTTTTCTCTCAAGGACTTGGGCAAACTGGACTACTTCCTTGGAATAGAGGTGCATTACTCATCATCTGGTTCATTACTTCACTCTCAAACAAAATACATCAAGGACCTCCTACAAAAGGCTAATATGCTTAATACTAATAGCATGGCCTCACCTATGGCATCCAGTACAAAGCTGTCTAAAATTGGTTCCAGTGATGTAGCTGATCCTACATTTTTCAGGTCTATTGTAGGTGCCTTACAATATGCCACCATAACAAGACCTGAAATATCCTATTCTGTGAATAAGGTTTGTCAGTTCTTGTCAGCCCCTCTTGAAGATCACTGGAAGGCAGTCAAGAGGATCCTCAAATACCTGTAAGGTACTTTACATCATGGGCTGCTGATTACACCTGCTAGTGCTACTGAACCTATAGCAATCACTGGGTTTTGTGATGCTGACTGGGCTTCAGATCCAGATGATAAAGTACATCTGGAGCCTGCATCTTTCTAGGTCCTAATCTGATCTCTTGGTGCGCAAAGAAACAAACATTAGTGGCTAGATCCAGTGTTGAGGCTGAATACAGGAGTCTTGCCAAAGCTTCTGCTGAAATCATCTGGATCCAGTCACTTCTCAAGGAACTGCAAATTAAGAGTAAAGTTCCTCACATTTTCTGTGATAACCTCAGTGTTGTTTCTCTTGCTCACAACCCAGTTCTCCACTCAAGAACCAAGCATATGGAGTTGGACATTTTCTTTGTCAGAGAAAAGGTTATCAGAAAGGAGTTGAATGTTTCTCATGTGCCTGCTCAGGATCAGTAGGCAGATGTCTTAACTAAGCCACTGTCCACTGACAGATTCCTTTATCTTAGGAACAAACTGAGAGTGTGTGACACCCTCAGTTTGAAGAGGGACTGTTAGAATATAAGCTAGTTTAGTCTTTAGCTTTATTATTAGTATTGTACCAGCTGTCTTGTGACACCTGTCCATAAGTCCAAAGGACTATAAATACTTGTATTCCCTCTCTTTCTATTCATAATAACAAATACCAAATACATTTACAGATCTACTTTCTCTCTCCTATTCTCTCTCTTCTCTTTCAAGCTTTTCTAAACCGTTTCCATGGAGTCTAACTTCTAACAAAGTTATCACATAAACAAAGAATCCCAAAGGCTGTCATTTCATGAATCCTTAAAATGGCATGGTGTTAAAGTATAAAGCTGTTAGGCTTTATACTTATGATATATTAGAGGCTATGTAATGTAATCCAGCTGGCACTAGTAAAGTGCCACCTGTCCCTCTTAAGTCCTTGTGACTATAAATATGTGTATCCTGTTCAGATTCATTCAATGAGAAATATATTGAGTTAGTTACAAATTCTGTTACAGTCTTTCTCTCTCTTCTCTCTCTCTCAAGCTTTTCATTCATCATCAATGGTGGATTTCTATCATAGAGCTTCTGTTCGATCCTGAGCCATGGCTTCTTCTACACCTACGCAAGCGCACACATCTGAAGCACAACGCATCACTGCGGCGGCTTCGAAAACGTTCAAACAAGTAGTTTCAGTCAAGCTTGATGATACGAACTACCTCCAATGGAAGCAACAAGTGGAAGGAGTGTTGCGAGGTACAAAAATGGTGAAATATGTTGTTTCGCCTCAGATTCGTCCCGTTTTTCTCAACGATGCTGCGCGAGAGGCTGGAACTGAGAATCCGGCGTATACGGAGTGGGAGGAAAAAGATTCCTTGCTTTGCACTTGGATCATTTCCACAATTTCTTCTTCTCTGCTTTCGCGCTTTGTTCGCTTGCACCATTCGTGGCAGGTTTGGGATGAAGTTCACAGTTATTGCTTTACGCAAATGCGAACTCGTTCAAGATAACTCAAATATGAACTTCGCGCCATTACCAAAGGTTCGTGTTCAATCGCAGATTTCATCGCTCGTATTCGCACTATCTCTGAATCTCTTATGTCAATTGGTGATCATGTGCCTCACCGTGACCTAATTGAGGTAGTTCTTGAAGCTTTACCTGAAGAATTTAATCTTATAGTTGCTACTGTTAATAGTCAGGCTGAAATCATCTCTTTGGATGAACTTGAGTCTCAATTACTCACTCAAGAAGCACGTAATGAAAGATTCAAGAAAGCATTAGGTGGAGACTCTGTTTCTGCTCATCTGACTCGGTCTGCAAATCCTGATGATAAGAGTCCTAATAATCAGTCTCAATCTGGTCCTTATTTTGACCAGAATCATAATTTTTCTTCAAATCCAAATGGAAATAATGCCTCTCAGTTTTTCAACCCTAATTTTGGTGGCAGAAATGGTGCCTATAGAGGCAGGGGATTTCGTGGAGGACGTTTTAGAGTAAGAGGAGGACGTAGCTTTGGAAGAGGTTCTGTTCAGTGTCAGATTTGTTATAAAATTGGCCATGATGCTAGCATCTGTTACTACAGGTTAACCATTCCACCTCAGTTTGAAGAATATGGCCCCTATGGTGGAGCTTTTGGTGGTTATGGCTCTGCAGGTTGCTATGGTACTCCTCCCAATGTCTGGATGCAAGGTGCTACTCAGAGAGCTCCTTCTGGTACTGCACCTTGACCTTCCTTTCCTCCTCAGTTTGGCAATCTCAGGCCTCCTCCTCCTCAAGCTTATCTAACTGGGAATGAATCCACTAGCTCCAATTCATTCAATACTGGCTGGTACCCTGATTCTGGTGCCACACATCATGTTACTCTTGATGCTAACAATCTTATGGATGTTGTTTCCCTTTCAGGTTCTGACCAGGTGCATATTGGTAATGGTCAAGGTCTGTCAATTAACTTTGTTGGCTCAATGAGTTTTACTTCTCCCTTTTCTCCTCATACTACTCTCAAACTTAACAATTTGCTTCATGTCCCTTCCATAACTAAAAACCTTGTTAGTGTTAGTCAGTTTTCTAGAGATAATGTGTTCTTTGAGTTCCATCCTAACATTTGCTATGTCAAATCTCTGGGTTCTTCTAAGATCCTTCTAAGAGGACACCTTGGAGATGATGGTCTCTATCAATTTGATCACCCTTTTGTGTCCAAGCCAGCTGTCGATACAGCTTACTCCAGTTTTGTTGTCAACTCTGATTGTCATGCTAATAATTGTTTCTCCTACTCTAATTTTCCTTTGTCTAGATCTCAATGTAATAATGTTGCAAGTGTGAGTGCTTCAACTAGTAGCAGTAGTAGCAATCGCAATTCTAGTCCTCTAGTAGCAGTAGTAGCAATCACAATTCTAGTCCTGCTTCTGTTTCATTGTACAAAATTTGGCAAAGTAGACTTGGTCATCCTCATCATGAGGTACTCAAAAATGTATTGAAGCTTTGTAATCAGCATTTACCTAATAAAAGTCCTGTAGATTTCTGTTCAGCTTGTTGTTTGGGAAAGTCACATAGACTCCCCTCACTTTCCTCTATTGCATCCTATAATAAACCTCTTGAGCTTGTTTTCTGTGATTTGTGGGGTCCTGCATCTGTTGAATCCCATGGGGGTTACTCTTATTTTTTAACCTGTGTAGATGCCTATTCAAGATATACGTGGATTTTTCCTCTCAAGCTGAAGTCTCACACACTGACCATATATCGGAATTTCAAAAATATGGTTGAACTTTAATATAACCTTCCCATTAAATCTATTCAAACTGATGGTGGTGGTGAGTTTCGTCCTCTCACTCAGTTTTTGAACACCTTAGGTATCACACACAGACTGACCTGTCCTTACACCCATCATCAGAATGGCTCTATGGAAAGGAAACATAGACATATAATTGAAACAGGTCTAACACTGTTGGCTCATGCTAGGCTACCTCTATATTTCTGGGATCATGCCTTCTTAACAGCCACCTGTCTCATAGATAGACTGCCTTCCCCTACTCTTGACAACAAATCACCCTTTTTCATTCTTCACCTTCAATTCCCTGATTACAAATTTTTAAAGAGCTTTGGTTGTGTCTGCTTTCCTTTTACCAGACCTTACAACACTCAGAAACTAGAATTTCGTTCCAGAGTGTGTGTTCCTTGGGTACTCACCATCTCACAAAGGATACAAGTGCTTGGATCCCACATGCAAAATCTTTATTTCAAAGGATGTTGTCTTTAATGAACACAGATTTCCTTATGCTGGACTGTTTTCATCTGCTGAGTCCTCTCATGATCCTGGTGACAGTCTCATCTTACCTACATCTCTTCCTACTATGGTTCCTATATCCAGCCAGTACTTCCCCTCTTGAGAGTTCTTAGTCCCATCCTATTGCTACTGCTCCCACACCTGCTACTAGTCATCATTCTCTGTCAACTACTACACCTCATCAACACTCTATTCCCAGTCAACAACATGCCAATTCTGTCCTCCCAACTTCCAGTTATCATGGCTCCAGGTCCTCATCCCATAGTCATCATAATCTTCCTCCTGGACCCCTTTTGAATCCCATTCCTATTACTATTCTTCCTCCTTCACCATCTGGTAGTTACTCTCTCTGTCGAGTCCAGCAGTGTCAGTCAACCTCTGTCTGCTGAGTCCAATAGTGGCCAATCTGCATCTCCTGCTGTGCCTCACCGTATTCATCCTAATAATACTCACTCTATGGCTACTAGAGGCAAACTTGGTATAGTACAAAAGAGACTTCAACCTACTCTTCTTCTCACTCACATTGAGCCTACCAGTTATAAGCAAGCTATGAAAAGTCCTGAGTGGCTACAGGCTATGAAACTTGAGTATGAGGCACTTCTGAAAAATAATACCTGGACCCTTGAGAATCTGCCTACTAACAGATAGGTTGTGGGATGTAAATGGGTATTTAGATTAAAGCAAAATCCTGATGGCAGCATTAATAAATACAAAGCAAGGCTAGTTGCTAAAGGTTTTCATCAAATGTCTGGTTTTGATTATAAGGAAACTTTCTCACCAGTTGTAAAACCTGTTACTGTGAGGACTGTTCTGACATTGGCTGTTACAAACAAGTAGTGTATTCAACAACTTGATGTGAACAATGCTTTCTTAAATGGTTATTTGGAAGAAGAGGTGTACATGACACAACCTCCTGGTTTTGAAGAAAATGATTCCTCTCTTGTTTGCAAGCTGAATAAAGCATTGTATGGCCTGAAGCAAGCCCTTAGGGCCTAGTTTGAAAGGTTGAGGTCTACTTTCACTCCTATTAGGTGTGATCCATCCTTGTTTACTCTCCCATGCTAACCAGCACAGCACATTCATTCTAGTGTATGTTGATGATATAATCATCACTGGAAGTTCTAAACATCTGCTTCAACAACTAGTTCAGAAGCTACGTTCAGAATTTTCTCTCAAAGATCTAGGCAAGCTTGATTATTTTCTAGGCATTGAGGTGCATCACTCTACAACTGGCTCTCTTCTTTTGTCTCAAACCAAGTACATACATGATTTGTTAACCAAAGCAAACATGGCAAATGCTACAAGCACAAAGCTATCTAAATATGGTTCTAATCATGTTTCTGACCCTACCTTCTTTAGATCTATAGTGGGTGGCTTACAATATGCAACAATTACCAGACCTGAGATCTCATACTCAGTTAACAAGGTCTGTCAGTTTCTCTCTGTACCTCTAGAAGGCCACTGGAAAGCAGTCAAAAGGATACTTAGATATTTGCCAGGTACTATTCAGCATGGTCTTCTCATCAACCCTGCTCCTTTGAATGCTCCTATGTCTCTTATAGGTGGGCTTCTGACCCAGATGACAGAAGAAGCACCTCAGGTGCTTGCATCTTTCTAGGTCCCAATTTCAACTCCTGGTGGGCCAAGAAACAAACCCTGGTTGCTAGGTCCAGTGCTGAAGCAGAATACAGGAGTTTAGCTCAAGCTTCTGCTAAAATTTTGTGGATGCAGTCTCTCCTCAAAGAACTCAAAGCTCCAACTAAAGTGCCTCAAATATTTTGTGATAACCTAAGTGTTGTATCTCTAGCTCACAATCCAGTTCTTCATTCCAGGACCAAGCACATGGAGCTGGACATCTTTTTTGTGAGGGAAAAAGTTATCAACAAAAGCCTGATTGTTTCACATATTCCAGCACAAGACCAATGGGCTGATATTCTTACTAAACCTCTATCAGCATCAAGATTTTTGGAACTCAGGGACAAACTGAGGGTCTCGGACCCCATCAGTTTGAGGGGGGAATGTTAGAGTATAAAGCTGTTAGGCTTTATACTTATGATATATTAGAGGCTATGTAATGTAATCCAGCTGGCACTAGTAAAGTGCCACCTGGCCCTCTTAAGTTCTTGTGACTATAAATATGTGTATCCAATTCAGATTCATTCAATGAGAAATATATTGAGTTAGTTACAAATTATGTTACAGTCTTTCTCTCTCTTCTCTCTCAAGCTTTTCATTCATCATCAATGGTGGATTTCTAACACATGGATGTCTAATTTCCAAAAGCAGTAATGCTGCAAATAGCTAGCATGCCATCAAACATTTGAAGAAGATAAAGAAAAATCCGAATTTTTATTTGCATAATTAAGTTAATAGCACGTGAAAGTGAAATGTATGTAAGTCACCCTACTAAATGAATCCTCCATAACTTCAAAAAAATAGCGAACAATAGCACTTCAACAAAAATTAAACAAGGCTATAGAAACTTCTACAGCTATGGTTTGTGATAGAACAGTATGCATGTAGCCGACCACACTTAGTGGGGCAAGGCTTGGTTGTTGTATAGAAACTTCTACAACTAACACATCAATTAATTTTTGTAAGGATAAAAAACAGGTGCAGAAACTTCAAAGGAATAATCATTGTTACTTGAATGGGCTCCTCAGATGGGTGTGGAAGTGCCAAAGGTTGGACTAACATAGCCAACTGCATTCCTGATGTTGTCAAAAGTTCGGCAGTGAAAGGAATCTGTTTTGTTCAACAAAAGGAACAAACAATGAAAAAAAAAATCAATATGAAATGACAGAAATATCAAAATTTTCAATATTGAAATAACTAATCTCAGAAAATTAATGCAACACCAAAATTCACTTAGAACAACAGAATTTAATCTTTGGAAAGAAAAAAATACAGGGCAAGAG
This sequence comes from Medicago ruthenica, assembly GCA_018208015.1. Classification (NCBI taxonomy): domain Eukaryota; kingdom Viridiplantae; phylum Streptophyta; class Magnoliopsida; order Fabales; family Fabaceae; genus Medicago; species Medicago ruthenica. The sequence continues at coordinate 4,327,805 of CM031371.1, forward strand.
AATAAGGCGTCTTCTTAAGCAAAAATGATAACAATAAAAAACCTCTTCGGAATCCAAAGCATAAAAAATATATCAAAAGAATAAAACCCTTCAACCCCTTTGTATATGTGATCACCAGCACAAAAAAACAACCTTTAAGTAACCATAACATAGAAGCCACAAATAGAACTCTACATAAGTGACACAGGCAAGAAACCTTGGCATTTCTCATGACCTTATTCATAGCTAAAAATATTTGAAGATATTAAACATTACCTGATTGACTGTGCACTTCATGTAACGTGGACTGCAATTGCCAGTATCTCTAACAATGTAATCACTTGTAGTAGGCTGGACAAAAAATAAAAATCATAGGATCAAACAGAAGTAGTGGTATATAGGACTTTCCCCAAAACATAGACACTGCACCGGCTATGAAACTACATATTGAAAAAGTTTTCTGAAATAAAATAATGTAAAAGGAAAAATGTAATAGAAAAAGAAATGTATAACTAATAAATAATACGAAAGACCAAGAATATGCAAACACACTTAGCAAGCCTCGGCTTCAACATAAACCCATTTCTCTATATGTTTTATATTTAAAAGGAGAAAATCATTTATCCAGATTTTTCAGATGAATACCGGAGGGATGGTTGCTTGATTGCCTTGACGAGTCTCGTGCAAGATCACTGAGGTCCCTGGAGTGGGTCTTGGAATTTGATTGGGATCAATTTTGGAAGGCCCTGCCATGGGAGCTCCAGTTTGACCAACAGCAGGTGATATAGTTGTAGTCATAGATTGATTTGGCAGTGGTGGTGGCATTCCAAACATCATGGGAGGCTGTGAAGAACCAGGAACTGTAGGAGGTGGAACTACCTGCAGAATTACAAATGTTCATTGACTGATTTTCAGAAAATGAATAAATGCATGTGGGTACAACACACAAATAAATACTAGATAACATTTAAACTGTAAATGCCCACAGCTATGCATGTAAATTTTTTACTGTTGCCAAATACCCATTTATTTGTATTTGTGTAAATAGACATGCTAACAACACACAAACTCTCACACTATGATAGTCTGCTAATTACGTAATGATATGCTGATACACAGTAGACGGGGAACAGATGAGTTTTGAACATTTAGATAACAGCTTAACCATAGCTTCTCGTATTTTTCAGGCTAAGGCTTACATTTTACAGACTGTTGTTTTATACCAAACCTCAGCCTGAAGCATAAATTAAAAAGGTACATCATCACATCACACAGCCGCAAGGGCAACATACCGTATTATGACTGTAGCCTCTTGCAATCAAATTAATAGGCATCATCATTGCTTTAGTACCTACAAGGCTACAGCCTTACTGGGTATTGCTGACGCGTACACATGGCACCCTTGTATATAAATGCATAAACTAATCTTCTGCTTTTCGTATAAGAGTAAAAAATACAGCTCAACATTTCATTCGTCTAACCAAACATACCTCTAGTTATGCTAAGATATTACAGGCATCAAATATTTTTTCTTTTAAACATGCTGAAAAAAGTTTATTCCTCATGCATACTAGTATGTAACAGAGTAGGATGTATTACTTTTGCCAACTCATTCAACAAAATGTGATCGCGAAAATTTATATTAAAAAAATAAATCCAAATGCAATAAGTTCAAATATAGATAATAGGTACCTGTTGTTGTTGTTGAGTCTGCCAAGAAGGTGCTCCAAAAGGTGAACTAGGAGGCTGCATTATTCCCTGAGGTGCCATGTTAAACGGAGACTGAGCAGGCGGAGCTGGAGGAGTTCTCATTGTTGGAGGTCCAGGTGGTGGTTGTTGCACACCACCACCCAGAAAGCGTGGAGGACCTGGCATAGCCCCACCAGAAAATGCAGGCGGCCCGTTACTCAACAAGTTACTGGGTGGCACATTAGTAGGTGGCATGCCAGGTGGAGCACTCGTCGGTGGCGCATTAAAAGGACTTTGACTCGGACGAGCACCAAAATTCTGCGGAGGGGTCCCAGATGGACGAAGAGGTGGAGAACCGCCAGGTGGAGGAACACCAACACCAGAAACCGGTGCTGCAAAAGAACCAGGAGGTCCAGTAGGTCTTGACCCAAATGGTGAAGGTTGACCAGGAGGTGGTCCAGTAGGCCTTCCCGGAGGACCAGTATTTGGTGGTCCTAAAGAAGGAGGACCACCACCCGGCCTCACCAATGTACCTGGAGGTGGACCGGGACGTGAAAACGGCGGCTGGGAAGCATGGATCCCTGGACCGGATGAAGGAAAAGGCGGTTGTTGGGCAAAAGGGGGAGGTCTAGCAACAGGATTAGAGGTCATTGGGGGACGATTAAGGTTCAAATTATGGAAATTATCAGCTAATCCATCAGAATTAGGTCTGTAATTAGGTACATAGTTAGGTGGAGGTGGTTGACTACCGGGTCTAGGTGCCCCTGGAGGCACAGGAGCAGCCATAATTGATCAAATTAACCTCTAATGAACCTGGTTCTGCTTCAATTCAAGAGAATACGAAATCAAAGTAATGCTTAATCAAAAACTCGATCCAAATCTACAAAAAACGAAATGAAAGATCAATGAGTAAATAATAGAAGAAAATTGAAAAGGATCGATGAAAATAATAATAACATTATGATCGAAGAGAGAATTGCGAAAAAGAGAAAGGGAATCGGAAAAACCTGAAACGAGATCGATCGATTGATAGATGGCAGCGAAATTGGTTGATTGAGAGAAGAAAAAGATGTTAGATCGGAAATTTATGTGAGATTGAGAATAAGGGGTTTTAGAATAGAAGAGTGGTAAATATTCATTCATTCATTCATTTGCTTACGTTATTTATTTATTCATATTTATGCTATGATGACATCAATTTCCGATTATCGACCAATGTCTGCATCCTAAATTTTTTATCTTAGTGTTTTTCTCTTCAATGTTTTCGGTTCTTTATTTTTTAAATATTTTAAGATTCTCCTTTTCAAAAAAATAAATAAGATTATGTTTGGTTTGGCTTCTAAGTACAATTGTATTCTTTGTCAAAATAAAATAGTTTTACATTTATTAATTATTAAATTTAATTTTTTATATTTAAAAGTAATAAATATAGTTAACAAATCAATAGTTTGGACAAATTTTGTTTTTGAAAATATTTTTTATAATGTTCTGGGTCAAATCAAAATTCTTATGAAGGAGCTAACTTGGTATTAAAATATATGTATTACTTAGTTTTTTAATATTCTACGATTTCATATATACTTTTTTAAATCAAATCATTATACGAGTTCTATATAATTAAATGCATATTCATTCTATTTCTTGATAACCATATAAATTATTGTAAAGTATTAATAAGGATAAATTACACTTTTGGTCCCTTAAATATTTTTCTGGTTTCATATTGGTCCCCTAATTAATAAAAGTAACGTTTTGGTCCCTTAAATCCTTCTCTGTTAGTCACTTTGGTCCCTTCCGTTAGTTTGTGTTAAAAAACGTTCACTTTTGGTCCCTTAAATATTTTTCAGGTTTCACTTTTGGTCCCTTAAATATTTTTCAAGTTTCATGTTGGTCCCTTAAAAAAACTCCATTCTACTTCCATTCTAAAGCACATTAGTCTTCACTGTTGTGGCATAATGCATAATGAAATGCACTATTTCATATGGGAGTCCCACTTCAATCAATGCCTTATTAATAAAGGACCACTTAATGTGATCATAAGCCTCTGCTAGATCATTAATTTTTAGCCAAAAAAACAACAATTTTACTTCTCATTTTCATCATCCATGCAACATTTTCATGTTTTATGTGATATTTCACTCAGGGGACAAACACACTTTGAAAAGGAGAAACAACTTTATGAATTATCATTTTCAATCTATTCACCATAATCTCTGTAAGTATCTTGTAGGTAACATTGTAGAGGAAATTAGTATAATAGTGACAAACTCATACTTACTTACCTTCGAAATAAGGCAATTATATGTTGGTTTGAAAACCAATTTATTTCCACATTGAGTTGAGATTCATCCTCGACCAACTCTCCATCATTATCGCAAAGCATGACAATCTTATTTTTATATTGGCTAAATTGCATATTTGGTCCCTTAATTAATTTGTGAGTTTTGTTTTGGTCCCTTAATTAATAAAAGTTTCATTTTGGTCTCTTAATTCTATCTTTGTTAAATTGGTTCTTTCTTTTAGTTTTTTAATATCTAATATTCATGATATGATTTTAGCCACTTGATTGCAGATTCATTCTATGAAACTGTGAACCAGACATTCTTTTTCTTCTAATTTTCTCCATCTTTTTCCCTCCTCTTCCAATTCATCTTCATCAACTTCATAAATATTCATCAATCAAACCAAAAATATACCCAGAAAAATTGATTAAGAAATCAAAATGTTTACTTAAGATTAACACATATCATTTTTTTACAATAACAAATTTTATTCAAATCAAAAGTGCAAGGCCTCGGTAACAAATATTAAAACCTCCATATCTAAAGGGCAAAGAACCAGAAAATGTGAGGTATCCACACCGCAAGCCCCAACGTCGATGCCCACACCATTCCCAACACCTAATGCTACAACAGAAAAATAAAACTAATGTTCATTAATACTTCTTAAAAAAATATAGGGTAAATTACACTTTTGGTCCCTTAAATATTTTTCAGGTTTCATATTGGTCCCCTAATTAATAAAAGTAACGTTTTGGTCCCTTAAATCCTTCTCTGTTAGTCATTTTGGTCCCTTCCGTTAGTTTGTGTTAAAAAAACGTTCACTTTTGGTCCCTTAAATATTTTTCAGGTTTCACTTTGGTCCCTTAAATATTTTTCAGGTTTCATATTGGTCCCCTAATAGAGGACCAATATGAAACCTGAAAAATATTTAAGGGACCAAAAGTGAACGTTTTTTAACGCAAACTAACGAAAGGGACCAAAGTGACTAACAGAAAAGGATTTAAGGGACCAAAACGTTACTTTTATTAATTAGGGGACCAATATGAAACGTGAAAAATATTGAAGGGACCAAAAGTGTAATTTACCCAAAAATCTATTGTTAACCGATCCTTTTCTCAAAGGACAAAACTTAGGTACAATTCCTTAGGTGCTTTTCGTATGGTTCTTAACTAAAAATATAAATTTTTTTGGATATAACAAACTTTGAGAAAATTAAGGATTTAAGGAAATCATGGTGAATTTAGTTAAGAACCATACGAAAAGCACCTAAGGAATTGTACCTAAGTTTTTTCCTTTCTCAAATTGATCCAATCCCTTGAATCTCAAAACCCCAAAATCGTGATTTCCGTTACCAGTGCCGATCTCCCAACGCCCATGCCCACACCAATTGCTATTTTCGTTACCGATTTCGTCGATCCACACAAGAATACCAATCCCTTGTTGCTGCGTGTTTTGATTCTCTGTTTTAAGACTTCATGTGATCTATAATTTTTAAGGAGGAGAAGTTGGGGTTGTTGTTATTGATTTGGATTTTGCATTTTATGGATAAACTTTTGGATTTGATGCAAAGTTTTTGGGTTTTTTTTTGGGTTTTTGAGTTATGGATAAATGTATGATGATGATGAATATGAAGAAAATGAGGAGGGAGAAAGATGAAGAAATGTGAATGTCATTCCCCATTTTTGCCCTAACCAAAACTTTCTTTTCTTTCTTCTTATTTCCTAAAATTTTTGTTTTTTTTATTCAAAAAAAGTCAATGTTGACAAAAGTCAACCTTTGATCGAAGTCAACAGTTCACCAAAAGTCAATTTTTTTCAAAAAATGTATTTTCACACCAAACATTCCAATTTTATTTCTTTTTATTTCTATTACATTTCTAATCACAAAAATCACAATTTCACACCATTTTTTGTTTTATTATTTTCAAAATTATCAATATTCAAAATTAAAAAAAAAAACTAATTTTGACAAATTCACCCAAAATACACATTTCACTCATATTTCATTTCTTTTTCCACAATTTGTGCACCTAGAATCATCCTCACACATAACACCTCATCATTATCCAACACATCATCACTCACCACAAAAATCATCAAAAAAAGTATTAAAAAACTCATTTTTTGCAAAAATTTCAAACTACCATTTCTTACTCCCCACTTAACCTAATTTTGCAACCTTGCTGACCAAGTTTCTCCCTCTATAAATACCCAACAAAATCAGTGATGAAGGAGGCCGAAAATTGAGTAGAGAAAAATCACAATTTTCATCAAAAATTCCAAAATCTTCATTTCTTCATGAAACTCCACCATTCTTCCATCAAAAGTTCATAAACACTTCTAACAAACCAAAAACACACAAAACCTCAAGAAAAACCACACAAAATCGTGAAATTAAAACCACAATTTTCCAAGAAAAAGTGTTAGTGAGTTGGACCATTTTCAAAGCTTAAACAAGGTAGATTCCGATTGATTTGTGTTCCTGGAAGTGTGGTGAAGCTTTTCCAATGTTTAAATTTGCTTAGAATTGCTTAATTTGTGTTTTTGTATTTTTAAATTTGAAGTTGTTGTTTTCGTTTTTTTCTGTACAAACCTCTATTGTGAAATCTAAGCATAGATTCATGATCAGTGCGAAAAATTGAGCAAGATGGTATATTCATTTCTAATTTTTTAGGTCCGTTTGAGTTTTTGAGTTGTTGAATTTTTCCTTCCCATGTAGCTTGCAATGGCACGGCTGTTGTTTTCTTGAGAAGGAAGAAGAAGTTGACTTCTTCCCCCTTTGACCGCGGGCCCCATACATTTTATTTTATTCTATTATCATTTTTTTTTGTTTGCTTTTGTTTTTAATGCTTTTTTTTTGTCATTTTTCTTTATAGCCTTAGTTTATTTTTAATGTCTTTTTATTGATTTTTAGTTTATTTCCATTATGTAATTTCATGCTTTTATTTAATGTTCAGCATATCATGCATTTTTCTTTTTTTTTATTTTATACAACATATTTATTTAATGTCTTGCATATCATGCATTTTTATTTTCTTTTTTATTTTATGCAACGTATTTACTTAATGTCTTGCATATCATACATTTTTATTTCTTTATCTATTTTTATGCAACATATTTATTTATTGTCTTCCATATCATGCATTTTTATTTCTTTATTTATTTTTTATGCAACATATTTATTTATTGTCTTGCATATCATGCATTTTTATTTTCTTTATTTATTTTTATGCAACATATTTATTTATTGTCTTGCATATCATGCATTTTTATTTCTTTATTTATTTTTACGCAACATATTTATTTAATGTCTTGTATATCATGCATTTTTATTTCTTTGTTTATTTTTATGCAACATATTTATTTATTGTCTTGCATATCATGCATTTTTATTTCCTTTTTATTTTTTTATTTTTTATGCAACATATTTATTTAATGTCTAGACATTTCATGCATTTTTATTTTATTTTTACTTTTTTGGCATATTTATTTATTTTAGTGCATTTACAATTTTATTTTCATTTATTGTTTTGTCATTTTTATTTTTATTAGAATATATTTAGTGACAATGTAAATATAAATGAGAATATCGCACCGACATCCACATTTATTTATTCCGCTTTATGTCATAAAACGATAAAAATGCAAAAATAATGACCGTATCCGAGGAAAATGACCCTCATTTGATCCAACGTCATTTTGAGGGATCCGGCGCGCTTTAGATTATCTCATCATACTTTAGTTTTGGACCTTAGGAATTAATCAAAATTTTCACACAAAAAAATCAAATATTCAAAAATCAAAAAACATTTCATATAATCAAAAAATTCCAAAAAAATCAACCTTGAATTTCAAATCAAGTGACTTTTATTCCTTAATCAAATTTTAATCAACTTTAATTACTTAAACGTTTTCTCCAATTAAAATCAATCAAACTCACAATTTTTACAATTTTATGCCATTTCGGTCTCTTATCTTTCTCAAACTTTTTTTTCAAACTTTAAAATCAATCAAAACAAATCACTCGGTTTTTTACCCCGAACTACATGATTTTGATCCCATTCGGGTATGTAGGCAAAAGACTTTGTCTTTCCAAAATAACAAAAACATTTTTCTCTTTTACTCATCACTTTAGTCTTTTTCACAGTTAGGCATTTATTTACAAATAATCAATTTAGCATAAAGATAATTAAAAACAAGAGGTTCCTATAGAGTACCATAGACGTTTAGCGTGTTAATACCTTCCCTTTGCGTAACCAACCCCCGAACCTTTGATCTCTAAAAAATAGGGTTTTTTCGAACTTTCTCCCTTTTCCTCGGAAAAATAAAAGATTGGTGGTGAACTTAAAATTGCGAATCAACGCTAACTAATAACTTGATATCCAAAAATCATCGCGACAGTGAAAAACATTGGGTGTTGGCGGTACACTAATAGATCTAAGTGGACTTGCATGATCTAATGGTTGTACCTTCAAAATCCAACGATTCTCTATTTGAAAGCAAGATCAAACGGTTTTGTTCTGGACCGGCCAGAAGGTCAATCCAACGATGACACATGGACTAAACGTCCACCACTCCAAGGCGCGTCGCCTGAGGGTACATGCCAACGTCGATGCACGTCATTGCGCCATAACATGCCCCCGTGCATCAGATACCGCACACGTCTTCTCTAACCGTCTCCTAATCACACGCCGCATATCCCGGAGGCAGTTATTCTCACACACACCTATATAAGGGTGAGTTAGCTTCACCCTAAGGTACGATTCACTTTACCCACACTTTTCACACCCTCTTTCTCAGTTCCAATACTGGCTTGATCGTCAGAGTGCTAACGTGCCTGCATGCACCTTTCGTTCCACCGCGAAGATTCATCACCACCATACCAGAGCACCTTCCGCCACTGTTGCCTCCACCAGTTCCTCATTGGACAGATCATTTGGCGCTAGAAGGAAGGGATCATTCGCTAACCGCCACAGTCTAACGATCCTCCACCATAGTCGTTTTCTGTTACGATCTTCTCAGCGGTAACCGTTTTCAGCTACACGTTCCTCCACCGCAACGGTTGACAATTATTTCTCCAACTACCAAAGAAATGGCCGGAACTCGTAGGAGAGCCACCACGAGTCGTTCTTCCACCGTGCAGGAATTACGTCTTGCGATCCAAATCCTCCAAGTTCAAGCGATTCCAGTGAATAAAGAAGAAAACGTGAACGCTGTTGTTCTCGATGCAATGGTCAGCGCTCCTCCCTCCGCACCAATTGAAGCGGCACTACCTCCTCCTCCAGACACGGAGGACCTCTTCCTCCGCCGAGTCTTCCATTGCCGAAAACGAACGAACTTTTGGCGGATCTGATGAATCTGCTCCAACAACAGAATGACAGGCTCAAATGTGTTGAAGAGAATCAAGAAAAGATTCCGACCAAAATCGCTACATAGATCAAAGTTGCTCAGCGGAATCAATGCCACGACACACCAGCGGTTGTTGACGACGCCACTTCCATTCCCGCAAACTGCTACAGAGGCGGTGGAAGCCTCCAGACGATTCAGACAAAGGAAGTAGCGGTCACTCTCCTCACCGTCCTTGCAGCGGGAAGTCTCCCGGTCACCACGGAGGAAAAGACTCTCCTCCACACTGAAGCCGTCAGAAGAAAGATAGTTATTCGCTAGAGCACCACCGCAGGAGCCACTAGAAGGGTCCATTCACTAGAAATATCTTGGAACATCCTATCCCTCGTGTTTTCGCGAAGCCGCCCAAGCTGAAAACGTATGAAGGAACTACAGATCCCGACGAACACGTAGAACACATGGATACCGTACTTGACTACCACCAGGCTTGAGGAGCGGTGAAATGCAAACTGTTTGTCCTGACACTTAAGGGTGTCGCCATGACCTGGTTCAAAGGACTGGCAGACGATTCCATCAACTCCTAGAGAGAACTGTGTGAGGAGTTTGTTCTCACTTTACCGCGAGGCGGAAGAAGCCGAAAACCATGGCCACACTGAACGCTGTCGTCCAAGGAAAGAAAGACACATTGAGGGAATATGTTGAGAGGTTCACGCGCGAAGGCGTAGAGGTTCGCGGTGCACAAGACAGTTTAAAATGAATTATCTTCAAAAAAAACCTTCGCGACGGTTGTAAATTCAAAGAAGAATTGGGCCTCAGGGCGACAAGAGACATGAGCGAAGACAAACGTCGCAGCGACAGCGAGAAGTCAAAAAATCAACACTCACAGTTTGAAAACTACACGCTCCTAAACTCGTCACGATAAGCTATCCTCTGCGAGTGCCTAAACGCAGAATTCCAAGAGGCCGACGTAAAACTGCCCCAACCGCTGAAGGAATCTGCCAGAACGGATAAATCAAAATACTGTCGTTTCCACCGGTCTCACTACCACGATACCGACGATTGCCGCCAACTCATAAACGCGATCGAAGAGCTAGTCAGGAAAGGGAAGCTCAACCACTTCACCAAGGGTGCACGTGGAAGAGATGACAAATGACAAAGAGAGTCCCCACGAGCAAAAGTCCAAAGCACCGTTGAGGGGAGATCGGTAAGCCAAGACAACGACGGCGAACCAAAAGGGAAGCGAGTTTTCCTTGGCGCCATCATGGGAGGATTCACAGCTCCAAGGAATGGGCCAAAGACGACGGCCAAGAGGAAAGTATCTGAGCTATTGGCAGGACACGTTGCGACGCCAGCCTCGAAAACCGCAAAGACGAGACCCATCATGGGATTCACGGGCGACGAGAAGATCAACGGGGGATCCAATAAGGACCTCCCACTCGTCGTCATCATCGGCATTTGTGGCCACGACGTCTCTAGGTGTTTGGTGGACGAAGGTAGCTCTGTGGACATTATGTACCAAGACGCCTTCAAGAAGCTGGGCCTGAGGAAAAAAGATTTGAAATCCTAAGACGGTACCAAGCTTCATGGCTTCAATGGAACAAACACACGTCCATGGGGATACGTTAACCTGATTGTGACCTTCGGAGAAGGAATAGGCGAGCAGACGGTGGAAACACCTTTCTTGGTAGTCCCTCTCGTATCTATCTACAACTGCATATTGGGGCGCCCAACTTTGGTCGCGCTAGACGCCGTCACTTCAATGGTACATTTAAATATGAAGTACCACGGCCAGAACAGGGACGTAGTTACCATCCACGCAAATTTGGATAGTGCTAGAAGATGTCATAAAGCATGGGAGAAGTTATCTGCACACGAGTCCGCCTCCATCTTGAAGGAATCCGTCGGCACCTCGAAATTACAAGTTTTCGATTGTAGTGAGGCGGATCTGAACGTGCGCCAAGAAGAGAGACATTCGAGGGGGGAAAAAGGCCATTCCCACTATAGGTAAAACTCCCCTTTGAGCGACCCACGCCCGACTAAGACTTTAAGTCCATCTAGTTAGATGATAATCCAACTCGGAAGGTAAAAATCGGGGCGAACCTACAACCATCGGTCGAGGAAGAAGTCATAAAATGCCTAAAGATCAACACGGAACTTTTCGCCTGCTCCCTATAAGAGATGTCGGGGATAGACCCTAACATCGACTATCACAGGCTGAATGTGAACCCATAAGCAAAGTTCGTAAGCAAGAAGAGACGCCAACAATCCCTAGAAAAAGCCCAAGCTACCAAAGAGATTGTCGACGACCTACTTCAAGCAAAGTTTATCTTAGAAATCAACTACACATAATGGTTGTCCAACGTGGTCCTCGTGAAAAAGTCAAGCCGGAACTGGAGAATGTGCATGTCCCAAAGATGCATATCCCCTCCCTAACATCGACAAACTGGTGGATAACTCCTCTGGGTACAAATTGCTGTCCTTCATGGACGCCTACTCCAGCTACAACCAAATCCCCATGGACAAAGACGACATGAAGATGACGATGTTCATGACCGAAGGCGCCAACTACATGTACAACGTCATGCCTTTCGGCTTGAGAAATGCGGGCGCCACTTACCAGCGAATGATGAACAAAGTTTTCTGCAACGAAATAGGGAACATGCTCGAAGTCTACATGGATGATATGATTGTGAAATCACCCAAAGAACACCAACACATATACCACTTGGAGGTGGTGTTTGCCCGCATACGCCAGTATAACATGCGCCTCAACCCCGAGAAATGCACCTTCAGAGTCAAAGCATGAAAGTTCTTAGGTTTTTACTTAACCGAGAGGGGAATCGAGGCGAACCCCGACAAGTGTAGGGTCGTCCTGGAGATGGAGGTTCCCTCAAGCAAGGAGCGGATTATGAAATTGAACGGGATGGTGACGACCTTGAGCAGGTTTATTTTCAGATCCGCCCAGCACGCTCTGCCTTTTTTCAAGCATTTGCGGAAAGAAGCAAGTTTTGAATTGACTCCTGAATGTGAAGCAGCGCTTAACAAGCTGAAAGACATACTGGCACAACCACCCGTTTTGTCCAGGCCCATGGCGGGAGAGACCTTTTTCTTGTATTTAGCTATATCGGCGGAGGTCGTCAATGCCGTCCTAGTAAGGGAGATAGGCACAAATCAGAACCCAATCTACTTTTGTTCAAAAGCCCTGGCCGGCCCAGAGACTTACTACTAGAGGATCGAAAAAGTGGCGCTCACACTTATGGTAGCGGCCAGAAAGCTGAGAAGGTACTTTTTGGTCCATTCTATTGTGGTCAGAACAGACCAACCGTAAAAGAACGTCTTATTTAGCCCTGACTTGGCCGGAAGGATGACCAAGTGGTCCATCGAGTTGTCTGAGTTTGATATATTATTTGAAGCTAGGAGGAACCTGAAAGCTCGGGTATTCGTTGATTTTCTGGCAGAATTTACCCCGGCCACTTCAGAGCTGTGCTCGAAATGGACCGGCCACGACGGATCCTCCATACTAAATTATCTAGAATATTTAGCATGTGTATTATTCTGATACCGGATACATTAAAATTTTCAATAATAATATTACAAACAATACAACTGAAATGAGTACAATTGGCTCGTTTATACAATTATCCAAAAATCCTAGAATACACTTTTAGATACATATATAATCTGACAACCTCCTGAGCTTGACCATGACGAGCAACTGCACTCCATCCAGCGTCTTCCTGAGGAATAACTTCATGAACATCTTGCTAACCTGTAAACCTGCACCAGAAGGATTGGGGTGAGACATAATGTCTCAGTGAGCTCCAGCCCAACCTACTGTTGGCAACCACGGGGGAGACCTAGGGTCGCCGTGCCTACTCTTAGCGATCTTGGGGATACCTACGATCGCCGTCATTCTCTACGTATTTCGCGATCAAGGGGAAACCTAGGATCACTACTTGTCTCAATCATGTCTTATACTTATCATATTCTAACTTTAAACTTAAACTTATACTTAGTGATCTGGGGACATCCTATGATCACTTTCTTTCTCTGCTGACTACTCATCATATTCTCATAATAATTTCATAAGTATTATTATACATCATTCTTAATTATAAAGTTAGTAAGTCAGCGTTGAACAAACAATATTTATCTGAGTTCATTTTTACGGAGTGCATCCGGGTGGAGTAACCCCGAAGTACATCTCCCTTCTTACCGGTGAAATTCCTATCATATCAGGCTAACACCGGACTCCTCTTTCTTTGTGTGGCTGCCCTCGCGAGTGGTTACTTCACCGTCCCAGCTGCCATTTAAGGCGGTACTTCACGGGGACCCCCTGTATTCTAACTAGCGAGACTACAGGAGACACATTAACTTTCTTGACTTGGATGTGTAGCTGCCCTCACGAGCGGTAACATCACCATTCCGGCTGCCATTTAAGGCGGTACTTCACAGGAACCCCCTGTATACTCACTAATGAGCCTACAGGAGACACATCTAGTCAATTAATTACTTTGTTCTTATTCTTTATATATATATATATACATATAATTTATAACTTTAACTTATGCATATCTGATGCATTCTTTGAGTATTCATTCTTAAAAGCTTAACCTATAAATATGTTCTTAACTTTTATCATTAAATCTTCCCTTGTGCATACACACACTTAATTGAGTGCATCTTAAGCTTGCTACACTAGGTGCATTCTCATTCTCATTATTTCTTATCCTAAGTACTTGAAAGTATGTCTCATAATTTACCATAAACTTTGCATATTCAATGCATTTCTTAAGGGAACCAACTTCCCAATACTTAACATAGGAGTAAAGGATCATAGGCTTATCGTTATCATAAGCCACTACTTAATTGTTGGAAATGTTCCCATATTCGTCTGAACTTTGCCCTCGATTCTAAGTTATTGTACCATCCTTGTTCCTTATAATTACATCCCTTTAGGAAGCCTCTTGGATGATTTAAAATGGTGTTTAATCATTCTTAAATGTTTTTGGAGAAAACGGAAGTGAAAAACCTCGCCTACGCGCATCAGAACACCCAAAACAGCAAAGCTGTCAAGTGTTGTCTTGATGTGGTCGCTATAGCCACGGCCTGTCGCTACAGCGACCGTAGGTAAAAGTAAAAAATCATGCCTGGTCGCTATAGCGACGGCTGGTCGCTTGTAGCGACCGTAGGCAGAACTCAAATGCTGTCTGGTCGCTATAGCGATGGCTGGTCGCTGTAGCGACCATGACAGTTCAGGAAAACTCAGAAATTGCATTTTTTCATCATTTTAAACCATTCCAACTTACCCAAGCTTCCCAAAGGTATTAAAAAGGATTTTCTTTAACATTTAAACAGTTTAAACATGATTGAACAAGGAATCAACACATAACAAAGAATTAGGGTATATTTCTAAACTTTGCTCAAATTATAATTAACACTTAAACTTACTCAAGTGAGTTCTAAAACCCTAGGGAGCTCACCTAAACCTTGATTGGTGCTTTGCCAAACCTCTTCCAAAACCCTAGCTTGAATCTTCCTTCTTCCCTTGTTTCCCTAGCTTTCCTTGTTCCAACCTTTCCCCAAAAGTGCTTGCTTGTTTTCCAAGAGTTGAGGAAGAAAATTGATGGATTAAGGCAAGGGAGGATGGGCGTGAGTTAGAGAGAGGGAGAGGGAGAGAATTCAGAATTGTAGAGAGAGAGAGAGTGGAGAGGAAAATGTGGTGAAAATATCTTGCCTCCCTTTTTTAAATAATCATCCCTTCCCAAATAATTACCAAATTGCCATGCTTTTCATTTAGTCCTTAATCACCGATAAAAGTTACGTTTAAGCGGGATATTACAATCTACCCCCCTTAAAGAAATTTCGTCCTCGAAATTTAGAATCCTCTGGAAATCATATATAAATAAATATACCTTTCACATTCCTTTCTCTTCTTAACTTGCTTATCGAAATTCCAATTCTATAAGTCGAAAATACTCGACAATCTTTCCCTCAATAGAAAGGCCTGATATACACTACATAATTCTTACGTAGCAGGGTGTGCGGTTGTCTGAACCAATCTACCCGACTCTCTTAGCTATGCTTCTTGTACATGCTCTTCTTACAAATTCAAATTGAAGTTATTAAGTCCTAACGCTTGTACTGAATCTTATAAATCCCTTCCTAGTTCAAGCATTCTTATTCTAACGACGTTGGGTCGATCTCATTTCCTCAAAAATTCCCACTCTTCAATGGGTTCATTGCACTGCATCTAATTCCATTGAATTATTATCTTTATCTTTCGTCTCACGCGACGACATCTTACGTATAAAACTATATCATACATTTCCATATTGAATCATCCTTACACCAAAACATCTGATATTGTGTACTCACATGCAAATGCAAGGATTATTCCAACCTCATTTGATATTCCAAGTATAAGTAGTAGGTTTCACCTCTAGCACCTGCTCCTTTCTTTCTGGACAACTGGTGTTCTACTTATCACAAATATAACCATTACTTCCACTATGCAATTCTAAAAGCTCGCGGAACTTTACAGATTACTTGTACTTCGCTACAGCTAGTCTACGGCGTCAATGCGTATCTTAATGATTTAAGAATCATTCTTCATACTGGGAGTTTGCCAATCTCCCATCGTTCTTGTCACTACTTATTCTCGTTTTCTTGCCGTAGCATAAATATTTTCTATACTGATAAATCCAAAACTCATAGGAATTCAGTCCAGATGATGAGTGGTATAGACCGTCTCACATATTATCATATAGTATATTTTATAACATATAATTTACATACATAAACGAGCACGTGTACATTACTGATGGGTACACAGCACCTCACATCATCCTTGTCCGACTAACGGGACATCATTTTTGGTCTTAGCATATTTGAGACACTACCACATCAATTGGGAATTCTTTTCTTACTCTTAACTCATTTTGTAACATTTGGGATTTGCCTTTCAACTGGCTTGCCAGGTTTGCCCCGCCAATGTTACTCATGTTTATTTCTTAAGTGTACAACAACCTATAATGTAAATTATGATTACATTCTCTCGGCATCGTAAACTTATTTTCTCATTCTGGACGTCGAGTTCAATATCCTTGAATATTCTTAACTAAAACGCGTTCTGTATCAACAAATCTGTTCTGATTGGCATCCTCTCACTTTAAACATTACTAGTTGCGCACCTTAGTGACTTATACAGGTCACATAACTGAAAAGGAAAGGGCTACACTACTATCTGAGTAGCATAAACACCGTCCAATAAGTACACATTACTAGACATAACCCGGTACGTGCGACATATTAACATTGCGTGGGTATAATGTGGAATAAACTTACATGCCACTGCATTGTCGTTCTTGATCAAGGCCTCAAATTCAAATATATTATCTTGCAAGCGCAACCTGTACCGTTGTTGGCTCATGCTTAATTCTCTTTAGACTAACTTACTCTTCAAGTATACTTGATGTTGTTGAGCTAAAATAGCTAAACTACCGTTTTAGCGATAACTTCCATTGATTCCGACTTAATGTGCTAGAATCACATCCTTCTTATTCCTTACTATATATTCTTAAACTATTCCAATATTCCATTTCTCATGGGTTTCGAGGTTTGAAGTATTCCTCAACTTAACTTCCAAAAATTTCTATTAGAACTTGTGATATGTTCAAGTCGTCTCTACTTACCGTTATTCCGTATTATAAGAATTAAGCACTTAACATCTTCTCGTTCTCTAAGCTTCAGCTTAGCATTGTTCATTAATTCACTCTTGGATTACTACTCCGCTGCGCAACTCTGATTCTTAACAACTTGAGTTAGACTTGGAGCAATACCCCACTATTGCCGAATAAAATTTCCCTGACTATTCCTTTTTCTTTATCACTTTGTAGTTACCGTAACAAAACCCTCTGACATTATCATTTCTCTTGTGGCAACTTCTAAAAACAACTTATGGTTTCTGGAGGTTCACATCTTTCTCACACTGAATCCACTGGGGTTTGAGTCCCATTACTAATCGTTCTATCTTTATCCGTATGGATTTCATACCCATAATCTTTCCGAGGCAACTTCGGTTTCCATAACTCTATCATGTCCCTTAAGTTACCCCTTCGAGTTTCTACGGAACAATCTGTCTTGAAATAGATTCAAACTCTTATCGGTTCTCTTGTACGCCCAAACATAGGTTACGTCTCTTCGAGTGCCCGATTAATCGATCTTAAACTTTTGCACATTATCATAATATATTGGATTCCTCCAGTAACTTGTCATTGTATTCTCAATTCAAATTTTGATCTTATTAGCCGAATGATTCTTCATATAGTTTGAACAACCCCAAAACTATACTTTATTACCGCCTTCGAAAGCTTGTCAACACAAGGCGATCTCTTTCAATTCTAGAATAATGGTGGAAGGAAAAATCCCTCGGTTGAAAACATAAAACTCCTCAACCTTAACCACAATCTTAACCTTTCGTATAATAAAGCCTCACAAAATTCCTCGGCTAAGATTCCGATTATCCTTCAAAACTGGTCTACTTTAATCTTGTGTTATCTTGAACTTGCCTTCTTCGTCCAATCAAGGAAATTCGACTTTGTTCGTCTATCAGTTCACTATATTCCAACAACTTATTATTTATAATCCAACCTTCATTAAGTAAAATTCCAGTCAAGCTTAGCTTATTTCCAATCTCCTTACTAATAAAACACATCTGAATATCTGATTCACACTTCAACATGCAACAAACCTTATTATCAACACTTATTCATCCATCTTAGTTCCTAGGTTGCATACCATCTTCTCTTCTTAATTCCCAAATCTAGCATTTATGGTTCGGGAGGTGCGGCTGATCTGATGGGGTTAAACTTACCTGTGATTCATGCTCAACGACCACATTTGAGTGGTTAGCTTCATCTGTCCAATAATTCACTTAATCCATAATTAATTCCCTTAACTGTCTGGACATTAAAATCTCATCCGACTGGATTCTTCAGCACTCTATCTTTGCTGGGAGTCTAGAGGTTTTAAAACCGACCGATAATTCCTCATTTCGAGTCTCTAGGTTTGGTACTGCAATTCCTTAACTCTGTACTCAGAATTGTTACTCAATCCACACCTCACTTCAACTTCTTAAACTGCGGTTCCCTTCAAGGTTCCAAGTCATTCTTTAGAGTATCCCGTGATTCCTTAATTCTTATGTCTTCCGCAGACGAGGTATCGTCCAACTGGGTTGAGGTGCTTCACCTTACCTTTTAAATATCTCTTATGTTTATGAAATCTTGCCACTAACAGGCTTCGCTACCTCATGGTTGATGGCCACCATTTGGCATGAATACTTCTTCGCCAATTCCGTCTAAAAATTCTATCACCTTAATCTTCGCCCTTCATAAACTTCATTCCTCCTTGGTCACATTCAGCTCTCGGACATTTATACTAACTGTCATATACTAGATTGAGTTGATCAGGCTCAACTAGATGTGACATTTAGAACAACATCCGGAACCCAATGGTCCCACTACCTTATTGAATATTTTAATGACCCAAGGCACGGTCTGAATCGACCTGCTCTGATACCAATTGTAACACCCATACTAAATTATCTAGAATATTTAGCATGTGTATTATTCTGATACCGGATACATTAAAATTTTCAATAATAATATTACAAACAATACAACTGAATGAGTACAATTGGCTCGTTTATACAATTATCCAAAAATCCTAGAATACACTTTTAGATACATATATAATCTGACAACCTCCTGAGCTTGACCATGACGAGCAATTGCACTCCATCCAGCGTCTTCCTGAGGAATAACTTCATGAACATCTTGCTAACCTGTAAACCTGCACCAGAAGGATTGGGGTGAGACATAATGTCTCAGTGAGCTCCAGCCCAACCTACTGTTGGCAACCACGGGGGAGACCTAGGGTCGCCGTGCCTACTCTTAGCGATCTTGGGGATACCTACGATCGCCGTCATTCTCTACGTATTTCGCGATCAAGGGGAAACCTAGGATCGCTACTTGTCTCAATCATGTCTTATACTTATCATATTCTAACTTTAAACTTAAACTTATACTTAGTGATCTGGGGACATCCTATGATCACTTTCTTTCTCTGCTGACTACTCATCATATTCTCATAATAATTTCATAAGTATTATTATACATCATTCTTAATTATAAAGTTAGTAAGTCAGCGTTGAACAAACAATATTTATCTGAGTTCATTTTTACGGAGTGCATCCGGGTGGAGTAACCCCGAAGTACATCTCCCTTCTTACCGGTGAAATTCCTATCATATCAGGCTAACACCGGACTCCTCTTTCTTTGTGTGGCTGCCCTCGCGAGCGGTTACTTCACCGTCCCAGCTGCCATTTAAGGCGGTACTTTACGGGGACCCCCTGTATTCTAACTAGCGAGACTACATGAGACACATTAACTTTCTTGACTTGGATGTGTAGCTGCCCTCACGAGAGGTAACATCACCGTTCCGGCTGCCATTTAAGGCGGTACTTCACAGGAACCCCCTGTATACTCACTGATGAGCCTACAGGAGACACATCTAGTCAATTAATTACTTTGTTCTTATTCTTTATATATATATATATATATATATATATACACATATAATTTATAACTTTAACTTATGCATATCTGATGCATTCTTTGAGTATTCATTCTTAAAATCTTAACCTATAAATAGGTTCTTAACTTTTATCATTAAATCTTCCCTTGTGCATACGCACACTTAATTGAGTGCATCTTAAGCTTGCTACACTAGGTGCATTCTCATTCTCATTATTTCTTATCCTAAGTACTTGAAAGTAAGTCTCATAATTTACCATAAGCTTTGCATATTCAATGCATTTCTTAAGGGAACCAACTTCCCAATACTTAACATAGGAGTAAAGGATCATAGGCTTATCGTTATCATAAGCCACTACTTAATTGTTGGAAATGTTCCCATATTCGTCTGAACTTTGCCCTCGATTCTAAGTTATTGTACCATCCTTGTTCCTTATAATTACATCCCTTTAGGAAGCCTCTTGGATGAGTTAAAATGGCGTTTAATCATTCTTAAATGTTTTTGGAGAAAACGGAAGTGAAAAACCTCGCCTACGCGCATCAGAACACCCAAAACAGCAAAGCTGTCAAGTGCTGTCCTGATGTGGTCGCTATAGCCACGGCCTGTCGCTACAGCGACCGTAGGTAAAAGTCAAAAATCATGCCTGGTCGCTATAGCGACGGCTGGTCGCTTGTAGCGACCGTAGGCAGAACTCAAATGTTGTCTGGTCGCTATAGCGACGGCTGGTCGCTGTAGCGACCATGACAGTTCAGGAAAACTCAGAAATTACATTTTTTCATCATTTTAAACCATTCCAACTTACCCAAGCTTCCCAAAGGTATTAAAAAGGATTTTCTTTAACATTTAAACAGTTTAAACATGATTGAACAAGGAATCAACACATAACAAAGAATTAGGGTATATTTCTAAACTTTGCTCAAATTATAATTAACACTTAAACTTACTCAAGTGGGTTCTAAAACCCTAGGGAGCTCACCTAAACCTTGATTGGTGCTTTGCCAAACCTCTTCCAAAACCCTAGCTTGAATCTTCCTTCTTCCCTTGTTTCCCTAGCTTTCCTTGTTCCAACCTTTCCCCAAAAGTGCTTGCTTGTTTTCCAAGAGTTGAGGAAGAAAATTGATGGATTAAGGCAAGGGAGGATGGGCGTGAGTTAGAGAGAGGGAGAGGGAGAGAATTCAGAATTGTAGAGAGAGAGAGTGGAGAGGAAAATGTGGTGAAAATATCTTGCCTCCCTTTTTTAAATAATCCTCCCTTCCCAAATAATTACCAAATTGCCATGCTTTTCATTTAGTCCTTAATCACCGATAAAAGTTACATTTAAGCGGGATATTACATTGTCACAACATCCAAAGTTTCCACCGCAATTTCTTACATCAAATCAGCAACCTCATCTATAAGCCCATGTTCTACCTTAATCTTGGCAAATTTCTTGGCCAACCTAGTCTCTTCAATCCCGACGTGCAACCCCATGACCGACGAACGAGACCAAGCTCCTACAATAAACAATTGGGCTTGAGACACCTTCACCTCAGAGGGTGGAACACCACCATAACAACCCATAGTTGCAAAAGGGTTCCCCAAAGCAACAAAGGGGAAGCCCAGACCAACTCCGAAACAACGACAACGTACATCAAGCTCAGCACTCTGGTTACCACTAGGAAGGGACGAACCACTGGATGATGAATCCATCAGGTTCCCAGAATCCACAGAACAAGAACCCATCCTTCCCTTTGGACCCATAAAGGATTAAAGGAGATATGCGATGGGGAAACCAGATAACAGAGGGAATAAATACAGACAACGTCGGGGAAAGTTTAGAGGGAGAAGAAAAGGAAATAAACTTCCCTCCATTTATAGACCCCGAACCTTTCGAATCAATGGTCCAGATCAAGAGGAACTTAAAAGTCACGATCCAACGATTGAGGATCAGCCTCGAGCAAAGAAGCACATTCAAGTAGCGTGCGCGTGGAGCACTTCTCCCGACGCGCGTGTAACCCACGAGACTGACACGTGGAAAGTAAGGCTGAAGATCCATCACGTCAAAAAACGTTTCAGTTCAGGGCATTTAATGCAACTACCCCCACTCGCTGATCCAAGGCGCCATCATCTCCAACGCAGGGCGGCATTAGAACTTCCCCAAAAAACCTTTAAGGGCGCCAGTAATTTGGGAACGCCCCAATAGAACGCCTCGCATGGCTAAGCCATTGCGCCATAAAGGCATCAACGACTTGGAGGACAACTGTCCTGGACTGGCCAGAAGGCCAATGCAAGGTGCGTCGCTTGAGGGTACACGCCAACGTCGATGCACGTCACCGCGCAATAACACGCCCCCGTGCATCAGATATTGCACACATGTCCTTTAATCGCCTCCTAATCACATGCCGCATATCCCGGAGGCAGTTATTCTCACACACGCCTATATAAGGGTGACTTAGCTTCACCCACAAGGTATGATTCACTTTACCCACACTTTTCACGCGCTCTTTCTCAGTTTCAATACTGACTTGATCGTCAGAGTGCTAACGTGCTTGCAGACACCTTTCGTTCCACCGCGAAGATTCATTGCCACCATACCGGAGCACCTTCCGCCACCGTTGCCTCCATCAGTTTCTCACCGGACAGATCAGGCTTAAATTAAAATAATTAATAATGTCTATAGTGGACCACCTACAATGTTGATCCACCTTAGGCATTTATGATTTAAAATTAACAAAAAGGACCAATTTGACAAACAAAAATGAAATTAAGATACCAAAACAGAACTTTTATTAATTAAGGAGCCAAAATGAAACTCATAAATTAAATAAGGGACCAAATATGCAATTTAGCCTTTTATATTCAATGTTTTAAGGTGGTAATATGGTGTATTAAGATCACCGTCCTTATTATCCCCGTGAGCTTAACTCAATCGATACGGAAATTGTATAATATATGTAGGGACGAAGTTCAACCGGAGACCTCACTTTTTTGCCTTAAAAAAGTTTAAAAATATGAATTTCTAGTCACTAAACTATTTGACAGAAAAAAAGACCACGTCCTGATTATATTGAACACGAGATTTTTAAAACCACGTCACTTCTAATTGTTTTAAAGAGACTACTCCAGCCCATCAAGAAAACAAATAGAGTTGCCTTCACATTGTTTCTTTTAGAAATTAAAAAACACTATAATTACTATGACTAAAATCATGTTTAGAAAACGGTCATATTGCCCTAGTAAATATTTATTGCAAAAAAAGTAATTTTTAAAATTTTAAAAAATAAATTAGCACGATTTCTAATCCTAGATTACTTATAATAAATGGTGGGTAATTTTTCCATCAACCAATGAAAATGAGCAATTTATCAATGAGATCAAATTAGTTTATAGGTACCATTTAAAATTGTGTTTATGTGGTTAATGTTTATTCGTCAGTAAATTATCAATCATTTTTCCATAGAGAACCTTCGTGACACTTTTATATTTTAGTATATTAACACATGTACTAAGGACCCATGTTAACCTTAACAATTTTTTTCGAAAGGGAAAGACCTATGAGTTAAATATGTATTTTCAAGTTTAGTCCCTATAAAATTTTTATTTATTTTTAGTCCCTATATTTTCATTTTATAGGGATTATTTTGGAGGACTTAAAATATCTATTTTTTTGTAAAAAGATTTTAAAATATAGGCTTTTCTTATAAACTACAATATTATGAATGACTAAAATTATCATTAAAATTTTATAGAGACTAAACTTAAAAAATTATAATTTTGTACTAACTAAAAACATATTTAACCCAACAATTATTCTACACACCCATCCTATCCTATATTATTAGGTGGGACAAACCAAGTTACTATCAAAGAAAAGTTGAGTATATAGATTTGATTCTTTGGAAGTTCCGAATCTTAGATTAGTTATGATGATTAAATGAAAATTTGTAAAGATGAAATTCCACGTAGGTAGACAGTTAAAAATGGTAGCAGCACAGCACCTACTTGCAACTGATGAATGCGTTCCGCGTTGGTAACTAACAGATTTGTCACTAATCTCGATTCTTCTAAATCACACTCTTTCTCCATTTCCATTTCCATTTTCATTCATGCATTTATTATTAACATGACCGCACCCAACACGATTACTCATGCGCCGCCTTACCGCCGGTGATTCTGTCGACGAAATGTTACCGGAGTCCAAAACCCTCCATCTCCGGTGTGCCCTCGCTACGGCGCTATTCTTCGCTACCGTTTCTCTCTCTTGCTTAATCCTCTTCAGAGACGTTGATTCTTACAGATTCTTTTCTGGCTTCTCTTCCTCTTATGCTCTTCCTCGTTTTCCTACCTTCTTCCCGTTGGTGTCTGTTGATCCTGCTGTGGTGAGTTCCGTTGCTTTTCTTCTCCTGTTTATAGCAAATTGAGTTATACTAGTACTTTCTAAATCGGTGTTTTCATATGCATTGTTTCATCGATTGAAATGCAATTTGAAACTCCATTTTCTCTTGAATGCTATAATGTAGTTGTATTTCTACCTCGAACGTGCGTGTTTCACTGTCTTTTTATGCATTCTCACTGTGTTAACTTTTCGTTTGAAATTCAATTTAAGCTATACTTTCTTT
Source organism: Medicago ruthenica (assembly GCA_018208015.1). Taxonomy (NCBI): domain Eukaryota; kingdom Viridiplantae; phylum Streptophyta; class Magnoliopsida; order Fabales; family Fabaceae; genus Medicago; species Medicago ruthenica. The sequence goes on from CM031371.1 coordinate 4,352,294, forward strand.
TGAGATTCTTGACATTGTGTTTTGAAAAGTGTGTTTTATGTGTAAATTCGAGAGAAGCTGCATCAGTTTCATAACTAGACTAAGAAATCTTTGTTATTTACACTGCTTAGTTGATAAGTTTCATAACTAGCACACACCGACACATCGATACCGGTAATAATTTGAGAAAATAGAAACAATTGAGTTTAACTACATGCGTCAGTGTCAGTGTCAGTGTCGTGTCAATATCGGACTCCAACTTGTGTCGGACATCAAACACACATTCAATCTAAAATGTTAGAGCTTGTTGTCGAACTAGAGATTTAGTCATAGTCTTCAATTGTGATTTTCTTTTTTTTCAAACGATTAACAATGAGGGAGGAACTTTGTCCCTCAACTTTGGATTCCTTAATTGCCCCAGTAGAATGTTAAGTACAGTTGTTTTGAGTTTTTTGCTTCTAGACTAAGAAATGCATGTAAATTCGAGAGTATGTAGATACTAATTTTGGACAGAAATCTGTGTTATTTAGTTATTTACCCTCCTTAGTTGATATCTCCTTGAGTTTCATAACTAACAGTCTGACACAGACACGTGTACACCAATAATAATTTGAGAAAACAGAAATAATTGAATCTAACTGCATGTGTCGGTATCGAACACCAACTTGTGTCGGATATGGAATACACATTCAATCTCAAATGTTAATAGGTTCCATTGGCATTTTGTGTGAGGACTTGAGATAGTAAAATTCCTTAAAATTGAGGATGAGATGATGGATTTATTATTATTATTATTATTATTATTATTATTATTATTAACCCAAATAATGGAAAGGTAGAAACATTTACACTAACCAGAAGTGATTTCTCCACTGTTGATATGAATTGTGGGTCAGTATTGCAAAATATGGATAGACTGCTCTCTTCTAGTGTTAATGTTTATTTCGTATTTAAAAGTCGTTCTTTGGTCTTGTTAATTATGTGAAACCAACCATGAATGTTACAAACATTAAATTCTGAATCTATTAACTATTATTGCTTTATTTAGTTTCATAATAAGCATCAGCATAACCATAACTTGCATGAAAGTATTATTATTACCATTTTACCAGGAGAGTATCTTGACGCTGATCTGCCGCCCCGATGGAGGGATTACTTATTTTACTGTCGCGGTTTATCTGTGCATTTGTCCATGAAAAAGGTAAATTTAATCTACTCTTCTGCAGACTACGAATGAATATCCACTTGAAAGAATATTGAACGATGCTGCCATGGAAGACAAAACTGTTATCTTGACCACATTAAATGAAGCATGGGCAGCTCCAAATTCTGTCATTGATCTTTTCCTTCAGAGCTTCAGGATAGGAGATCATACCAGTAGGCTTTTAAACCATTTGGTAATCATTGCGTTGGATCAAAAGGCATTTGCACGCTGTCAGGTTATACATACCCATTGCTTTTCTCTTGCTAGTGAAGAAGCCGACTTTCATGAAGAAGCATACTTTATGACTCCTAGCTACTTGATGATGATGTGGAGAAGGATTGATTTCCTGCGTTCTGTTCTTGAGAAGGGATACAATTTCGTGTTTACGGTATGTTTTTTTCTTCTCTTCATCAATAATCTCTTCAAGTTCACAAGACATGGTTATGTAAGGCTTAAGGTTGTTTTTAATTTTATCAGCTATAATTTTTTTTTTCATAAGTTTGTTATTGTGATGGATATTCCTAGATAATAGTGCTTAATGGGGGAAATTCGTCTGTTAAATGAATGAGTTGCTTGTGTATATGAGTCGACTAAAAAAAATAATTATTTAGATTCATTCTCACATAAAGAGCACCACATTGATTTTATGGCTTATGAGTATTCTGCAACTACAGAAGCACATAACTTTACTATATGATTAGTTTTATATCTTAACCAGGACATCAGACATGTAATTTTTTATAAGTTAAAACGGTGTACTTGGATGTATTTGAGAAACTTGTCATACTTAAATTTGATTAAAATTAAATATTGGTTCAATTGATGACCAATGATCTTATCGATGGCACAAGTGTTTAAGTCACATATACACACACATAAAATGGCCTGTTTAAACTTGGCCTATTTGGATGTATTTGAGAAACTTATAAACTTGGCCTATTTAAATTTGATTAAAATTAAATATTGCTTCAGTTGGCGACCAAGGATCTTATTGATGGGACAAGTGTTTAATATAAGCAGATGAATTCAAAGAAAATATTGTTTTGATAAACAATGAAGAAAAAATATGGCAGGGGACAAGAAACTATGCGTTTATTTGCCGTGTGTTTCTTTCTATTTTCCATATTTTTTATTTTGTAGATAGAATATTTCTATTCTGTTATGAAATCAATTGTTAATAATTGAACACAATAAATAATAAATTGTAACTACAGTATATTCTAGTTTATTATTTTGACAAATTTCTCCCCGTGCGGTGTATGGGTTAACACACTAGTATGATATAATTTGTCAGCATTTTACATGTAAATAATATATTGATTATAGAAATGTAAGTGCATATTGTTGATTTTATCTTTTTAGCTAAGTTATGGAGCATGGTACAATTTTTTAAAAATTTGATAAGGAAATGTAAAATTCGATAGTGGAAGTTATGAATAAAGTGGAAGCTTTTTTCCTTATCTTGGGAATTATCATTCCTTATTTATCATTGATAATTAAACAGACCGTTCTTTCCTCTTCATCTTCTACCTTTTTTTTCTCATTTCCAGACATTACAGTGGAGACACAGTAAAAATTGAATGTATGCTGAACCCAAAGATCTTTCATAAAGTTGCAGTTGAACTGTTGTAACAATAATAACTAGCTTGTGCATGTGTCATTACTCATTACATTTACCAAAGTATTGTCTCAACTGGTAGGATCATGATGATCATCCATACCGGTTCATGGTCTTATTCAGCTTAGTTTATGGTTATGCACTTTACTGTTGCTGTTAATATTATATCTTCCTACAACTGACTTTATTAGAAGCTATATACATTTCTAAGCTCTCCTGTTTATAAATTTACTATGTTGTTCCCCTTCCAGGATGCCGATATTATGTGGTTTAGGGATCCATTTCCGCGGTTTCACCTTGATGCAGATTTCCAGATAGCCTGTGATCATTTCACAGGTAGCTTTGATGATGTAATGAACAGGCCCAATGGAGGGTTCAACTTTGTAAAGTCCAATAATAGGTCAATAGAGTTTTACAAATTCTGGTACTCTTCTCGAGAAACGTATCCTGGATACCATGATCAAGATGTCCTCAACTTTATCAAGGTTCACCCTTTCATTGCTGATATTGGTCTCAGGATGAGATTTTTGGATACAACAAATTTTGGTGGGCTTTGTGAGCCAAGTAGGGACTTAAACCAAGTTTGTACGATGCATGCAAATTGTTGCTTTGGAATGGATAGCAAGCTTCATGACCTTAGAATTATGCTTCAGGATTGGAAACATTATTTGTCCTTGCCTCCAAGTTTGAAGAAATTGTCGGTTGTTTCCTGGAGGGTTCCTCAAAAATGCAGGTTGGCCAAATACTTAAGCCTTTCTAATCATAATTTAACCTTGTTATTTATTTACCATTCTGAAACTACACTTTATTATTATTCATTGCTTTAATGTCCTCTGGCTGGGGTGAAATTTTTCTTCAGCCTTGATTCTCTCAGGCACCATGGTTCACCAGAGCAAAGTGTTCAAGGTTAATATGGAAGTTCAACGATGCTCTAGGATTGAAGGAAAAGTCTTTCCCCACTAAAGTACATGTAGGCAATGTGAAAGATGTAGCGTGCATGAAGCTGTAGCGTGCTGTTCAATTCATTGATTTGAAGTGTTTCCTAAATTAATTTTTTCGTGCTCTGCACGATTCTGTGCAGCTTTTTGTTGTATTTAATTTAACTATTTTCTGATCCTCAACAACCACCATGTCTTCCTCTTCCTATAACAGAATACAGAAACAAAGGAGCTCAGTCAATCTCTAACTGGATAGAAATTCAAGATAACAAGGTGGAAGTGAATCATTGAATGTGATATTAATTACGTAACATAATTTATCTCTCGAGATTCCGAAATTGGAATATCCGGTAAAACTCAAGATTTAATCCTAAAGGGAAACTAGAGCTCTTCTTATGGAAGGAAGACTATTTTGAAAGTTTTGATAGCGAACAAGCACTTTAAGACTTTGTTTGGGAGTTGGGTTTTGGAGTGGAGGGGAGGGGAAGGGAAGACTTGTGGAGAGATAAACCCCTGTTTGAGAGTTTAAAAAAACAAGGAAAGGTTTTGAAAGGCTTATTTGGTCCAATTTTAGAGTTCTCTCATATTGGGGGTTTTGGGGGGGTTAAACATACAAATTGACAATTTTAACCTTTTTAAAATTAATAACAATTTATATCCAAAATAAATGAATTATTAATAGGAAATATAATATATAAATATATAAATATATATATATATATATATATATATATATATAGTGAAATTAATTTGTTATTATTGTATCAATTTTTTAATAAAATTATAAAAAAAACTACAGATATTTAATTTTTTTCCATATTTTTAAGATTTGTTATAATATTGATAAAAAAAGTCAAATTATTGTAAGAAGACAAGGAGTATTCCTAAAAAAAAGGGGTAAAATATTAAAATTATGATATAAGCCCTCCATTTCCTTTCCTTGTTGGTTTTTTAACTCCCAAACAAGGGGAAGGTTTTCCCTCCTTTCCCCCTTCCCTCCCCTCCCTTCCCTTTCCCTCCTAAGCCTTTCCTTCCACTCTCCTCAAAACTCGCAAACAAAGCCTAAATATATAGAAAAGGGGAGAGGGGTTGTGTGCAGCAAATCCTCGTGTCACCAGTTCAAATCTGGTCCCCGACAATTCATTTCTATGGGTATCTATTCCCAAATTTATTACTCTCTTCGTTGCTTTTTAAGTGTCATTTAACTGCGGATTTAACGTTCTATTTAATTGTCATTTTGGTATTTTAAGGGTACGATTTGTCAATTATACCCTTTGTCAATTACTCTTATCTTTTTCAATAAAACTAATTAATGCTATATATTTGGAAAACTAAAGTTTATTATTTTTAAACAAAGTTTTTTTTTTTTAAAAAAGTCTGTTTCTTGTTATCTTCAAATTTAACAAAATTTTGTTACCTATAATAATGGTTCCATGAAGAGTTAAAATTCTATAAATAAGATGAGTAATAATTGTTAAAAATTTCAAGTGCAAAGTAAAAGAACATATCTGAGAGGAAAAAAATAAAAGACTTCATGAATGTTTAAAAGGAAGAAAGAGTAGAAGAGTCATTGGATTTGACTTAAAATAATTAAAGATATGTGCACAATATTTAGAAAATTGACAATTGTTTGTTATGAGAGAGAGTATGCGAAAAATAGGAATTTGTTGGAGAAAGAAATAGTAACTAACAATTGTTTGTTACGAGAGAAAGATAACATATTAAATTTATTGAAAAAGGAAAGTGTGTGCAAAAAAATAAGAATTTATTGGTGGATTAAAATGAGGGTATAATAGGAAGAAAATGTGCAAAAATACACTTCGCAAATTTGATGCTAATATTCTAAAACGCCGCTTAAAAAGGAACGGAGGGTGTAAAATAAATATGGAAATAGATACATATTTATTAGTGGTCTTGATCATCATACATAAGGCGTACGGAGATATACTCTTTCTAGATAAAGAATGAATATATGTATATTCTAGGTATAGAAAGTTAGTCTGAAAATGAATGATTTCATTTTGTTTCGATTTTTTATGCACTCCAAAAAGAATGTTAATATTTTAACAATATTCAAATGGTAAAATTACTTGGTTGAAAAGCCAAAAAGTTTAATCTAGGGGAGTTTAGAGGTGAGGGGGTGTAGTGAGAGGTTGTTTTTAGCTATTTCTATTGAGTTGGGTTTTTCTTGTAATTACAACAAGTCTCCTAATATTGATATGGTTCAAACACCCCCCCCAACACACACACCCATCCACCATTAATAATCAACCACAAGTTGGCAAAAAATCATTACAATTTGCAAACTCGGGTTATTCAACTTTTGATCACAATGTTAGGTCTAATCATTGAGGCAAAGCAATGTAGACACACTAAGCATAAGCGTCGAAACTAAACATTATTCTCTCTTAGCGACTCTATCATGCATGGCAAGCAACCACACTATTTCAAAGTTCCTAGTTCAAGATCTTCCTTTTTTGTTTGCTTTGTTAGAAGGTTACGGGTGTTAATGTTACCTTAACGCAAACATTCTTCTTGACAACTCCAACAACTAAGTCAACTTCTCTATCAACAAGTGAATCACTACTTGAACCACACTAATCAATCAATGAGGCTAGCCTAATGGTAGTAAGGTTCTTTTCTGTATAAAGTTTCAACATATGAGTTCAATCCTTAGATTATAGACCCAATAAGTTGAGTTTCTTTTGATGAGAAAATAGCTAATAAAGGTGAAATGTCATCTGAGACCGATAAATGGAAGGAAGCATTCAAGCCTTCTTTGGATAGGAAATCAACAGAATGACTGGCTTTCCGAAAATATGGTGAAGAGAAGTACTCCAATCAGAAAGATGGTGGAGAGAGTGAACCTCTTTTGGCAGAGGTTGGAGGGAAGATGGGGTTAGAGTGATACCCTTGACCATATCAACAAGCAATTTGGAATCACATTCAAACAAAACTTTATTGAGCTTAAAATTATGGGTTACCCTCAAGCCATGTAAGAGGGTCGAGCTTCAACAAGAAACGCATTTTCACCACCTATCTTACCATAGAAACCTTTAATGAAATACCTTTATGATCTCGAACTATACCACCATACATACGCAAAGGTAAGAGATAGTTGTTGGAAAGCACCATTAACTTTAAATCTACCATCTAGATGGCGAGTTCAATTTGTATCCTTAAAAGTGCTCTTATTCTCCCAAAACTCGGGGTTTTGATGTTCTTTAGCAATAATATGCACTCGATGTTGAAATTTGGCTCGAAAATCAGTATACAACTCATACATATTAGTATTATCAATTTATCATCTGTCATATTATGTTTCTTCCATTCGACATTTTGAAGACTTTACCATGAGCCAACTTCTAAAGAAACAAACGGATATTATTTGGACCTTTCAAAATCGGATTTGGATCTTCAACATTATTTTGATAATTCTTATTGAGAACTTTGTCAGCTGTTTTTAATGAGAATTGGACATCCACAATAGGGGTCCAATTTGGAAAATCGTCCTTTTCCTCTGGGCAAGACAACTTTCCTATTTCGAATTGCCCAAGACAACTTTCACTCAACATCCGGCCAAGCTTGAAAAATAGCACGCCAAATTTGAAAAGAGTCGCTTTTCTTTATATTGTGATTTTCTCTATCAATTATTTTTTATTGAAATTAGAGTGAGCACCCTTTTATGTTAGTGGATGTCAAGAAATATGTGCATTGTGTCTAAAGAAGTATGTCTTAGTACTAATTGGTCCTCTCTGCTATATATTCACATTGTAGCTGTACTTAAATTTTAAAACATATAGTGTGGCTGCTGAAAAATGTATTGTGTTCCACGTTACTACTTTTATACTCTCATTACAAACATAATGTAAATGTATATAATATAAATTATTATGTTCATGAAAAATTATATATCATTTGTTAAAAAAATATTATAGTCTTCGATTCTAAAAGACTCGTGCGATAGAGACTCTGTCCATCAGAATTACAACAGGAAAGATGCATAAGCCATCACAAGAGCAAAATTGCAACAGTACAACATCACATATCACTGCAAAATACCCCCTGATACTTGTCACTTATAGTCAATCATCCCCCCTGATGCGTTCCAATTAAGTCAGTTACCCCCATACAAAATTTGTTGGAACATAATTACAACGGTGCAACATCACATGAATATCACATGTCATGATTTGAGTAAATAGACAAAAATGCACAACTTTAAAATGTGGATCACATAAACTATCGGTGCAATGTGGACCACATAAAAGTCATGCAAACTTGTGCATTGAGGATTTTTGTCTATTTACTCAAATTATGACATGTGATATTCCTATAATGATGTATGTTATAATTTTGTTCCAACAAATTTTGTGTGGGGGGTAAGGGTAACTGACTTAAATTGAAATGCTTCCGGGGGGGGGGGGGGGTATTTGACTATAAGAAACAAATATCAAGGGGTATTTTGCCTTAAACAGTGACATGTGATATTCATTTAATGTTGTACTATTGTAATTTTGTTCCTGTGATGACTTATGCATATTTCCTGTTGTTATTCTGTTGAACAGGGTCTTATACCAGCTATGCATGAAGTGATGCCTGGAGTGGCACACAGATATTGTGAAATTCACTTGTGGAAGAATTTTACTAAGAATTAGAAAGACAAGGAGCTAAGAGGTGTGGTTTGGGAGTGTACATAATCAACAATTATTTCCCGGTTCAACAGGCATATAGAGAGTTAAAAGATTGAACGATAAAGTTTGTGAGTATTTAAACAAGTGGCCCAAGGAAGCTTGGACAAGGACCTATTTCAAAGAGAACTCAAAGGTTGACAATATAACAAATAACATGGAGGTGAGGAAGATGTTCTTGCTTCTCACATGGAGGTAATGCTCTTGCTTTCACACATGGAAGAATAGCTCCTTGATTCTTTTTGTGTCCCTCGATTTGAATATACAACTTCATCTCCCATCATTTTTCTATGTAGGTGAGGAAAAAGATGAAGTAAGGTTATATGGTGGGGGGAAAGAAGTTACCGTTGCAAAATTTATTCAAAAAAAAGAAAAAAAAATGAGTTTTTTTTAAAATATGTGCAAATACGCCCTATGATTATGGACAAATACCTCTCTATGACGTGTCAGCGTCACATGGACATTTAACAGACATGTCACATTGCTAAACGAAAGAAATGGATGTAAGGACTAACTTGCCAGACTCTTTACAATTTGAAGGTGGTTTTGCCTTTTCTCAAATTTGAGAGGGGTAATTGCAAGATTTTACAATATCGTTTTTTTTTGTGCCTATTTACTCCTTTTTTTTCTTGAGAATGTTATGTCACTTTAGAGATCATTCTCTTATATTGCACTTTTGAGTATATTTTTGTTTTTCTTCATAAGCATGGTGTGATGATATATGATTCAACCTGTAGCTAATTAAAAACACTCAAACGCAAAAGTTAAATAGGATGTTGGAACATAAATTGAGAAGTTTATAATTTAGTTTTTACGTACATTTTACGTAGCTTATGCTCAAATAAAGGCTTAGGAGAATGTGTGAAAGCTATTAGCATAAGTTTATTACCTTACACTATATTCTCATATTTAGTTTTAACTACTGTAATAGTGCCTTAAGAGTATTGAACTTCTGTAAAGCCAGCATTTGAAATTTTTAACTACCTAAATACTCTTATTAATGAAAATTACACTCACAAACATCTAGTTATTCTCTTAACCGCTGAACACTATTATTTTCACACAGACCCTAAACTTTCTTATTTTCATTGCATTCTCAAAGTAAAATAAATTACCTTGAGAGTGCAAGAAAAATAAAAGAGTTTTGGTACATATGAGAATTAAAAAGTTCGACGGAAAAGAGAATGATTATGTATATATGTGAGTATGATTCTTATTAATAGAGTATAGGAGTGATTAGGTCCGTTAAAATCATTTCCATGATTTAGACTTTATTGGAGATATTCTTAAGCCTCTGTATATTTATTTTATTTTAATTTTTTAAAATCTTGAAATTTAATATCAATTATCAATAACAATTATTACATTATTAAAAAAAATTATAAATTAGGTGGTGGCCGCCGGTGATGGGTCTCGTTGGAGCTCCACCGTCAATTGTCATGAGGCTTGCTGGAGCTTTGTCAATGTTTTATATGGTGGTCTTTTTTTTAAAAAAAAAATGTTTTATATGCTGGTTGAAGTGATTCATGTGCTTCGTGAAAATTCAATAACGGTAATTCGTTGAAGAATATGCGAAAACTACCTTCACGGGACTATTTAAGAGGTAGAACAGATACAAATTTTGCATGTACCCAAAAAAATGTAAAGTATCACTTGAATCATGTAAAATTTTAGGTAATATATTTTAAAGTTTTTTGTGCAAATCAAATGTCTAGTATAATACCTATTAAATTTTATCTCGGTTACAATTCTACAGCTAGCTACAACGGGATAAAGTCAATGGGTATACTTATTTTGTGTAGTATCAGCAATGAATATTACTGATTTTTTATCATTAAGAAAAAGTATTTTTATTTTATCTTAAATTGCAGTGTTGCACAATATATAGTAGAATTTTGTGGATTCCTAAATACTAGCAACTTTCATTGTATTAAGATACTGACTTTTGCTCAAGCCAGATAAATCCAGAAAAGAATTTGGTAACAATGTGCAGATGCATGGATAACATGATTTTTTATGTTCCATTCATGATGTCCCAATTAGGATGCTCATAGTGATAGCTACAATTATGTTGACAGCAAGTTAACCATATGGCTAAACCAAGAATAAGAATAAGAAAATAAAACATAATCAATTTATCTAGTAACCTTCTGCAAGCAGGAAAATATTTGAAACTAACCTCAGATAGTTGAACAATTACATCAGTATGCAAATGAGTATCAGAAACAATGAGCATAAGCGGCTACAATTTTAAATTTCAAAATCAGTCTGAGACTCATTTACGTAAAACTGTAAATTGCAAAGAACTTTAGTTACACAAACTTAATAGTTAATTTGGACTGTGTTTAACGAGTTGCAAAGGAATATTCGGTTTTAAATTTCACAATACTGTTTCATGTTAAAAACATAAAGCAAACAAAAATAACTGAAACCACTGTTTGAAATAGTATGTTCTCTTTGAAGTTGAAGGAGCTATGTTTTTTCATCTCATTTCTCACCTCTTTTATACTCACAGATTAGGTTAAGTTCATTGATCGATTGTAAAGGCGTGGTGGAGCACTTAAGATGCTTGAATCACAAAAACGGTAAAATTAAAAGGCAAATGGGAAAGAGAAGTTTGAACTATCCTGATATGTTGGGATTGGACCCTAAACAAATTTTATTTCTTTGCATTTGAATGGGTGGCGTTTACTATGCACAAATATTAAATTTATGCATGATGCACAAGTATGCCTTTTTGTTTCTGACATTAATTCTAGACCGTTGATATATTAATATTCTATATTAAGGGCTGAGATGTTTTACCTGTTACTTTCAGATAACTTTTTGATGAAAAGCTTGAAACAAAAAATGTGACCCCACCATTTCATTAAATAACATTATTTTATTCATCTTTTTTTAATAGTAGTATTGGGCTCTCCTTTGTATAGTTAGCAATAAATGTGATGGGCTAATCATTAGGAGTAGTGATTATTTTGTTAGATTAAAAGTTAAAAAAATTGTGTGTAATAACTGTGCAATATTATCTTGAATAAGATGAAATTCAAATTGGTTAATAAAAATAATATAAATAAATTGGTCGAATTATAATTCTGATTATTAAAAAAAGGATTGATCAAAGTTTCATGTATTTATGAAAGGTTAAAAAAACGTTTTGGATGGGATTAACGCACCTAAAAAATATGAAGTTGGAAATTATGCAGTAAAAAATGTCGGTTTAAAAATTGTAAGATGAACACAAATAAAAATTGTTGTAGCTGAAAATAAATAATAAATTTTTTAATTGTTTGAAAAAATAAAAATTAATTCCACTTGTTGATAGTTAAGATCATATTTTTGAATCACGCATTAATGTTTTTTGTGCCTTGATGGTTTTTTTTTAGAGATGTGTTTAGTCCTTAATATATTGGTGATTGATGATAATAATAATAATAATAATAATAATAATAATAATAATAATAATAATAATAATAATAATAATAATAATAATAATAAACAAGAAGGAATGATGTGTAGTAAAAAAAAATTGTGTGATATGTGTAATAAAATTTAAATGTATATTAAAGATGAAAAACTTGAAGGGATAGATATCGAGTTAGGGTTAGGCTTTAAAAAATACTGTATATGTGTAATAAAATTTAAATGTATATTTTTTTTTCATTACCAACTCTCGTCTCATCATTGTTCTCGCGTCTCTGCTGTTTCTTGGTCACCCCAAATGCTTTCTATTTCAATTCTTTGAACTCTCATCTCATCATTTTTGTTTTGAGCATTTGGGTTGTGTACCTTTTTTTTTGGTTGATTTGGAAGATTGTTGTGTGAAATTGGATTATAAGAGAAAAGTTCAAGTTTGATCTGAATATTGTTTTCATTTGAAGATCTAGAGGGATAATAAATGGAATTGAAAAATATGTTGGAATGTTGAATTGAAATGAGTTTTATTTTGAATGATTTTATTGTTATGTTTGGTGTAAATGATTTTAAAATGTGTGTGAAATTGGATTGCAGGTTGAACAATGGGTATATTGGTTTAATTTGATTTTGTTGTTTGTGAGAAGAAATAAAAGAGAATTTATCACATGAATGTTTAATTGAAGGTGCTGGATCGATGTGTGTTAATCTCAAGCACATGAACAAAAAATAGAAAAAAGAAGTTGTAGTGTAGTTTTGAGATTGGGTCTATTGTTGTTTTGAGTTGATGGAGTTTTGGATTTTGAAGTGATGAATTTCTGTGTTTGTTTGATGATGAAGATGAAGTTTATGAAGATAATGATAGTGATGAAGAAGAAGATGTGGGAAGAAGATGAAGAAATGTAAACTAAATTTGAATTTTTTTTCGTCTTCTCGTTTTTTGGCTTTTGTCCCTCTACAAATTTTGTTTTTTGGTTTTGGTCCCTCTTACTGTGCGACTCATCATCAAGTTTGCCACGTCAGACACCGACACGTCATCCTCCGTTTGCCACATATGCGTTTTTGTAACAGAAGCTAACGGGAGGGACGAAAACCAAAAAATTAACAACTTACAGGGTTTGTTTCGCAACAAAAAAAAGATACATGGACGAAAACAAAAAACACGCGAACTTACAGAAACCTTTTACATATTTAAGCCATTAAGATTGTATTATTTGCGATTCTGTTAACTCCTAAAAATAAATTATATGTTAACCAAGCAACCACCACGATGTTAAGTCTAACCATTGAGCTGCAAAAATGTAGACACACTAAGACAGTTGACACTACTCAACATTACTCTCTCAGTGACTAGCGAACTAACATCATGCATGAAAAGCAACCACCACATAAGACCACACAGTCAGCAGCACCATGGTTGAGACTTGAGATGCTCCCACAACCCTATGAATGCTAGCGACCATGTAGTGATTGAACAAACTTCTTTTAGTGAAGAACAACTGATAGTCATGTTGCAACAACTATTTGATAGTTTATCGTTCAAGATCTTCCTTTTTTGTTTGTTTGTGTTGTTTTAAGGTTAGGGATCATAAATGTTACTTTCGCCCAGCAACATTCTTCTCGACAAGTCCAACAATTGAGTCAACTTCTCTATCAACCAGCGAATCATTGCTTGAACTACATTAATCGATCAATATGCTAGATTAATGGTAAGGTTCTTTTCTCTATAAAGTTTCAACATGTGATTTTAATCTCTAAACAATAGACCCACTGAGCCACATCTGCTAGTTTTAATTTAACCGATTCAAAGTTGAGATGTGATATCAGCTTCGAGGTATAACATTTATTCGATCCAACACATTGATTAGACCAACTATAGGTTTAGATTCCAACCAGCGGGCATGGCAGCCGTGATCCATTTATCATTTTTCTCCTTATTAATCGATAGTAGAGGTTATTGCTACGTCATAGCAATTGGATTGTTGCAAGTTTCGGTCAGTAAAATCGAGAATTGAAGTGTAAATTGGTGAGACTCCAATTCCTTAAATGCCTCTAGAAAAGATCGAGAATATGAACAAAACTTATATACAATTAGCATCAATGAGTACTTTTACACAAAACACACAAAAATACATAAACAACAATTATACAAAATAAAAAGCCGAAACAGACTATTAAGATTCAAGGTAAAAATAAAATAGAATAAAATTGGTTTTGCCTTGAAAATAAAGTAGAATAAAACATGTGCCCACAATAAACACCTATTATATAAAGCCATCAGGATCGGTCTAGAGGTTAGAGGCTGAGGTAGTATACATAACGTCCTAGGTTCAAACTTCCTTGCCTTCATTGTATGTAAAAATACCGCTATTATTATACAACATACAAAGAGAAGTATGAAGAAAAAAAAAAAAACTAAGATTCATAGTAATAATCACAAAATTTGAGGAACCACATTATCCAGCTCAGTCATCTGTCTAAACGCTTGCTGTCTAAAAGAACACCGTGATCCCAAATTTCAGTGTACCTATTCATATGACAGTTACACAGAAAGTCAATTCCATGACAGGCAATCATACTAAACGGTAAGTACAATATTCTTCAGTCATTTCACTACAGATGTCCGACATTTTACCCGAAAAATAATGGTTAACATTCAAATAGTCAATAGATCTAAGTTATCATTTTCATTCATATGAAGTGTATCATATATACTCCTATTGTAAAGTTTCAAAAGTTGCAAGATTAACATTCTGACATTTCAAATTGGTAGTGATAAAGTTAAACACAAGTTTGTAAACAGGGGGATGCATGACAGGGGTTTTGCCTCTTAAAAGTAGGTGAAGTATAATTAATTATGGGATTGAACTTCTATCATGGTTTATCATGGTTTGAAATTGGTAGGAGAGAGGAGTGTGAGGAGAGTCATAGTTGAATCTAACTCCCAAACATCAACTAATCTCATCAACAAAGGATGCTCCTCTCTTTATCCAAGTTTTAACTTCGCGAAGGAAATTCAGAGTTCTTGTCCAGAATTGATATCTACGTGAATCTAATGAAGTACCAGATGGCTTTGACAAGTATGGTTTAAGCTTAGATTCTTGTAGTATAGTTTTTATCTTGTGTCTAATTTTATTTTTGTTGTCTTGATGGGAGTCGCTGCTTGGACCAAAATAGTAAAATTACCTCAATTACAGACAACAACTATAACTAAGACTTTTTCCCCTGGATAAGGTCAGCCACATGGATCAATTGATTGCTATAAAGTCTTGCCATTTTTATCGACATTTCTCATTAATTTGGTCAGATTTTTTTTTCTTTTGGCCTTCTATCTCTAGGTAGTGGACAATCCTCCATATCATCAATCTTTACTACTGATGCTTTTACAAGCCTTCTTCACACGTATATTACTACAACTACAACTTTTTTCCTACCAACTAAAATTATTTATCTGAATAAATGACGCCACAATGAGTATCACACTAAAGTTAATGTCCTGGATTGGTGGTCAAATTAAAGTTGAGGACTTGAGGTCCTTCAACGACACTTCTTTTTCCTCTCAAATGTCAATGTCATGTCTAACAGAAAGAAGACTTAAAACGATGGCTAATATAAGTTGTTTGCCGAAGAAATATAAACAGCATACTGAAAAGAAAAAAACACATGTGAGCAACTCAATTAATTAAACTAACTGAGCTTATACCTAGCTCCATTTGCATTCACACAAAAAAACTGGCCATGCCGCCATCCATCTTTGAAATTGCCAAAGAAGGCATCACCAGACTTTGTATAAAACCGCCCCTCCCCATTTGCCTTTCCCTTCCAGAAGTTTGCAAACCACCGATCACCAGTGTGAAAATAAAACCAACCCTACATAATTGATAAGCATCATTTACCTTCTAGTGTTTTACCAAAGTAATAGCGAGTGCTCTCACACGCACATAAATTGGAGATATGAGTTTAACCAAAATTTCTTTCTAGAAGTTGTATGATGGTATACTTATTATTGCTAAAATTTTCACTGGTTATACAGACATGCGCTCTCACACGCACATAAATTAGACATTTTGGCAAAGAAAACCCCACATGGCCCATACAATAACAGTTGCTAGAAGACTTGCATACAGCAGTAATTTGAGTATGGATACAACATATCAACGGTAAAATGATATTAAAATATAGGTTAAATACTTCTTTTGGTCCTTTAAGTTTGACAAAAATACCGGGTTAGTCCTTTAAGTTTTTTAAGTTTCAAATAGGTCCTTTAAGTTTTTTTAAGTTTCAAATAGGTCATTTAAGTTGTTAATTTAATGCACCTATTTGAAGGTTTTTAAGTTTTTAAATTTCAAATAGGGTAACGGTGCATTAAATTAACAACTTAAAGGACCTATTTGAAACTTAAAAAACTTAAAGGACTAACACAGTATTTTTGTCGGACTTAAAGGACCAAAAGAGGTATTTGGCCTACAATATAATTACTTACTGTTCATGTTGAGCTTTGGTGGAACCAGAGTTAAATTTAAGGGTAAATTACACTTTTGGTCCTTTAAATATTTTTCAGGTTTCATATTGGTCCCCTAATTAATAAAAGTAACGTTTTGGTCCCTTAAATCTTTTATGTTAGTCACTTTGGTCCCTTCCGTTAGTTTTTGTTAAAAAACGTTCACTTTTGGTCCCTTAAATATTTTTCAGGTTTCATATTGGTCCTCTATTAGGGGACCAATATGAAACCTAAAAAATATTAAAGGGACAAAAAGTGAACGTTTTTTAACACAAACTAACGGAAGGGACCAAAGTGACAACAAAGAAGGATTTAAAGGACCAAAACGTTACTTTTATTAATTAGGGGACCAATATGAAACCTGAAAAATATTTAAAGGACCAAAAGTGTAATTTACCCTAAATTTAAAAGGGTACAAACCTTGCCGTGCATGATATCACAGTATTTTTGAAACTTAAAAAAACTTAAAGGACTAACACAGTATTTTTGTCAGACTTAAAGGACCAAAAGAGGTATTTGGCCTACAATATAATTACTTATTGTTCATGTTGAGCTTTGACGGAACCAGAGTTAAATTTAAAAGGGTACAAACCTTGCCATGCATGACATCATCCCTCCACGATCCTTGAAACATATCTCCGTTCTTGAAATAGAATGTTCCTGGACCTGATCTCTTGCCGCTGTGCCATAAACCGTCATAGATATTTCCATCTCCAAGAACAAGACGCCCCTGGTTGTAGATTTTCATTTAACATAATTATTCCCTTCAGCTTGTTGACCAAAAAAAGAGGAAAAAGAATTCCGGAGTCTAGCTGGGATAAATTCTGCGTGCTATTATAGATTTGTAAGAATTTACCTTCCCTTCAGGCAGACCACCTTGGCATCGTCCCTTGTATCTTCCTCCCCTATATTGTATTTCCACAACAGGACTCCACTTTGTTGACAAATCACGTTCTGCCTCCTGTAAATATGAAGTCAAACCTAAAAAATTCTTACCGCCTGGGATTGCAGTATATTTTCAAAATTTACAACACAAAAATGAAAGTTTAAAACAAATGAAGTAATGATAGTTACATAGTTCAACCTACAACTTTATAATTAAACTTTAACAAATCTCAATGGATCAGCCTCCACACTTCCTTTATTCTTCAAAGTATAAAGAACTGTGTCCTTTACATTGTCAGCTATAGACTTCATGTGTTTCTCAGACAACACTTTTTCCCACAAATATCATTAATAACACTGATAGAACATTGCTAATGTTCTCTCTTTCAGCAATGCATGAGCAATCATTAAAAAATTCCAGTCACTCTTACCAGCATAGATGCTGCACGGACAGACAGAACATGCTTCTTTGGTTTGTTACTATTAGTGTGTTTTGCCTTCAAAAATGAAGATGTAAATTCCATCACTGCTTCCACACCTGCCTCCGGCACATGCTTTTTTGACATAAATGGGATTTCTAAACAGTCTTTCGACTCTTCGGAAGGCCTCACACCAACAGGAAGGTGGAATATGCTTAGGTTATCCACCATTCGTGTATCATCAGTTTCCCTTTCTTGGGCCCACTCTTTTGCCACTTCAAATCCAGGGCCCAGATTCCAGTTTCCAAGCTGCTCCCTAGGAAAAGCAGAGTCACCTAGTGCAAGTAGATTTGTATATGAACAATTAAACAGCAGAAATAGAAATTATTCACAATTGTCAAGTGCACTAACACAGAAAAAGAAGCATCCATCTCACAAAATTACCTTCTTCATTAATGGATTCATAAGGGATAGGACAGTCGGCAAAGGTGTCAAATAAATCTTCATTTTTTTCAGAATCCCTGTCATGTAAGACAGCATAAAATTTGTTTAAAAAATGAAACAAAAAAGAGAGAGAACCTGCATGTAAGATGATGTAAGTAAGATAGACAAGAAACCTTGAAGCAGACAACTTTGAGCTGTTGTTGCTCGTGTCTGGCTGCAACTCTGTACAGTGTTTGTCAAATCTGTCATCTACAATACTGGGAGTAATCCTATTTTCCCCCTCATCAACGTTATAAGATCTCGTCATTTCATGAGAAGATACTGCATCCTCTTTCACAGAGACGATTTGTTGCTGACTGTGTTTTCCCCAAAAGCCAAAAACAAGAGGAAAATGCAGTGCAAGTTTGGATAGTATACCACCACTTTGGGAAGGTTGTTGCATGGTTAAGCTGCTGCTATAAGGGAAATCTGTCAGAAATTCTTGGACATATGGACCCCTAATACTTGACAAATAAAGAAAAGCCTTGTCCCATTGCTTATATCTGATCTGATTAATCATTACCATCAAAATTACACAAGCCACACTATTCAATGACCACGAAGCAATGGTCTACTAAAATACAGTAAGTATTAAAGTTAAGAAATTGATTAGTAGTTCAGATTCTGTATCATATGCACTTTGAAATTGATTTACCTTTTCAACCAACTAGTCTTTTGTGTCAATGCACAAATCTAGTTTAAGAAAATACGCATATGATAGTTTGATACACATTGTTAATGAATTTTCCTATTTCCTATATTGAGAAATTGTAGTTTTTTTATGTGGGGACCTTCATTTTGCCACCCCTATGTGGGGTGGGGGGATAGGGGGGGCACCGAGTTAGTTCATTTGTGAGTTATCTATCACCCTAATGATCACAACTCTTGATCATTCACCAAATGAAGCCGCAATTTTATTTTCAAAGGATAGTCAACAACAGAATGTTCCAAGACCTTGTAACTTTCCTCTTAATCGTCACACAAACTCATTCTTTACAAGACCTGTTCACATCCACTCAACAGACACTTGAAATTCTTTTGTTAATCCTATCTAAATGCTCTTACATTAAACCAATGACGAGATCCTTGTATATTGTCAATCATTATTTTACTAGCAATTTCACTACCTTTAGTTCTGCAGGATTTTCAGATACCTGTTTTCAAAAATCTAGTACCTCCGTTGTCATTGAGTGTCAATATTATCGTTCAAAATCAGATTATACATCAATTTTCGACTTCAGATGAACCCCTATCCCATTGATGCAAATCAGAAGAGTAAAATCAGAAAGGAAAAAAAAAACTCCATCAAGGACCATATACAACATGAGGAAGAAACTTGAAGCCCATTTTTTTTTTGTTGAAAAGCTCATATTTTACAATAAGGTATGCATAATATATCAAAACTAGCATTTACCAGCAAAAAGTTTTCTAAACTCTTATATTGGTGCCGAGACTACAGAAAATTAGACAACATCAACGCATTTAATCTTTGAGTCACATCACATGTAGATAAATCATGCTTAGTGTCAATCGCATGACAACATTAACAGTAAGAACTATTACTGCTATCAAATTCAGTCACAAAAAAAAAAAAAAAGTTTACTAAAGTGAAATAGATGATTACAAAAGTCTCCTTCTCTTCGCAACAAAACAAAGATACTTACCCAAGTGTAAGGACGGTCGTGATCAGTAGGTTGGGCTCGACATCAGGCTCAAGTACCGTTGATATTATAATGTCCCTCGTGTATGCTGTTGTTTGACGGAAAGTACGCAGAAAGACTGCTATATCACTATCATTGATGGGCTCAGAACACGCAATAATGCATATGACTACGCTATTTGGATCCTGAAAAAACATTGTAATTATAATCTTATAGAGTGGAAGAGAAGGAATGAGAATCAGAAGATTAAAAACTAAAAGCTTATGATCAAATATTTTTAAAAAGTGATCTAAAACAAATGGCAGAGGAAATCATTCTGAAAACGGATCTACTAGCAATATGGCCATTTTATGCAAAAAAATAAAATAAAATGCATTTGTGTGATTCACAAACAAAGCAAAAATAACTAATATGTGTGAAAATTTAAGCTAGGTGATACCTTCAAAGAAACACCCAGGAAAGGACAATCAAATATAGACTGCAAAATTGAAGTTTTGATATTATAGGCAGCCCCAAATCCAATTCTGGCTTCTTTATAGCACTCCAAAATCTGTAAATAGTAAGACAGGTTTTAGAAAAAAGTGAGTGCATTGATAATCAAGTTTGGTCCTTTCTCAAGAAAGATATAAACAGGGCTATAAAGCAACATTTACGGGGGAAATGTTTGAGCTGTTGCTGAGAATCTTAGAACTTACTTTAATAATTTCTGAATTGCAGGTTTCTTTCATGCTATTATGCAATCTATCTATAAATTTTCTGTGCATTTCCTGTAAAACATTCCATCTATAAGTCTTACACAAACAATGAGCAAAAGAAATACTTCAAAATGAAACTTACAGATTTTAGAACAGATATGGCCTTAATAGCGAGCAAAACAGCATCATTTGCAGTCTTCATAGCCTCATCTAGAGTCAACAAGTCTTTTTTGAGAAGTGAGTCGATGTCAATTTCTGTCCCATAAACAACAAAAGTGGGCAAAATTTCAAACTTTTTGTGGGAGCTTTGATGATCCTGTTAAAAATAAATTATATTTTTCTTTCTTCTGCTATTCAACTTTGATCAGTTTAATTGACAGGAACTTTAAATCACTTCCAGCATCCACCCTTAATCCCAATGATAGAAATCCATCCAATTATTGTCACCCTATGCATGTTAAACTTGAGAAACTCATAAGAATGCCTTTTTTTTTTTTTTGCATTACAAGTAGCTTGGATGGTTGAAGTAACTGTACTGATAAATTTTTTTTAAGAATGCAGGAAGTAAGTTATATTTTTTAAAAAAAATGTATTGATAATAGTGTCCAAGTTTGAGAATTTTCAGGCAATATGGATCGAAGTTCTTTTGCATGTGTGGCATGCAGGAAATATAATTCAAAAAGCATTCCTAAAATATGTACAAAAAATTGATTTTTATCTAATAATTGGTTACTTCATACTTATAGGAAGGTCTTCAGATCTCATGTGCCCAATTCTTATACTTTATATGATTTCAAGTGGTAAGCAAAGAAAATCTTGCAAAACTGAATGTAGCCATGAAATTTATAAGGATATTTATTTTATATGAAGTAAATAAAAATATATATTGCCCTCTGTTCTTCACTACTACATAAAGTCACTCCATAGTCCATACCCATGGCCATGAGACTAACAAGCCCAACCGACACCCCAAATTGACAAGTATTGATTTTATAACTGATTCGCGTTCACATAATGTGTTACAAGTTACAACAACAACCAAGCCTTACTCCACGAAGTGGGGTCGGCTGCATGAATCAAACGACGCCATAGTGTTTTATCATAAACCATATTTTTATCCAACACATTAATCTCTATATCCTTCTTGATAGTTTCTTTTACAGTTTTTCTCGGTCTTCATCTACCTCTAATGATTTGACTCCCCTCCATGATCTACTCTCCTTACTACAGAATTCATAGGGCTTCACACATTGTGTTACCAAACAAAAAAAGACAATGAGCCAACTTGTGACATATGTCGCAATGGGCGAATCAGCAAGCTTCACCTTCAGACTTAGCACAGCCAAAAATGATATGACAGCCTTTCATGAAGTTTTTAATCATCAACGCAACTAAATCTTTTTTTCAGAAAAAGAAAAAGTTGCAAAAATATGGCACATAGCTCACCAATAAGTAAATTAGTATTCTCCTTAAGTTTCCCCGTCAAAGCTTTTACCTGAGAATTCATGACACAAATAATTATATCATGCGAACAAAAATGCTTGAATTACAAAACATAATTGATTAAAGGCTTAATTACACTTTTGGTCCCTTAAATATTTTTCAGGTTTCATATTGGTCCCTTAATTAATAAAAGTAACGTTTTGATCCCTTAAATTCTTCTCTGTTAGTCACTTTGGTCCCTTCCGTTAAGGGACCAAAGTGACTAACAGAGAAGGATTTAAGGGACCAAAAAGGTTACTTTTATTAATTAGGGGACCAATATGAAACCTAAAAAATATTTAAGGGACCAAAAGTGTAATTAAGTCTAACGTTTTTTAACACAAACTAACGGAAGGGACCAAAGTGACTAACAGAGAAGGATTTAAGGGACCAAAACGTTACTTTTATTAATTAGGGGACCGATATGAAACCTGAAAAATATTTAAGGGACCAAAAGTGTAATTAACCCTTGATTAAACAAGGAAACTAAAGCATTCATTAAGTGAAAAATATTAAGATGGTTAATAACATCTAGTAGCATTTTTGCAAGAAATCATAGTTGATAAGATGTTGAGCTCACTGAATTATTCATTGTATTGCACGGAGATATGTTTCAAAAACTACATAGAGATTGCTTTGAGGTTGTGATTTCTGATGCCATTACAGTAACAAAGTAAATTATACAAAGCGTCATGCATACCTCATCTTTTCGTCTTAACCCTTCAAAGCTAAAAGGCTTCAAAACTATCGCAATTGTGAGTCCATTTGTGGACCTTACAGTTTCAAAAATATCAAAAGCGACAGTGTGGTCTGATCCATATCCTGCACTAGCCACCTAAGGAAGAAAAATGGGGGATAACCAAAGGTCATATTTAGACCACTTTCACGAATCATGGCTGCAAAAATACAACTTAAGGCCATACATCCTAATTCGTGTCAGTCCGCTTTACCATATCTAACAATCCAAAAAGTCATGCCATAGAATTTCAGTTGAATAAAATAAAATATCTTTTCTACGGTGATGAATAACAAATGTGAGTAGTTCAGTTGACTTGTGTACTTCAAACATCAGTTTGACATGATAAAGCAAACTACACTTGAGGTAACTTTATGGATGAAGATCGCCAACATTGAAACAAAGATTTTACTACGAGAGTTTTAAGGAAAGGAATGTACAAACAAGGACAATGGTCTTTGAGCATGACTTCATAAATAGTGGGGCTTTGACAATTCCTGGGCAAGGTTCTGCAGAGATAACGTTAAATATCAGTACCTTTAAACAACAGAATGTGACATATGTATGGATATTTGAACTAAATTTCATTTTTGAAACAAGACATTCCCCCTGTTTTTCTTTACTTATTTTCTATTTTACAGAAACATTATGATATACATAATGAATCCGTATTCTGGTTTGAGATTTAAGCTTCATTTTTAGTAGTGAAATGCATAGAAAAATGAAGAATCACAGAAATGAGATGCAAACCTTGTTTAGTAGACCTTTGTTGTAATTGCGCTTCTTGTGAATCTTTCACAATGACATTCCTGGCACAAAGAGAACATCAACAACTATAATCTAATCTTACTAATTTTTTCTGTAAATTACTTTCATGATCCTAAAGTAGCGATTGCATGAAATTAGGTCTAGACTAGATGATTACCAAAAGCGCACAGAAGACAACTGAAATGGAGAATTCAAGCAGAAATCAATAACCGCGTCCTTTCTACCGCCAATTGCAATGACTTCAACCAAATCGGATTTCGCTTCTTCTCCGATATCAATTACGCCGCCGTAACTGTTCAACGACGGAAGTTTGTCCTCCGTGCACATTGTGATGTGTAGAAACAGTTTTGAATTGCGATTCTGACGAAATCCATACTGGCAGTGACGAAGAAGAGAAAGAGAACATCGACATTGAAATTGATTCAACGTGAAATTATTAGAAATGGCTTTGAAGGTTCTGGGGAATGCAGTAAGCTCCATTTAGCGTTGCGTTGTACAAAGAATAGATAAGGCTTAGCTATGTTCTATTGAGGAAATATGCGATTGCCCCCGAAATCGTAAGTTTCGTCAAATACCCGCTGACATTAACAAAACTTCAATTACTTCTGAAAGTGCATAACTTAAGTCAATTTCATCCATCCGTCCATTTCTTCCGTTTGAATGTGTGACGTGTCTGTTAACTGGCCAAATGACACCTCCACGTGAGACAAGTAGTAAGACATGTCATATGAGGGTTTTTGCCTAGTTTTGTTTTTTTTAAATGTTTTTTTCTTGCAAAGGTAACTTTTTCTTCCTTCTTATATATAACTCTAACTTCATCTTCCTCCTCAATCTTCTCCATCTAAATCCAGTTCCTTCTAAATCGTTTGAAAATGATGGGTGGTGGATTTGACTATACAAATCAAAGGAAAATGTAAGAAACAAAAAGTTCTCTTTTGATTGGTGAAAGCATGAACATTATTTCCGTCAAATTTCACAGTGAACGAGTTTCTGTGGTGAGAGTTGCTGGAACTGAATCTAATTTTGGTAGAGAATTTTTCTCATGCCCATTTCCAAAGGTAATTGAACCCTAATTTTAGTTTTTCCATTTTTCCCAAATTCGTTTACCTCTCTCTCTGTAATTTTAGGGATTTACCCCATTATTATATCCAATTTTGAGGTTTATTAAGTTGCTGGGTAACTTTGATTTTGATTTGCAGGATCATAAGTACAATTGATGTCAAAACCCCATGTAGTTCATCAGTAATGGTAAAAAAAAACCTTGTAGTTTATCAGTAATGTTCAAAACCCCCTGTAGATTTTCAGTAATGGTCAACAATACTCCTATGATCAGTAGTAATAACAGTGACATATGTTAAATAGTCTTAGAAAAAAGGACATTAAATAGGCATCATTACATCACTGGCTCCAATAGTGTTTCTGAATTTTGAAAAACTATTCAAGATCATAACATCAGCATCTATATAAATGCCTCCAAATTTATACAAGAGAGAAAGTCTAAGTAAATTTGAGAGGTTTTGGCCTAATGAAATTTCACCTGGATTCACATTCCCTTGTATTAAACGATTAAACCATGATTCAGGATGAGTATTTTTTAATATATAGTTGAAATCAGGTTCAATAGCAATGACTCAAACCATTTTTCACAAAGGGTCTTAAAATTTGAGTTCCTTTTTCAGAATCCATTGACTTTACTATCACCAAATAAGCTTGTGGAAATTTCAACTTGTGAAGAAGATTTCCTTCCTTGTGACTTGGCTGGGTTTTGATGATTACAAGACTACATCACAAAAAGAAGAAAGCTTATGGAGGCTCATGGATCAAGATGATGAACAAGCTTAAGGACTTAGGGTTTTAAATTATAATCATTGTAAGTATGGTCCTTATCTTTTGATCTATCATTCTTAGCATTGTTTATATCTTAGAATGCTCAGAAAATAATTACAAACATTTTTTCTAAGACTCCATATGAAGCAATGCATAAAGATCTTTTGAAAATAAATCACACACTCACAATGATTTTCATTTAAATATGATTTTGCTAGAAACTGTTTTTGCATGAAAAGTTATAATTTATTTTGGAAATTGCATAATTGGTTTTGACATTAAAAATATTTTGAGCATGATTTTGAATTAAATACTAATTTAATTCTGCCAAAGAAAATGCTCCTGGACGTGTTTCTTTTGGTCCATAATTGATTGAGGAAAATCATATAGTTGATTATGATATGGCTACACATCAAAATGGATTTATGTATCTTTACCATATCAAAGGCATAATCAATTATGATGAAGCAATTTTTGATTTTGTGACCGTTGATCATTAAAGGGAGAATTGAGTTGTAACGGCTACATTATTTTAATGCCTGAATGTCTCA
Organism: Medicago ruthenica; assembly: GCA_018208015.1. Classification (NCBI taxonomy): domain Eukaryota; kingdom Viridiplantae; phylum Streptophyta; class Magnoliopsida; order Fabales; family Fabaceae; genus Medicago; species Medicago ruthenica. The sequence continues at coordinate 4,378,143 of CM031371.1, forward strand.
ATTTTAATTGCCATTGCACAATTGATTTCAAAGCACCGTTAATTTGTCAAACGACTATTTTTCTAATTTATTTTCCAAAGGCCATATTTGGTTCAAATGTTTTTCATACTCATTTTTTATGAATAGGTGCCATTTTAAATATGTGTCTATTCATTGGTAAAACTTTTGAAAAGTAGCATTGCTTCATAAACATCTTTTTAGCCTCTATAAATTCAACTGAGAATCAAAGCAAGAAATATACAACAACTTTCAAATTCTAAATTGCTATTTTCAATATCACATACTTACAAACTTTCATTATCCTTGTTAGAAAACTTTGAACACACTTTCATATCATTATAAAAGTTTTCTGAGCACTAAGTTATAATCTGTTAAAGTGATATTGAGAAAGATAACAGCCATACAATTTATTATTCTTCAAAAACCATTGTTGTGAATTCTTGCCATAGTTTTGGTGAGAATTGTTGAAAGATAGTGGGGTGTTATCTTGTGTATGTTAGAAAGATTGTTAGGGGGTCTTGGGGAGAGATTGCTTGTAACAAAGATTCTAACATAGTGAATTCCTCACAAGGTTGTGGGGGAGTGGAGTACCAGTAGGGGAACCACTATAAATTCCTTGTGTCCATCTTCTTCTTCCCTACACTCTTTATTTTTCCAAGCATTCGTTCATACATTCATACAAAATTCCGGAAAAATTTACAAGAACACAATAAACCAGAAAAATTATCCATTAAAAGTCATACAACCTAATTCACCCCCCCCCCCCCTCTTAGGTTTCACTCTGAAATTACAATTGGCATCAGAGCAAGTTAAGGTAATTTGCTCCTTGATCCAGAAAAATGGCTTCCGCTTCAAATTCAAACATTGTGTTCAAAGATGGTGGTAGTAGCAACAAACCTCCATGCTTTGTTGGTGAATACTATGATTTCTGGAAAATTCGCATGCGTGCATACTTGGAAGCACAAGGGGAAGAAATATGGAATGCCGTTGAGAATGGTCCATTCATTCCTACAACGGTTGTGAATGATGTTGTCCAAGTAAAAATAAAAACATCTTGGACTGATGATGATAAAAAAAAATTGTTGTTTGACAAGAAGGCAATCAACATGCTTCATTCAGCCCTTGGCATGGATGAGTTCTTCCGAATTTCTCAATGCAAAACTGCAAAAGAAATTTGGGACACTCTAGAAGTAACCCATGAAGGCACAGAAGAAGTGAAGAGATCAAAACTGAACACTTTATCACAAGAATATGAATTGTTCAGAATGCAGCCCGGTGAATCAATTCTTGATTTACAAAAGAGATTCTCTCACTTAACAAACCACTTGATGGCTCTTGGAAAGACTTTCACAAATGATGAATTAAATCTCAAAGTCCTTAGATCATTAACAAGGGCTTGGCAACCAAAGGTGACTGCAATATCAGAAAAGAAAAGTCTTTCTAAAATGACTTCTGCCGCTTTGTTTGGAAAACTCCAAGAACATGAAATGGAACTTGGAAGATTGGAAAAGCATGAAGGGCAAGAGAAGAAGAACAAAAGCATTGCTCTAAGAGTTGAGTCAAAACAACAAAATGAAGGAGAAAGTTCTGATGAAGGTGAGACCATCAATCTTCTTGCAAAAAGTTTTAAAAAATTTCTTAAAAAGGACAAGTCCTTCAAGTTTGGTAATAAAAGAAAATCTTTCAAGAAGAATGAGGGCTCTACGTCAAACCAAAACATTACATGTTTTGGATGTGGGAAAGAAGGTCACATGAAAGCAGATTGTCCATCTTTTACAAACAAAAATGGTGACAAAGGAAAGAAAGAATTCAAGCAAAGGAGGGCCTACATTGCATGGGAAGAAAATGACATAAGTTCATCTTCTGAATCAGAGGATGAAGAGTATGCAAATCTTGCACTAATGGCATCTCATCACTCTGATGATGAACAAGAGGTTAGTGATTCTGAACTTGATATTAAACCTTCATATGATGAATTACAAAATGCATTTGATGAATTATATGAAGAATGTAGTAAACTTTCTAAAACTTGTGTAAAACAGAAGAAATTAATTGTTTCACTTGAAAGAAAAGTTTTTGATGCACAAGTGGATTTAGAAAAGGTCAAAAATTCTTCATGTAATAAATGTAAAGAACATGAAACAAAAATTATTAAATTAAATCAAGTAATAAAAAATTTTGAAAAAGGTCACAATAGTTTGGAAGATGTTCTTAGCAAACAAAGAGATTTAAAAAATAAAACCGGTCTTGGATTTTCAAATTTTGATAAACCAAGTACAAGTAAAACAATCTTTGTTAAAGCAAGCACAACTTCCAACAACTTGGAACCAAAGAAAATGCATGTTGTAATTCCTCTTAAAAGTATGAATACTAGAAATAATTCTTATGGAAGAAATTATTCTAACAAGTCTTATAAGAAAACAAATTCTAAGGTTAGAAATAATGTCTCCAATGGAAGTAATTCTAGTGTATATCATGTTCAAAATTTATCATGTTTCTATTGCAACATGAAAGGCCATACTCCAAATACATGCTACATAAGAAACTTTGGTGTTCCTTATGGTGAATATATTTGGGTAAGGAAAGGTATTAACCCACAAGGACCCAAATCACAATGGGTACCTAACAAGACTTAAACTTTCTGTTTTGTAGGGAGGGTTGAAATCTTCAACCAACATGTGGTACCTTGATAGTGGTTGTTCAAAACATATGACGGGAGACAAATCAAGATTCTCAAGTTTGACCCTAAAATCAAAAGGATATGTCACCTATGGAGACAACAATAAAGGAAAGATTCTTGGTATCGGTAAAGTTGGTATGCCTCCCTATACTACTATTGATAATGTGCTTTATGTTGAAGGTCTAAAACATAATTTACTAAGTATTAGTCAATTATGTGATAAAGGCTTTAGAGTAAATTTCAATAAAGATTCTTGTTTTGTTGAAGATGTAGCATCACATGAAATCAAACTTGTTGGAAAAAGAATAAATAACATTTTCATGATTTCATTAGATGATTTGTCTTTAAAGCTTAAATGTCTTGTGGTAAACAACAACAATGATGCATGGTTATGGCATAAAAGAATTGCACACATTCACATGGATCATTTGAATAAATTAATAAAGCATGACCTTGTTGTTGGGTTGCCTAAGATTAAGTTTATTAAAGACAAATTATGTGATGCTTGTCAAAAAGGTAAACAAACAAAAGTTTCTTTCAAACCAAAGCATATAGTCTCAACTTCTAGGCCTCTTCAGTTAATTCATATGGATCTTTTTGGTCCTTCAAGAACTAGAAGTTTTGGAGGAAACTATTATGCCTTGGTTATAGTTGATGATTACTCTAGATATACGTGGACTTTATTTCTTGCAAATAAAAGTGATGCTTTTAAAGCTTTCAAGAAGTATGCAAAATTGGTTCAAAATGAAAAATCCTTGAAGATTGTATCTATTAGAAGTGATCATGGTGGAGAGTTTCAAAATACATTTTTTGAAGAGTTTTGTGATGAACATGGAATTTCACACAACTTCTCGGCACCTAGAACACCACAACAAAATGGTGTTGTTGAAAGGAAGAACAGGTCTCTTGAAGAACTTGCAAGAACCATGTTGAGTGAAACAAATTTGCCTAAGTACTTTTGGGCAGATGCGGTAAGTACAGCATGCTATGTAAGTAACCGTGTTTTGGTAAGACCTATCTTAAAGAAAACTCCATATGAACTTTATAAGGGTAGAAAACCCAATATTGCTTATTTTCATATTTTTGGCTGTAAATGTTTTGTTTTGAACAATGGGAAAGATAACCTTGGTAAATTTGATGAAAAATCTGATGAGGGTATCTTTCTTGGTTATTCTCTCACTAGTAAGGCATATAGAATTTTCAATAAAAGAACCCTTACTATTGAAGAATCTGTTCATGTCTCTTTTGATGAAACTAACCCCTCCAAGGAGGAAAAAGTTATTCTTTCTGATGAAGATGATGAAGATAGTTCACCAAAAGAAGTCAACATTGAAGATGAACAGAACAAACAAAACAATGCACACCAAGAAGAAGAAATGCCACAACAAGAGCAAACAAATAATGATCTACCACAAGAATGGAGAATTCATAGAGACCATCCAATTGACAACATCATTGGTGACATAAATAAGGGAGTATCTACTAGACTTAATCTTCAAGATGCATGTTTAAATATGGCTTTTGTTTCACAAATCGAACCTTCTAAAATTGATGAAGCCTTAAGTGATGATCAATGGATTTTAGCCATGCAAGAAGAACTAAATCAATTTGAAAGAAATCAAGTTTGGGAATTAGTACCTAGGCCTTTGGATAAACATATCATTGGTACAAAATGGGTTTTCAAAAATAAATTAGATGAAAATGGTATTATTGTAAGAAATAAGGCCAGATTAGTTGCTCAAGGCTATAATCAAGAAGAAGGGATCGATTTTGATGAAACATTTGCACCTGTGGCAAGATTAGAAGCCATAAGATTACTTTTAGCATATGCATGTTCCTTAGATTTTCAATTATATCAAATGGATGTCAAAAGTGCATTTTTAAATGGTTATATACATGAAGAAGTTTATGTTAAACAACCTCCAGGTTTTGAAGATTTTAAAAATCCTTCTCATGTATATAAGCTTAAGAAAGCACTTTATGGTCTAAAGCAAGCACCAAGAGCATGGTATGATAGATTAAGCAATTTTCTTTGTGAAAAAGGTTTTGAAAAAGGAAAAGTTGATACTACTCTTTTTATAAAAAGAATTAATCATCATACCTTGCTTGTGCAAATCTATGTTGATGATATCATTTTTGGTGCTACTAATGAATCGTTGTGTAAAGAATTTTCTAACATGATGCAAGGAGAATTTGAAATGTCTATGATGGGAAAACTTAATTACTTCCTTGGTCTACAAATAAAGCAATCAAAGGATGGAATATTCATCAATCAATCAAAATATTGCAAAGAACTTCTTAAAAGATTTGATATGGATAATTGCAAGGAGATTGCAACACCTATGAGTTCTAGCACTTATGTAGATCAAGATGAATCTGGTAAGCCAATAGACATTACAAAATATAGAGGTATGATTGGCTCTCTCCTTTATCTTACTGCAAGTAGACCAGATATTATGTTTAGTGTTTGTTTATGTGCTAGATTTCAATCTTGTCCAAAAGAATCTCATCTCTCTTCTGTTAAAAGAATTATGAAATATTTAAAAGGCACTCCCAATGTTGGTTTGTGGTATCCCAAAGGGAGTCTATGTGAATTGGTTGGTTATTCTGATTCTGATTATGCTGGATGTAAGACTGATAGAAAAAGTACTAGTGGTACATGTCACATTTTGGGAAATGCATTAGTTTCTTGGTCTTGTAAAAAGCAAGCTTGTGTAGCCTTGAGTACTGCAGAAGCAGAATATATTGCTGCAGGAAATTGTTGTGCACAAGTTCTTTGGTTGAAACAACAATTACGTGATTTTGGTTTAAATTTAGAATGCATTCCCTTAAGATGTGACAACACCAGTGCAATTAATTTAACTAAAAATCCAGTCATGCATTCCAGGACCAAACACATAGACATTAGACATCATTTCCTAAGAGATCATGTTCTCAAAGGAGATGTTGAAGTTACTTTTGTGGATACTCATTCTCAATTAGCGGATATTTTTACAAAACCTTTGGCAAAAGAACAATTTTTTAAAATAAGAAGAGAATTGGGAATCTTGGATGAGAATGATATTTAACATATGTACATGCAAAAAATGTTATTTTTATTTTAGGTGTCTATTTCTTCAAATTATATGATTTTTTATATATAGGATTATATGCATTTTTATGATAAGTTTGGATTCGGATAACTTTGTTTTAAGTTTTATATTATTATTACTTGTCTTGTATGCATATTTTTGGTTGGATATCTGTTTTGCCGATCTTTCTTCTTTTTGATGATGTCAAAAGGGGGAGAAAGTGTAGAAAGTGTAGGTATGTGCTTGTACTTTGACATTTTACAGGTTATCCAATTGCAAATCAAAGGGGGAGATATACAAGACAGGGGGAGCTTTCTTTGCACATCAATGTCAACATGATATGGTTTGTCATCATCAAAAAGGGGGAGATTGTGAAGAAGATTTCCTTCCTTGTGACTTGGCTGGGTTTTGATGATTACAAGACTACATCACAAAAAGAAGAAAGCTTATGGAGGCTCATGGATCAAGATGATGAACAAGCTTAAGGACTTAGGGTTTTAAATTATAATCATTGTAAGTATGGTCCTTATCTTTTGATCTATCATTCTTAGCATTGTTTATATCTTAGAATGCTCAGAAAATAATTACAAACATTTTTTCTAAGACTCCATATGAAGCAATGCATAAAGATCTTTTGAAAATAAATCACACACTCACAATGATTTTCATTTAAATATGATTTTGCTAGAAACTGTTTTTGCATGAAAAGTTATAATTTATTTTGGAAATTGCATAATTGGTTTTGACATTAAAAATATTTTGAGCATGATTTTGAATTAAATACTAATTTAATTCTGCCAAAGAAAATGCTCCTGGACGTGTTTCTTTTGGTCCATAATTGATTGAGGAAAATCATATAGTTGATTATGATATGGCTACACATCAAAATGGATTTATGTATCTTTACCATATCAAAGGCATAATCAATTATGATGAAGCAATTTTTGATTTTGTGACCGTTGATCATTAAAGGGAGAATTGAGTTGTAACGGCTACATTATTTTAATGCCTGAATGTCTCAATTTTAATTGCCATTGCACAATTGATTTCAAAGCACCGTTAATTTGTCAAACGACTATTTTTCTAATTTATTTTCCAAAGGCCATATTTGGTTCAAATGTTTTTCATACTCATTTTTTATGAATAGGTGCCATTTTAAATATGTGTCTATTCATTGGTAAAACTTTTGAAAAGTAGCATTGCTTCATAAACATCTTTTTAGCCTCTATAAATTCAACTGAGAATCAAAGCAAGAAATATACAACAACTTTCAAATTCTAAATTGCTATTTTCAATATCACATACTTACAAACTTTCATTATCCTTGTTAGAAAACTTTGAACACACTTTCATATCATTATAAAAGTTTTCTGAGCACTAAGTTATAATCTGTTAAAGTGATATTGAGAAAGATAACAGCCATACAATTTATTATTCTTAAAAAACCATTGTTGTGAATTCTTGCCATAGTTTTGGTGAGAATTGTTGAAAGATAGTGGGGTGCTATCTTGTGTATGTTAGAAAGATTGTTAGGGGGTCTTGGGGAGAGATTGCTTGTAACAAAGATTCTAACATAGTGAATTCCTCACAGGGTTGTGGGGGAGTGGAGTACCAGTAGGGGAACCACTATAAATTCCTTGTGTCCATCTTCTTCTTCCCTACACTCTTTATTTTTCCAAGCATTCGTTCATACATTCATACAAAATTCCGGAAAAATTTACAAGAACACAATAAACCAGAAAAATTATCCATTAAAAGTCATACAACCTAATTCACCCCCCCCTCTTAGGTTGCACTCTGAAATTACACAACTGATAACAACTCTTTATCATGGCAGATTATGAATAACAGAAGCACTATCAGTCACAAATATTTGCAACATTTGAAGGAAAATTAACACACATATAGCACTTTCACACACGTATTTCTGCACTGTCATTCTTCACTTTCACGAATTTATACACACATATACATATGTTTCATAAGTAGCAATAACATAAGTAATAATAACATAAGTCATAAAAGTAAGTGAGCTTTTAGACGACCGCGACGGGCTTCACGGCGGCGATTGGTGGTGGTTCTGGTGACTTTTGGTTGGACACGGTTGAAGGTGTTGAAAGTGTAAGAAAAAAACAAAAGGGTTGTTTTAGAATGTTGTGGGTGAAATTAGGGATGATTTTGGGGGGGGGGGGGAGTAATAAAAAAGTATTATAAGTGACTTTTCTCATTCAGTCAAATACCCCCTGCCAGCAAGCATTGACGCGTCGGCGTGAAATAGTCACATTATCACCTTTAACAGAGCCACTTAACAGAAGGACGAAATTGATTAACGTTATGCAATTTCGGGGGGTAATTGAAGTTTTGTTAATGTCGGGGGTATTTGACGAAACTTACAATTTTGGGGGGTAATTGCATATTCACTCTTCTAGTATTCTTACACTATATTTTTAAAAAATAAAAAATAAATAAATTATAAGATCTAAACATATTTGCATAACATGCAAGAAAGAAAATTATGTCCTAGTTTTTTAGTGAGAGAGACTTCGCTTTCTCTCTAAACTCTTTTTCTCTTTCACTAATCGAGGAAGGGTGGTTTTAAGTCTTTTTTTGACCTAAAATCATCTCTTTGCATCTTTTTTTTTCCTTTCTTTCAATCTAAATAAGTGATTTTCACATATATCGAGTTTTTTCTTTTGTGTTTTTTCGTGATTTCGTCGTCTGACTGGGGCGTTGTGTTGTTCGTCGTTGTTTGATTTCACGTCTTGTTGCGGTGTTCATTTGGTTCCTATTGAAAGATCAACTTCAGTCAATCACATATTCAATCAATGATTTAAATGTCAACGTTGCAGATCCAGAAGCATGAGTATTCTGGTGATTTAGATTTTATCTTATTATTTATAGACATTTTACCGTTGTATGATATTAACTTGGGTGTTGTGAGTTTGTTTGCAGATTCACCCTTTACGTTTTTAGCGATATTGATTATTTATTGTATCTGATGTATTCTATCAATTAGAATGAATGAATATCGTTTTGCTTTTTGTCAAAAAAAAAACATATTTGCAAAATATCATCATTTGGTTTAAGAGAAGTTCAAAAAACATATTTGGAAAACATAATAAAGTTCAACATATTATTGTCTAAAAAAACATATTATTACCTTCTTTTTATTTTACAATTTGTTTTTTCTTTTTTTATTTTTAAAAAGATAAAACAAAATAAGTTCACAATCTTAAAAAGATAAAACAGAATATGTTACCACATGTCCAAGTAAACATGGAAAGAATTTACAAAGTTAGGATAGAAATACACCAACAAGACTAAGAAACACAATTAGGATAGAAAACAACTGATAAATTTTATGTTAAATTTTATGTGTTTGATTCAATTTTTAGAAGGGAGAGGAGGGGGTATTTTAAATTTTATTTGTTTGGTTCAATTTTTAAAAGGAGATGGGAGGAGAGTCAAATCCCTCCTAACACCACTTTTTGTTTCTCCCTAAATTGGAGTTTTTTGGAAGGGAAAAGAGGTAGACTATGACCAGGTTTCCCTCCTGTAGAGAAAACCTACAGTTACAGGCAATTTTAGATCCCAGCCATCGATTTCAGATCGGTTGGTACTTATTACATATTCCTAAAATCAGTACTAAACACTCTCTATCTTTGATTTAACATCATACGACTAATATTCATTACAGCGGCACGCTGTAACTGCGTGTGATCCGCGCCCGATAGACTATTATTAACTTGATTACTTTGATAAAATTGCCCACAATTTTATGTTAAAACTCAAAATTATCCTTACTTAAATTTTAAAGGTTATGTTATTTATTTCTTTTTTTGAAAGGGAAGGTTATGTTATCTAATTATGAGGTTTCATCTTGGTCTCATAATTAATTTTCGTTTCAATTCAGTCTCATAACTTAGCTCTGTTAGTCAAGTTAACAAAATTGGACTAACTTGACTAACGGAGATAAGTTATGAGACTGAATTGAAAAGAAAATTAATTATATGACCAACATGAAACCTCGTAATTAGTTAAAGAACTGGTTATATAATTTAGCCTTATTATTATAATCAGCCTTTTACTTTTCCGTTTTTTCATTCTTTATTAGTTTTGATTCTATTTCTTCTTTTCGTTTACTTGGTTTACATTACGTTAAGTCATACTAACGTTCATTCATATTTTGTTTTTAGGTTCAGTCATATTATATATATATATATATATATATATATATATATATATATATATATATATATATATATATTCTTTTGGTTACCAATGCACATATATAGCCAAAATCATAAGTGATACATACCTTGAGCGAAATTGTCAAGAGTAGCACATGGCATGTGCTCGAAAACGGCGTCGAGGCGGTTATCGAAAAATATGTTTTGCTCAAAACTTTGATTCGAATGTTTGTTGCGGTTTCCTGAGAACAAACAACAATACAAACCAGACCAAACTATTGTGCAGGAACAGTCTCACGATGTGAAACTTGAAAGGATGTGCGATGCAAGCATGACAGCGGAGGAACAATACCTCATTGGCGGGGTGAACCAATGACCTCCACGCTTATGAGATCCTAGGGCACGGGTCAGTTTATCGGGTCCCACGTTGGGCCCTAAATGTACATGCAGAGAGTACAATAATAAGTACTTTGCATGCACTATGCTGAGCTAAGGCTCTTATGGTCCGTTTGATGGTCAGGATAGAGAGACAAGATATGATATATTAATCGTATCCTGTTTAAATCTCATGTTTGATGCACCAAAGAAATAGGATAAAATAAGCCATTTTCTTATCTTATTCTGACTTTCCTTTGTAATTTTTATCCTAGGTATAGGCTGAGTTATAAACTATCCTGAAAGGATTAGAAAATCATTCCTTATTTGTTATCATGATATTCTATCATTTTAAAATAATGATATCATATATTTGTTATTATAATTGATTACATGTCATTTTTACAACATTAATTAATTTTGAGAATAATTTTTTCATTTAATTATAATGATATCTTGTTTGTTATCATGTGTGCATTAAACACATGATATGATTAATGCCTATCTTGTTCATATCATATTTTGTCTTTATCCAGCCTCATATCCTATCATGTCTCTATCATATCCTAACCATCAAATGGACCTTAGGTTTTAGTATTTGCTTAGGTCCTGGTTTGGGAATGATCTTAGGGTCTTTAATTATAGTGATTTGATCCCCCTTTTGTCGTAACAACCTAAGGGAATCCGTTATGAGCTTATCGAGTCGGTTCTTATTAGGAGGGGCGCATATAGTAATGTTTGTCATGATATCTCGTCCGGTGATTCTAACTTTATCTGTCATACTCTGGGTAAGAGCTAGGGGCGCCCATGTTCTGCTCACGTGGTGCCCTTCTCCTCAATGCTTGCCTTTATCCTAAATGTTTTAGCTTTGGAGCCTATCCCAACATACCAATCCACAACCCGCACAAGGTTTGTAAGGGCGAAGTGGTTAAGTGATTTTCTTTTATTATGACGGTCCAGGGTGGTTGGTGATGAGTTCATACTGGAGTGGGTATGGGGTTGGAGTTTGACAGAGGAAATTGTGAGGGAATGGTGATGTTGATTTTGGGGTGGAAGAAACCATAAGAGGTTGTTATGAAACCGATATGGTGAATTAGAGATATTGGTTTCACCATTTCTAATTGAATATTTTTCTCTTTTTCTTTTTTCATTAATGTTTTTTCCTCCATTAATATTTTTTTATCTCTCCATTCATAATCTAGTTACTATTATATTCATAATAGTTTCGACCTCAGCAAAGAACACTAGTACAAAAAAGCCTTTTTAAGTCGGTTAAAAATGACTTTTTAAGTCGGGCGCGCGTCCGACCTAATAGCAGCCGTAGTAAGAAGTTTTTACATTTTAAGTCGGCTTTTGCAACCGACTTAAGGCCTCATTTTTTAAGTCGGTTATCTGGGAGCCGACTTAGGAAGTATAGGCCTCAAAACCATGCACATCAGATTAAACCGACCTAAGATATTAACTTCTTAAGTCGGGCCGTTTTAACCGACTTAAAGATATTAACTTCTTAAGTCGGGCTGTTTTAACCGACTTAACAAGTTTAGTTTTTTTCATGCAAAATATGCTTCCATTTTTCATCCTGCAACTTTTTTTCCACTGTATAAATGCAGATTATCCAAATTTGATTCTGGAACTTATTAAAGCAAATGCGGATTCATCTTAGTGCGAGACTAATTTTTGGAGCAGATGGAGAGTCAGCTTTAGTGTGAGATTGGTTTTTTTTTAACAGTTGGAGTTTTAGCCCTGTTTTGAGTTTTTTGTAGTATTTGCATTTTGGCTCTGACATGTACATTATCTTGCCAGTGCAATGACTATATTTACTTTCGTATGACATTATAGTTCTATGGCTTTGTTTAATTAGTACATGTGATTTTGGTTATGCTTCCTTTTCATTAAACATATCACAACTGACATAGGCTATGAGAAATAGCTTTTGCCACAATTCAAGGATACTCATTAGTCCCAACTGACATCCCACGACATAATCTACGACTGTTGATGTGATCCAACTCAATGTGCGGAGATATCTCTGACTAAGGTGGTAGCTCTAAATCCTTATTAAGTAAAAATTATTTTCAAGAAAGAATTGCAGACTTGTAAAAGTTAACTGTGGAGCAACAAAGTAGGGACCTGAAAGCCTGTTATCATAATGTTAAGGAGTTAAGGAGGAATAGGAAGTGGGAGGTTAACGGTTCAGAGAACCAGGGGAAGTGAAAATGAAAAGTTTCCTTTTTGAGGACTTCGCCTCTTGGATTCTTGAGGTGTTATAATTTGAAGAACATATATTATCTCCAAAACATTTATTATTTTACAAAAGAATCTATATCATTCAATACCACCAAAAAGACAATCAAGTTTTATCCTACTAGTACTAGGCGGGGTTAACTACATGTGGCTCAAACAACGCCATAACTATCATCTCTCTACGAGTTTATTTTCTTAATTAATGTTTTTTGCCACCCAAGAATCAATTCCATACCGGATTACAAGTAGGATAAAGACAAACAAGAAACAATGAAAAATTAGGAACAACAATGTGGTTAGATTCACTTACTTCAGCAGAATGATCCTTCAAGATCTGTTTGCAGTTATAGTGACCATCATCTGACCCTTGCCACAAACGAACTGTCTGCAATACAGATAAATTAAAAATTTATTGACCATTAAGGAATGCAAAACTACACCACAGCTATAAGTCTTTACACTTAACAGCATAAAACTACATCTTTTCAGGGTAACTCAAAGTAATACCTTAGAATAAAGGATATCAAGAGCTACAATGCCTTGTTTGTTTGTTTTGTTTAAGGGATGCCTAGATATCTGGGTATATGTCTCTAGAGCCTCAACAGAAGCCAAAGTCGCAGGAATCTGAAATAAACCATAGAACATGTCACAAACAAGTTAATGTAAATGCCATTAATGTGTGTGTAATTTCAAATTTTTCAAAGGATCTAAGCAAACTGAGATCACAAAAAAAAAATTGATAGTACAAACTAAGAAAATAAGTCTTTTAACATATTTTGAGTAAACATGAAACTTGAAATAAGTCTCCGTTTATTTGCAAAAAATCATATCATATATGTATCAAACTAAGCAATAAATCCTTATCCACTTCAGTATTATCCCAACATTCAAACTTCCTCTAATTCTGAAGGAATAATCCAGCAAAAACCAAAACAAACAAAATCAACTGCTAAATTAAAAGCTTCATTTTCTTTTTCTCGATTTCTAACTATTGGCAATCATGTCATCTCTTACTCCCTTGTGTGAATAGATCTAACGGCAATATAATATACAGAATAATGTCTATTAGAAGGCAAAAAGAAACTCCATCTTTAACCAAATAGCTTGACTTCGAAAATGAAACATAACAGTACATACTTTAAATAGGTATTTAAGATTGTTCTTCAGTAGAGAGTATTCTTGTTGCAATTGTTGCTGACATCTAACACACCTGCAAATCTCATTTTTGTTGTTAGTGAATACTCCAACATTTACAGGCAATGATGTATAATCCGTTGTTTTGATAAGCGTTGAGAAAGAAGCATGTAATAAACACTAAGTCAAACCATTGAATAAGCCTTTTAAGGATTATTGTGGGCATTTCATTGGTCAAGCTTAGACAAATACAAGTGGCCGAATAACAGATATAAAATAGACTCTAATACCATCTTAAATTCGAATGACAAACATTTTATCAAGAAAACTATAATAACATATATCATTGTTGTGTATGATTAGTGTTGACTCAGAGTTTGATTTTAATTTATATTGTTATTCGTTGACAATTATTACAAAGCAATGGACATATATACATGACATAAAAAATTATATTTGCAAATATAAACACATAAAATATGCAACAAACACAATGTAGATATTTTAACGGATTTTCGCATTTAAGTAAAAAATATTATATAAAAATAATACATTTATGTTGATATTCTAAAAATATTCACGAATTTTCAAAATTTTATCATATCGACGTTATATATCAGTTACAAATAAACACAACATAAAAATCCAAATCCACTTATATAAGCATGTAAACTGTAACGTCCCATTTTTTAAATATTATATTTTTAGTAAAATATACATTATAGCAATAATTAGTATTAGTTTGAGAAAATATGTTACATATAGTCTATTTAGCAAAATGTGAAGTTTCATTAGTTATATATATGTGGAGCATTTAGTAACTGAAACTTATTAATTAATTTAGAAATAATATAAGGAAAGGCAAGTAAATAAACTGGGCATCTTTTACAAATGAACCAATAGTAGTAACTATATGCATGCATGGGTTAATGATATAGTAACTAGATGCATAAAAATTTATTTACAAATGAACTAACAAGGGTAACTAGATACATTTATGTTCTGATAAAACAGTAACTAGGTACAAAGAACTAGAATAAAAAAATGTAAGAAATAAGCACATGTGCAATGAACCTATTAAATGGTAAATTTGACTTTATCTTAAGTAACTACACGGCTCACTTAATTAAATGACACCTTGCACTAATTTTAACCATTAGATGAACTTTTTACTCTTCCATTTCTACTATAAATACCCACACCCTTGGCTTAAGTTATTCACACAACAAACCAACAATATTCCACTATACAAACTAAATACGATCAGCCACTTTCTTCAGCCTTCCTAAAGCTAATAAGCTTTCATTAAGTGGAGTTGTGCACCTCATTAGGAGATTCTGAAGGTGAAACTATTTCATATTTATTTCTATTACACATTTTGTTTATGATTCTCTTTTCTTAAAGAAAAAACTCATTTTGTTAAAATTCTGCTTTTGTTTAGATTTGAGAGGATCCTGATAATTTGTCAACCAGAAAGAGAAACTATAAAGGTAGGGGGTAAGGATCTCAACAATGATATTATGGTAGAATCAATTGAGTCAAGAGTGGCCCTAACTCTTTTGGTTTTAAAAGACTTTTACAAATCTGCACTAGTCATGAATTAATTTTACCTATCAGATTTATATATGTGTTTTCCTGAGTATGTGTGTGCTGCAGAAATTATATATATAACCAGGCTGATAAAAGTGTGTGTAGTTAAGGTTAAATTCCTTGTAGTGGTAGTATAAACATAATGGCATAATATTTCTGAGAATGTGCAGTAGTAATTAGTATCTGGAAAGATGCAGCAACTACCAGTATATAGTATTAGGAATAAGTCTGGTATGCTCTTACTCTTTACAAGTGAATAACAAAAGGGTGTAATAACTTTCTAGAATAAAAACTAACAATAGAAGTGATTATAATTAATGGTAAATGGGAGGGATAGGATTAGATTAAGAACTAACATCCAGAAAATTTAACTGAAATGAAGTAGAGTAATCTGCAAGAAAACCAGTAGTTCAGACTCTGATCTTCAGTATCAGAAGCTGATTCCTCAAACTCTGGTACTGTTCATCAGAAGTTGATTCCTCAGACCTGGTACTGTTCATCAGACTCAGACCCAGGTACTGTTCATCAGACTCAGACCCTGGTACTGTTCATCAGACTCAGACCCTGGTACTATTCATCAGACTCAGACCCTGGTACTGCTCATCAGACTCGTACCCTGGTACTGTTCATCAGACTCTGATCAACAAACGCTCACCTTCAGACTCTGATACTATTTCACCTCCAGAAGATAACCTTCAGATTCTAACCATCAGAAGCTTACCTTCAGACTCTGATTTCTCAGATTCTGACACTGTTTAACAGAAACTCACCTCCAGACTCTGAAACCGTACAACCTTCAGAACCTAACCTTCAGAGTCTGATCTTCAGACTCTGATTCTGCAAATTCTGATCTTTAGAATTTAAAGATACCAATGATAAATAGAATTCATATACATATACTTGGAATAGGACGAAGGAACTTATTACTTCTTAGTATATTTTAAAGTGCCATAGGAGGTATGTTATCTAAGTATGCAGGTGAAACATTCTCTTAAAAATAATCATTCTTGGTCATAAGAAATAAATTAGAGAAGCTGAATAGATTTACTTGTTGTACCAATAATAATGGTGAAATGTTAAAGTAAGTTCACATGAGTCCAAGAGTGAGCCACACTTTGGTACAAGCGAGAGTGCGTAAGTGAAGGTTAAGGGACCTTGGGGGCGTCACGGTGCGAAACCCCACAAGTGACCAGGTGGTAGCTCCCCTGTGTCGTGGTATTCGATGCCACACAGTGACGAACCTGACGTGACACTGCAAGAACTTATGATCGGTGGAGAGTGTTCTGTTAAAAGGATGAATAAAAAGAAAAGAGAAATGTACCAATGAGAATTGAAACAGAACATGTACCCCCGATTGCTCCTCTCATATAGAATCTCCATGGAGTAGGAAAGAGTCACATATAAGATGAATATAATACATGTGCATTACATAATCATATCATGAATAATGTTACTTTATTAATTTCTAAAAATAATTATTGTAGATTCTACTACTTGTTCCAATTTGTTGATGTGAACTCACCCCTGTTTGTTGTTGTGGTTTTGTATTCTAATTATTTAAAGATGGAGAACCATGAACCCCACCTTGTTGTACGCCTGGAATTTACGGACGGAACCTGGATTACTTATTTTCCAAACTTCACTGTGACTTTTGATGGGGTAGTAGCTATTCACATTACCTCTGGCGTATACCCCAATTTCGTCACCAGGACTCGTCACCGTGCCGTAACCTTGTCTTTTTACTTACCGCTTGCTGACATGTGGACATCTTCACTGTATGCAGAGCCTCTTCGTACCCCTAACCGCTAGAAGACATAGTTAGATATATGAATCAATAATGTAATATATCTATGTACATGTATATGAAGCCTATAGTATGGATGGTAGTAGTGGAGCCTGGAGAAAGAACCTTAATTATTATGACTGTAGCTTGTGTAAAAGTTTATGTAGCAAAATTATAATATAAATAACTTAACCTTTTTGGACAGTAGCTAAACTTAGTATCTTTTATCTTGATTATAAATAACAAGTAATATTTTTGGATGGTCGATATCTGTGATTTCTTGAGGTATCTCATTACTATAACTGAGATTTCTCGAGGCGTCACATTAGTGGTATCAGAGCACGGTTTAGATTTATAGGGACCGGGTGTGGACTAACTACGTTTGTGCTGTGGATAAATAGGGTTGTTGAGAGATTGAGTTAAAGTCTTGGTAAGACTAACTTATTTAATTATGTAGGAAGCCATGACACGTGGAAGTAATGGTGGGAATAACGGAGAAATGGTTGAAGCTATTCAAGCTATTAGGGATATGACGGCAACATTGTTGCAAAATCGGAATAATAACCTTCGAAATGAGGGAACAAATGAATATCAAGGCTTGACAGAATTTCGGCGTAACAAACCCTCTCAATTTAATGGTGAGTATGATCCTGACAAAGCTGAATTATGGATCCAAGAAATGGAAAAGATATTTGAAACAATGATGTGTCCACTAGAGAGAAGAGTTGTTTACGCAACCTTTATGCTTATCGGTGAAGCTGAATACTGGTGGAAAGCAACACGTCAACTACTGGAAGCAGAAGGTCTAGAAATAACTTGGTAACTATTTTGTAGTAAGTTTTTAGAGAAATATTTTCCGCTAGATGTTAGACATGCTAAGGAAAGGGAATTTCTACAATTAAAACAAGGAGGAATGAATGTAGGAGAATATGCAGCAAAATTTGAAGCATTGTCAAAATTCTCAATGTATTTTCAGCATCATCCAGATGAAAGCTGGAAATGTCGAAAATTCGAAGAAGGGTTGAGATATGAAATTCGGGAAACTGTAGTTTCATTAAATGTCCAAGAATTTCTCGAATTAGTAAATAAGTGTAGGGATATTGAGGATCTCAAGAAAACCAGAGATAGAAAGTTTCATAATGTAGGAACCTCACGATTTAAAGGAAACAATAAATTCAAAAAGAAACCATATGACCGCCCACAAGGAAATCAATACAATAACCAGAATAGGGGGTGAAAAGGAGGATTCAATCAGGTGTATCCAACTCTCCTCAAATGTTTTAAATGTGGAGGAGCGCATGACACGAAGGATTGTTTGAATAAGGAAGTGATTTGCTTTAAATGCGGACAGCCAGGTCATTTCGCACGAGATTGTGACCAATCTAAAGTTGGAGCTGTGGCCGACAAGGAACAAAACTCCAAGCCAAAGATGAAAGGAAGAGTCTACACACTGAGTGGAGCTGAAGCTTCTCTGTCTGACGAACTTATACAAGGTAAGTGTCTCATAGGAAACAGAATTTTAAATGTACTGTATGATTCAGGCGCTGCTCATTCTTTCATATCTTTTGATTGTGCTCAACAATTGAGCTTACCTATTTCTCTGCTTCCTTTTGATTTAATTGTTTCAACCCCTACCAATGACCCTGTAACAACTAGTTTAGCCTGTTTGGATTGTCAAATCACTATTGAAAATATCAATTTTTCTATAACTTTAGTTTGTCTACCTTTAACTCAAATAGATGTAATAATAGGCATGGATTGGTTGTCTACTAATCATGTCTTATTAGATTGTTCAGACAAAACCTTGATTTTTCATGATCCAAAGTGTCCTAGAAATCCACTTTCCAACCAACCAATTGCTTCTCTAAGAGAAGAAGCACAAGGATATGTGTCATTATCTTCTATGGAAGTTAAAAAGGGTGCGACTTTGGAGGATATTCCCATCGTCAACAATTTTCCTGAAATATTCAAAGAAATTCCAGGTTTACCCCCGGAAAGAGAGATAGAATTTTCTATCGATCTGTTGCCTGGAACATGACCAATTTCCATTGCACCCTATAGGATGTCACCATCCGAATTGGCCGAGTTGAAGAAACAGTTAGAGGCATTGTTAGAGAAGAAATTCATCCGACCAAGTGTGTCACCTTGGGGAGCTCCTATACTATTGGTCAAGAAAAAGGATGGAACCATGAGATTGTGTGTCGATTATCGCTAGTTGAATAAAGTAACCGTCAAAAATAAATATCCTCTACCTATGATAGATGCTTTGATGGATCAACTTAAAGGAGCGACAATATTTTCAAAGATTGATTTACAATCAGGGTACCACCAAATACGAGTAAATCTGAAGATATACCAAAGACCGCCTTTCGAACGCGATACGACCACTATGAATATCAGGTGATGCCGTTTGGAGTGACGAATGCTCCTGCGATTTTTATGGATTACATGAATAGGATATTCCACCCTTACCTAGATAAGTTTGTTGTTGTTTTTATTGACGACATTCTTATCTACTTGCGAGATCCGGAAGAACATGTAGAACATCTTCGAATTGTTCTTCAGATCTTAAAAGAAAAGCAGTTGTTTGCAAAGTTGTCCAAATGTGAGTTTTGGTTGGAAGAAGTAAAATTTTTAGGACATGTGATCTCGAAAGCAGGAATTGTTGTAGATTCAGCTAAGGTAGAAGCTGTTTTGCAATGGGAAAGACCAAAAACTGTCACTGAAGTTCGTAGCTTTCTTGGTTTAGCTGGATACTACCGAAGATTTATTGAAGGATTTTCTAACTTACTCGAAAAGGACAAGCATTCGTGTGGACAAATAGTTGTGAACAAAGTTTTCAGGAATTAAAACAGAGACTAACAAAGTCACCTATTTTGATCCTTCCCGATCCAGGTAAACGTTTTGAAGTATATTGTGATGCCTCACAACACGGGTTGGGATGTGTTCTTATGCAAGATAGGAAAGTAGTAGCTTATGCTTCTGATAAGTGCCAGAATTTGGTTAAAATGCACATTTAATTTAGGCATTTATGTTACTTGTTTTACAAGTTATCATAGGATAAGCTCATAATTTATCATTTAATGTCAAATTTGTGATCCTATGCCTTACCCCATCTAATATTGCAGGAATTGCATGCTTGAATCTGAATGAGCAAAGAATTATGAAGAAATGATCAAAGCTCATCGCTACAAGCGCATGCTCCATCGCTACAAGCGAGGATAGGCAGGGAATTTCAGAGCTTCATCGCTTCAAGCGCTAGATGCCTCGCTACAAGCGAGCTTAGGCAGGGAAATTGGAGAGTTCATCGCTACAAGCGATGGACCGGTCCCTTCAAGCGACCAAGGGCGGTTTAATGCTCCATACTGACGTGGAGCTTTCCCATTGGCCAAGGAACTTCATCGCTACAAGCGACCAGCTCATCGCTTGTAGCGAGCGTGCAAAATCTCAGTTTTATAAAAGCTTTTTTAGCTCACTTTTCAGAGAGAACTGGATCATTGACTAATTCCATTTTGGGGATTGCTTTTATTACAATTTAGTAATAGTTTAGGACTTAGTTTTTAGGGCTAGAAGCTATGATCTTCAAAGATCAAAAGTGATTGAATTGTGGAATCAACCAAAGGCTTTGGGAAATCAAGACTTAGGCTATGATCTTCATCTTTTCTCTACTCTTTTGTATAGTTGTCATGAAAATGAACAACTAACTTCCCTTTGTTGGGATTGGAGGTAATCTTTCTAGTTTTGATGTAATCCATGATTATGTGAATATATGGTTTTAGCAATTTATGTGTTTTTGAAGTTATTCTTGATTTTCATTGTCATGCTTGATTCAATTGATATTGACAAATACTTTTGAATCTATGTTTAGAATAATCTTCTATCAAAATAAGAAAATCTAGAAATGGATTTGGGTTTTGATAATTACATTAAGTATTGGATCGTAAAGCTTTCGAATCGTTTAATAGATTGAGAAATCGTCGATTAAACGATACGATCGATCTCACAATGTCATTTGGGAAATCAATGACGTTGTCGAGCGATACGTGATATTTTCGCTAAAACGCTAAAATTCATATGCATGATTTATAGATTATATTCGATGCAAGATTGATGAACTCCAATTTCAACGCTTTTATTCCCTATTACTTGTCGTTTTATTTCTGTTTTTAAGTTCAATTCGTTTTATGCAACCAATCGTACAAACCCTTAACTCAAAACAATATCGATTGTTGAACGGTTCGAAGTAGCGCACCTAATCCCTGAGGAGACGATAATTGAAAATACTTACTTTTGTGCTTCAACAAAATGGCGCCGCTGCCGGGGATTAGTGTTTAGTTATTTTGAACATCGCAATAATTGATAGTGTTTTGAGCTTTTGTATATATCTTGTTAATATTTTTGTACATTATCAACTGTTTGTGCATTAACCCTCTTTGCAAAGCAAAGAAAATTTTCTTGTTAGTTAAACTTGTTTCAGATTCTCAACATTGGAACAAATCATGGCTGATCATCATGATTATTTCAACTACTATAATCCATACGAATATGAATCATATCAACAACATCAACAATATCCGTCTGAAGACGAACAAATGGCAAGAACGGAAAACACTTTGAATTTGTTCATGCAATAATCCATGATCAACATGCAAAATACCAACCACAGATTGAGAGTCTTATCATGCCAATTGGAGATTTTGCAAGTTCAATTCAATTTTCTACCAAGAATCATGGATGTTCAGACCAACAATCAATCCGTTTTGGAATTCGGAGAGATTGTTGAAGATGATGTTGATGAGAGTGAGGAAGAGACGATGTTTGAAGGATGTGGTATAAGGACATTAATGGAAGAATTAGAGATACCACACAAGGATGAACTTCCTCAAGAAAGGTCAAATTCTGAAGAGGCCAGCATTGTTGATAGTGAAGAAGAGATGGATATTGAGAAGATGGGACAATTTCTTAACAAGGAAGAAACTTGTAAAAAGGAGGGGATGAAAGTGAGCAAGGCGGAACTTGAACTTCTACAAGATTGTATTTGTTCCTTGCTCAGCTTACTCTGGATAGGGAGGTTATGGACCCCACATCAGCTATACTGCAAGTTCATGGAATTCCTCCCGCAACAAAGGAGTACTAAGGCTGATGTGCTTTCCGTCTCGTTTTGGCCACCCTAACGAATCAGGCGTCGAGCTAATGACGTTAACCAAGCGCTTGTTGGGAGGCAACCCAACTGTGTTAGGTATGTTGTTTTTAATTAGTATTTTAGTTTTTAACATCCATCCATGCATGTAGGGATAGTGGCAAAAGCTGAAAATTTTATTTTTCTGTTTCCTGTCATGGTCGCTACAACGATGGATCTCATCGCTATAGCGACAAATTTCACATCCTGTCGCTGTAGCGACGTATTGGTCGCTTGTAGCGATGACTTTTAAACCTTGCCGCTGTAGCGCCACATTAGCGCTTGTAGCGATGGGCATAACAGCCTGTCGCTGTAGCGACGAGTCGCGCGCTTGTAGCGACAGAAGGATAACTGACAGTGCAGTTTCCAAAGCCACTATATCTCTTCACCTTCCCCCCAACCACCTAATTAAATGCCATAGCCGTTTTTCTTTATTATTTTCGCACCTTAGTACATCAGTAACCATTCCATTCCATTTCTTGCTTTCATTCTGCATCTCTGCATTTTCATTTTCTGCTAAATCCTTGCAATTTGATATCTGTTCTTCTGTTATCTGCTCAATCTAACAATCAGGTATGTTTTTCGTAACCTTCTGTTCTAGTTTCTCAAGCTTTGAACTTGTTTGATTGTGCCAGCATGCTGTTTTGAACTTAGGGTTTAGGGTTTTCAATTTTTTTAACTTAAGGATACGCCTTTTTGAATACCCATGTTAATCTGTACCATAAGCTGTTAAAAATGACTAAGAATCATCAGACAAATTGTCCTATCATCATCTTTTGCATGCTAATCGTATTTTGAAAAAACCTTTTTGTAAAAATTCAAAATAAATTTAGGGTTTTTGATGATGAGGGAGTTTTAGTGATTTTTATTCATTTGTTTTAGCTTTAGGGTTATTTTCGCATGCCACAAGTAGTTTAGAAACCAGAAAAATTTGATTTTTGAAAATGGGTTGTTCTTCGCTAGTCAGCGCTTGTAGCGCAGGGAACCAGAAAATTCTGGGCTCGCTCGCTACAAGCGACCATCCTGTCGCTGTAGCGACGAAGCCCAGACTTAGTTTTATTTTTCTGTTATTCTAATGCTGACTTGAATCCTACCTGTTTTGCATGTTTAATCTTATTGTGTAGGCATGGCACCTAAATCATCATCAAAGAGACAGCGGAATGTTGAGGGTTCATCATCTAGACCACAACCTAATCCTCAACCACATGATTCAACCCGGTTCCTAAGCTTACGTAACCAAGAGCGTTACGATGAGCTCAAAACCAGAAGGATATGGTCCGAGAAACAGTTCAAGATTTCAGAGGAAGGAAACTATGGAGGAATTGCACATATGCTAAATGAGAGGAAATGGAGAATATTGTGCAATCCTCCGAGGAAGATTAATTATGAAATTGTGCGAGAGTTCTACGCAAACGCAATCCCAGCTGACCCCTCGGATGATTTTACATGGACTACATTTGTGCGAGGGCGCATCATCGCTTTTGATAGGATGTCCATCAACTCGTACTTGGGCAAACCTCTGGTGCTTTGTGATTGTGATGACCCAACATCGTCGGAGCTGCTGTGTGACTTCCACGAACACCAGAGGAGGGGAAACTGGGATCACGACTTAATCGCACGAGAGATCTTCCAAGAGGGGAAGAATTATGACGTGAGCAAGGCTTCGGGGAAGCCTTTTAGAGCTTTCAGAGATGACATGACCACACCAGCTCAGGTTATCCTTACCCTCATCTTATATAACATTAGGCCTAAGTCTCACACTTCATCTACTACCCTGGATGTCACACCCTTGCTTCACTATATCCTCAGTAACCGTCAGGTTGACGTTGCAAGGATTATAGCTAATGAGATGAGGGTTGTGGCAGAAAGTGGTATCCTGCCGCCGGGTAAACCTAAGTGCCCACTACCTTTTCCTGGCTTGATTATGGGATTATGTAGAAAAGCCAGGATACACTTACCCACCCAAGTGGATGAAGAGATTAAAAACCCTATTGATGATAGATACATCAATAGGTACTGCTCTACCCCCTCTCCTACTGCCCCACCTTCCACTGCTGCTGGACCTTCTAGTTCTGCTGGACCATCTACAGTACCACCCCCTGCACCACAGGACCCTAGCCAACCTCAGGCCCCAACCTATCCACCATTGGACTTTTCTAGTTGGGATCCCTATCATATGACTGCTTATTCACATATCATGGCTCAGAATGAGTCAAACCACCGAGCTCTGACGACGATTCAGAGTCATATGCACGAGTCAGGCTACTCCACATGGACTCCAGCTTATTTCCAGGAGCATATTGCTTGGCCTGGGGACAGGCCATTCTATTCTGGAGGGGCAGGTGCAGATACTGGAGGTGATGATGCTGCTGATGATGATGATGACCATGGCGATGACTCCTCAGAGGCCACTCGGAGCATCGACCACGAGGCTGCAGACTTGATGGATTCAGACTTCATGGATTCAGATTGAGATCTTTTTGCAAGCTGCAGAATTTTGTTCTACATTTCTTTCGTTTTATTTATTATGCTTTGTACTTTTTAACTTTATTCATGCTATGTACTTTGTTTATGGTTATGTTTATGTACCATGGATAATTTATTTTGGTTATTATGTTATTATATTTTGGTTATTATATGTTTAAGTATATTATGCTTTATTTATGTTTTGTTATTTATTTTTTGTTAAATATTTTTGAAATATACCCAACATTGGAAAGAAAGATGACAAAGATTCAAAAGCTAAATGCTTGTTTGAAAGCAAAGCATTGAACTTAGAATCAGTTGAGTGATAATGATAGAATGAGTGATAAAAGCGCGCAGCTAAGGTACTCGTTTTCTTGTTTTTCTAGGTATATTCTTGAATGTGAATAAGTTCTTTACACACAAATTTAATCTATTCAGTTTTACACAAACACATGTTTAGTTTTGAACCAATTAGAACTAGCCGAAATGTGAGGAATCCTCAACCATTGTATATATATGCAGGAGACCAACATTTCATGTTTAACTCAGTTATTTTATGTTAAATCTATTGTTGTTTTAAATTGTATAAAAGTATTGAAATGATCAAGGCAATTTTTTTGAAATTGAGTGAAACACTTGACCAAATAAACCTACCCTGTGAGAAGTGAGTATCTGTTAACCCCTCTGAGCCTATTGAATCAGAATTGTTAGCCATGAACTGTCAATTTTCATAAGCTCAATTGCTTATTGAAATTGCCGGAGTTTGTAAAAAAATTCAGTTCATAGTTAACTCTTTATTAAATTCTGATATTTGCTTTCTTTTGAACCCTTATCCATCGTGTTTATTGACCTTTGCCAAAATGATAAAGGAACATTCGATTAGGGTGTCATTGAACTAAGTTGGGGAGAAAGGGAGGTTGTGTTAATGTCAAGTAGTGGTGAATGATGATAATTGATCTTGACAACAAGAAAAAGAGAAAGAGAAAGAAAAAGAAAAGAAAAAAGAAAGAAAAGAAAACCAAGAAAAAGGAAAGAGAAAAATAGAAAGGTTTTCAATAAATCAAAGAAAAAGTTGTCAAGATCAATCAAGAAAAGAAAAATTTGTAATTCACCAAGAGTTGTATTGGAATAAGGAGGAAGTTTGTAAATAGTGTGGGCACCTCGTTTTTTTAATGAAAAAAAACGCGCAATCCCCCGAGGACGTCCTCGAACGCTCGGAGGGCCTTTGTGAAGTCGCCACCAAAGTTTTTGTGTAAAGGGAACGTTGATAAACCCTTAACGATGAGGAAAAGGACTGGTCATCGCAACCATTGTCGGGTTCGGGAGTCGGTTACGCAAGGGGAAGGTATTAGCACCCCTCACGTCCGTTGTACTCAACGGGAACCTTCTATTTGGCTAAAGCTTGAATTATTTTTAAATGTTTTGCGCGCATGCTTATCTATGTCAAAAGAAAATATACTAAAAGGGGGGAAAAGAGATGAAAACAAACGAAGGGAAAAAAAGAAGTTTTTATTATTGCGCTTGACAAGATGTCGATCTTGCTCCTACGTATCTCCCGGTAGTCGGAGAATTCAAAGCGTACGTAGTTCTTTGGTAGAAAAAACGTACATGTGTTGGTTAATTTTAAATGGACGATGTTTTAACCGAATTCTTGCGATTTAAAC
The DNA here is from genome assembly GCA_018208015.1 of Medicago ruthenica. Classification (NCBI taxonomy): domain Eukaryota; kingdom Viridiplantae; phylum Streptophyta; class Magnoliopsida; order Fabales; family Fabaceae; genus Medicago; species Medicago ruthenica. The sequence goes on from CM031371.1 coordinate 4,404,519, forward strand.
GTAGCTTGTATGCTCGCGCTCGGGAGACTTATTAAGCGTATAACTTGTATGCTCGCGCTTGGGAGACTTATTAAGCGTTTGTTTACGAATCGCGCTAGAATTGTTAAAAGGTACATCCGTTGGGTAAAAGGGTTGAGTTGGTCGCTATGGGACCAAAATAGGTGCAATGGACTCAATCGAGTCAATCATTGACCGAGGAGACTCCAACGAGTCGGGGGATTGTTCGATTGATCCACTGGGATCAAGAACGGGTACAATGGACTCAATCGAGTCGAACATGGACCGAGTGACTCAAACGAGTCGAGGGATGGAATCTAGTGGCCACGGGGGACCAAAAGGTTCGGATTGACCACAAGGGGCCAAGATTTGGTTTGGTTATGGTTGGATATGTTAAAAAGGGAATGACGATTGTCCGAACGACGAGACATACGTCACGCATTCGTACAATCGGGGCAATGGAGAGACATACATCACACCATCCCTTTTTCATTCAAGTTTTTGGGTAGAATTCTTTTAGAAATCCCAAAGTATATCAAAACATTTGGTTTGAAAACCCAAAATGGAAAGATTTGATATTTTGCTAGAAAACGCACAAGTTCGGCTCATTTCGTGAATTGTTTGGAAAAGCGAACAAATTCGACGTATGTTCACGCTTGAGTTTTGAAAATCATGAACAATATTTATTGCTTAAGTTTGGATTTGAAATGATGAACATAGCTTGTTTGTTCATGTTGTTTTGAAAGATTGGGAGCATAACTTGTTTTGCAAGTTATCCACAAAATGTCACCCGGACTTGCGAATTTTCCAATATTGTGCAAAATCTTTGACCTGGTTTGAAAAACATGAGTTTTAAAACTCCTAGGTTCTGAGCTCTTGGGCTAGAACCTCAAAAATTGGCCATTTGGGCACCTAAACTCAGATTCTGAGTTCTGTCATGGTCGCTCTGCGACCATGACTTCGCACTGCGAACAATGCGAATTTTTGAGTTCAGAAGCTGTTTCTGAACTTTTGTTCAGAAACAACTTCTGAACACACTCAGGACCTTTTAGATGAGTGAAAAGCTTTGAGTTTTTGGGATGAAAAAGGCTGGACAAACCAGTTTTGATGTTTTGAAAACCTTGGGATTTCTTTGAAATTCAAAAGGGGTTTTTTAGAACCAAAAGGTTTTGGACCAAAATTAAGATGCAAACACAATTGTAAATGCAAGATCAGTACTTAGAATACTTACAGAGATCCTTAGCAAAGCTCCAGCTGCAATGGATTTGAATTGGTTGAAGGTTCTCACAAAGGTTTTGAATGTTGGTGATGGTTTTGAACTTTGAACTTGGCAAGGCTTTGTGTTTGATTGTTTTTTTTTGGTTGCTTGAGTAGTGTTTCTTTGCTCTCTGAATGCTCTATTTTCTGCTCTATCTTATGCTTATGCAATGCTCTATTTCCTCTTGCCTTGCATCTCTATTTATAGGCCAAAATGCAATCTCTAGTAATGATGAAAAAATCCTAGAACCTAGCTGATTTGTGGGCTAAATTCAGGCTATTTGGCTTTGCATTTAATGCTAATGGATAGAGGCAACCCTGCCTTGTGCCAAGGGTTAAGTCTTTGACTGATTTCAGCCACAAATTCAAAGGTTTTAGGATAGTAATGATGAGAAACATGGCTGAATTGCAATTGGCCAAGCTTGGGGATCAATCCTTGCAATCTCAATGGTTGATCAATAAAAACGTGCACTGTGATGTGCAGAGATTGGGGGATGAAAAAGGCTACAATTGGCTGGTGTGAGAGGGTGAAAAGCTGTTGCAAAACAGGGTAGGCACTCATGGCTTTTCCAAGTGAAAAATCCAGCTGGTTTGACTGGTTTTGGGGAAGCAAGCAGAAGGAAAGTCTTCAAGCAGGTGGCTGGCAACCTTGGGGTGGTTAACAGGTCACTTGGGAGGGACAAGAGCTGCCCAAGGGCAAGCCCACTTGCTTGTCACATGCTAGGTTGGAAGAAAAAGCTTCCAACCTTGGCATTAATGGCAAGTCTCTCATTTCTGGTTTTGCTTGGCCCAATTAGCCATGAATGCTGATTAAAATAAATATGGAAATGATATGCAACAAAATCTGGAATTAAATCAAAAACACCAAAAATCTGCAGAAAAATCGCAGACTTCGCAGTGCGAAGGGAGCTTCGCAGTGCGAAGTCATCATTTTTGAAATGTTGACTTTTCTGTTGACTTTGACTTTTTCTCCCTCTTTGATTTTTTTGATTTTTTTTTTGTTTTAAAATGCTTAGGACAAAATTGGGGTACTACAGCTGCCCCTACTTAATTGTGTCTTTGCATAGAGTGTGTGAGTGCCGAGGGCATCTCATGAACTCTTTGCGAAGATCAATTAGGTAAAAGAAGGACCCGAATTTTGTCCTTCGCGGAATGAAAAGATTGCAGTAAAAGTAAAATATGCAAATGCAATGATTTGAAAAGGTTGATCGTATCCAGCCGCTAACACTGGAGGTAGATCCACTGGGGATGAAGGTAATCGTATCCAGCCGCTTACACTGGAGGTAGACTCCTAAAGGCAAAGGTGATCTTATCTAGCCACTTACACTAGAGGTCGATACCTAAGGATAGGTAATCTTATTCAACCGCTAACACTGAAGGTCGATTCCTAAACAGGGGAGTGATCTTATTCAGCCGCTAACACTGAAGGTCGAACACTGAGGAAGGTGATCTTATCCAGCCGCTTACACTAGAGGTCGATACCTAAGGATAGGTAATCTTATTCAGCCGCTAACACTGAAGGGCGATTCCTAAACAGGGAAGTGATCTTATTCAGCCGCTAACACTGAAGGTCGAACACTGAGGAAGGTGATCTTATCTAGCCGCTTACACTAGAGGTCGATACCTTAAGATAGGTAATCTTATTCAGCCGCTAACACTGAAGGTCGATTCCTAACGGGGAAGTGATCTTATTCAGCCGCTAACACTGAAGGTCGAACACTGAGGAAGGTGATCTTATCTAGCCGCTTACACTAGAGGTCGATACCTTAAGATAGGTAATCTTATTCAGCCGCTAACACTGAAGGTCGATTCCTAACGGGGATGGTCTTACCCTAAATAGGTGCCTAGCTTTGAGCCAGAAAACATGATTGTATGATGCATGTTATGCTCCATGTTATGTAGTATGATATGCAATGCAATATGATATGAGATAGACTCAATCAAAGATTCCCGCTGGGGAATTGGGGACAGTTTGTGAAGGAGGTTCACTGGGGAACGCTTACTTAACTGTTGATGGAGGCTGGTGAACATGTGATATTCACTGGAGAATCCTTGTTGAGGATGCATGTTATGATTTATGAAATGCATGTGTATGAATGATTTGTATATGCATGCATGAATGATGATTGACATGATGCATGTATTATGTTATGCATGATATGTGGGATGCATGTTGAATGCTGGGAGTTAAGATTGGATGCCGAGCAAGGTCGGGCTTTTCCTGGGGATTTGTGTTTGTCTACCAATGATGGTTGGACTTTTTGTTTTGGGTTTGAGACTCCCTGGGGGATGTCAATAAGGTTTGGCTTCATGGGGATATAAGGATCATTTTGGAAGCATGATCGATATCCAGCCTTGTTTGGTGTTTGGATGTTTAGGGTGCTTACTGAGGAATTTTGTTCCTCTAACCCTTGGGGCTTTTGCGCTCCGTGTGCCGTGAGCTACGCACTTGCTTTTGCTGAAGAGCATAAGTCCTTTGGTGCAATATTTGGTGGGAAGTACCGCAATTCTTTCGAAATTTACACAAATTCAAATAAAACAACGTTTGTTTGTTTTTCTCTTTTTTGGAAGAAATTTCTTTTGTTTATTTCCCATGTTTTAAAGCATTCTATCATGAATAAAACAAAATTTTATGCGTTAATGAGAATGCAAAATAATAAAAGGAAATTTATTCAATGCAGATTAAACTTCTTGAATGGGTAAAAATACATGAAGTGAGAAGTGAGATAGAGAAAGACAAGAAAAAAAGCAAAAAGAAAATTGTTGGTTTTGGCACAACACATGCTATTTTCCTTATGACTTCGAGAGATTTTTTTTGGAAGATGCTCACGAGACCGATTCTTCTCCTCTTGAATCTTGTCCGGAGCTTGGATGCTGCAGTCATTGCCTTTCTTCTTTTGTTAACCCCTAACTTTTGCCTGGACCGCTCTTTCGAGTTTTCAATCCACCGGGGTGTATTTCCTTTTTTGATGTCCTTAATTTTTGCCTAGACCGCCTTTTCAGGTTTTCGATCTAGCAGGACGCTCTCTATTGCCTAAACCGCCTTTTCAGGTTTTCGATTTAGCGAGCTTTTTTTTTCTCTTCTTTTCTTTTTTTTCTTAGGCATAATACCTCTTGACTGCATCGGAGTTTATTGAGAGTGGGAACTCTTCTCCGTCCATGGTGGTGATGATCAGGGCTTCGCCTGAGAAGGCTTTCTTTACCACGTACGGCCCATCATAGCTGGGAGTCCACTTCCCGCGGGGATCTTTGTGGATAGGTAATATCTTCTTGAGCACTAGGTCTCCTTCTTTGAATTCTCGGGGATGGACCTTCTTGTCGAATGCTCTCTTGAGTCTCCTTTGATAGAGTTGTCCGTGACATATTGCCGTCAGACGCTTTTCCTCTATGAGATTCAGTTGGTCGAACCTTGTTTGAACCCATTCAGCTTCCTCTAGCTTGGTTTCCATCAAGACCCTTAACGAAGGAATTTCCACCTCTACGGGAAGCACAGCTTCCATACCGTATACTAAGGAGAAAGGGGTTGCCCCAGTTGAAGTGCGAATGGCTGTTCTGTAGCCATGTAGCGCAAAGGGAAGCATCTCATGCCAATCCTTATATGTTGTTACCATCTTTTGGATGATCTTCTTTATGTTCTTATTGGCTGCTTCTACCGCACCGTTCATCTTTGGTCGGTAAGGGGAGGAATTATGGTGCTCAATCTTGAAATCTTTGCACAACTCCTTCATTGTCTTGTTGTTCAGGTTTGCCCCATTATCGGTGATGATTTTGTGGGGCGTGCCGTAACGGCAAATGATTTCCTTCTTGATGAATCGGGCTACCACTTGTTTGGTTACGTTTGCATACGAAGCTGCTTCTACCCATTTGGTGAAGTAGTCGATGGCAACGAGGATGAAGCGATGTCCATTTGACGCTTTGGGCTCGATCATTCCAATCATGTCTATGCCCCACATAGAGAATGGCCAAGGTGAAGTCATGACGTTCAGTGGAGTTGGTGGTACATGCACCTTGTCGGCGTAAATCTGGCACTTATGACAAGTCTTGGCATAGTGGAAACAGTCAGCTTCCATGGTTAGCCAATAATAGCCCGCCCTTAGGATTTTCTTTGCCATTGCATGCCCATTGGCATGGGTTCCAAAAGATCCTCCGTGGATTTCTTTGATGAGCATGTCCGCTTCATGTTTATCCACACATCTGAGCAGGACCATGTCATAGTTTCTTTTGTAGAGGGTATTTCCACTGAGGAAGAACTGGGATGCCAATCTTCTGAGGGTTCTCTTGTCGGTGAGCGAGGCACTGTCTGGATACTCTTGCTTTTCAAGGTATCGCTTGATGTCGTAGTACCAAGGTTTGTTGTCAAGTCCTTCTTCGACTGCTGCACATACAACCGGTTTGTCTCTACGATCCATCTTTATGATTGGTGCTTCATTGTAGAAATTTACTTGGTACATTGATGATAATGTAGCCAAAGCATCCGCCACCTGGTTTTCTTCTCGAGGTATGTGATGGAAGTTGATTTCATCAAAATGCTCAATCATCTCTACAATCCGGGCTCGGTAGGGAATTAAATTGGGATGTTTTGTTTCCCATTCTCCTTTGACTTGATAGATGACTAAGGCCGAGTCACCGTATACTTCAAGGTTTTTGATCCTTAGATCAATTGCTGCTTCGAGGCCTAGGATACATGCTTCATATTCTGCCATGTTATTGGTGCAGTCAAAGCATAACCTTGCTGTGAAGGGTTGGTATCCATTTCTTGGAGAGATTAAAACTGCTCCAATTCCGTGCCCCATGGCATTTGAGGCGCCGTCGAAAGCGAGCTTCCATCGAGCTCTTGGTTCTGGCCCTTCGTCATCGCTTGTGACTTTTTCGTCATTCAAAGCTACGACATCTTCATTCGAGAAGTCGAATTGTATGGGCTGATAATCCTCCAATGGTTGGTGAGCAAGGTGCTCGGATAAAACACTCCCTTTGATGGCTTTTTGAGCAACGTATTGGATGTCGTACTCAGACAGCAACATTTGCCAACGGGCTATCTTTCCTGTGAGGGCAGGCTTTTCGAAGATGTACTTGATGGGATCCATCTTTGATATCAACCAAGTTGTATGGGTCAACATGTATTGCCTTAGGCGTCGAGCAGCCCATGCTAAAGCGCAGCAAGTCTTTTCAAGTGAAGTATACCTTGTTTCACAGTCGGTAAACTTCTTGCTTAGGTAGTAGATTGCGTGCTCTTTTCTTCCCGTTTTATCTTGTTGTCCTAACACACAACCCATTGATCCTTCAAGTACGGTTAGGTATAAGATAAGGGGTTTACCCGAAACCGGAGGTATTAAAATTGGTGGTTCTTGCAGGTATTGTTTGATCTTGTCAAACGCCTCTTGGCAATCCTCATTCCAATGAATGGCTTGGTTTTTCCTTAGCAGCTTGAAGATTGGTTCGCAGGTAGCTGTCATGTGTGAGATGAACCTAACGATGTAGTTCAATCTTCCTAAGAAACCCCGGACTTCTTTCTCGGTATTTGGCGCTGGCATTTCTTGGATGGCCTTTACCTTGTCGGGATCCACTTCGATACCTCTTTGGCTGACGATGAAGCCCAATAACTTTCCGGATCTAACGCCAAATGTGCACTTGTTAGGATTTAAGTGCAGCTTGAATTTTCTTAAGCGTTCGAAAAGCTTTTGTAGATGGACTAGATGATCCTCCTCCGTTCGGGATTTGGCAATCATGTCGTCGACGTAGACCTCAATTTCCTTATGGATCATGTCATGGAAAAGAGTCACCATTGCTCTTTGGTATGTTGCTCCGGCGTTTGTTAATCCGAAAGGCATTACCTTATAGCAGAATGTCCCCCACGGGGTGATGAATGTGGTTTTCTCCATGTCCTCTAGGGCCATCTTGATTTGGTTATATCCCGAGAAGCCATCCATAAAGGAAAAGACTGAGAATTGGGCTGTGTTGTCCACCAATATGTCGATGTGTGGTAGCGGGAAATCATCCTTTGGGCTTGCTCTATTCAAGTCCCGATAATCTACACACATTCTAACTTTGCCATCCTTCTTCGGAACTGGCACAATGTTGGCAACCCATGTTGGATACTTGGTTACGGCTAAGAAGCCGGCATCAAATTGCTTTTTGACCTCTTCTCTGATCTTGAGAGCCATATCAGGTCGAGTTCTTCTCGATTTCTGCTTCACTAGCGGGCATTCCGGCTTGAGTGGCAGCTTATGTACAACGATGTTAGGGTCTAAACCCGGCATGTCTTGGTACGACCAAGCGAATACGTCCACGTACTCTTGCAGAAGCTTAATCAACTTTCCTTTCACTTCTTCATGCAGGGAGGCTCCTATCTTGACTTCTTTCTTATCCTCTTCGGTCCCCAAGTTGACCTTTTCAACTGATTCTTGGTGAGGTTGTATTACCCTATCCCCTTGATTTGCAAGTCTAGACAATTCTTCAGGCGGTTCATAATCGTCCTCTTCATCATCTTCCGTTTGATTAATCGGGAAATCGAAGTCATAAGGGATTAAGGCAGTGTTGTTTTTGGAGGGTGGATTTGTAGATCTGCATGAGTATGATTTTTTTTAGGCTTTTTGTAGAAATTTTTTTTTAAAACAAATGCAAAAAAGAAAAAAGACTCAAATGAACATAAAAGAGTGATTTTATTCATGATTGAAAATAACTTTTAAAACATGGGGGCCCCACACGACTAATCATTTGCCTTGGGCAGAGCTAAATGATTTTTCAAAAACAAAAAAAACAAACATGGTTTATTACTTGATCCTGGTAATGATCTCGGGAATTGCGATAGCCCTCCAATTGTTCAAAGCTTCATCCGAAGCGCAACGGTACACCAAATCAGGCACGTCTTCATCTACGTCTTCAAGTAGAGCCACTTGATCTTCATTGATAAATCCCGCACTGATGAATGTTTCCGAAATGGGGAAGATCCCTTGTTTTGGAGGCTTTGAGAAAGTTTCGGCTGATGGATGATACCCCAACCCGAAGCGATTCTTCTTTTCCGGTATGTCCACTAATTTGTCCCATCCGGTAGGTCGGCTTTCTTCTAGGGCCTCTCTTATTGCCCTCCATGATGACATGGCTGTCCTAGCCTCTTTCTTGGGCTTTGAGCTCAAAGTCACGACATTCGCCACTTCCAAAGACTGGAATGGAACATCCACAGCTTCTTCGTCCGTTTCTATATAACGGAATGATGAGAGATGGCTTACCATCATGTCCTCTTGCCCGGAAACTACAATCATTTGGTTATCAATGATGAACTTAAGCTTCTGGTGCAGAGTAGAGGTAATGGCTCCGGCCGCATGAATCCATGGTCGTCCGAGAAGACAACTGTATGTTGGATTAATATCCATGACTTGGAAGGTTATGGTGAAAACCTTAGGCCCGATTTGGACTGGTAAGTCGATCTCCCCTACGACGGCTCTTCTTGACCCATCGAAAGCTTTTACGACCAAGGCACTGGGCTTCATTACTGTCCCTTCACATGATAGCTTGAGGAGGGTAGTCTTGGGCATGACATTCAATGATGACCCCCTGTCCACTAGCACTCGAGAGAGGATGTGGTCCATGCATTTCACGGAGATATGTAAGGCGCGGTTATGAATGTGCCCCTCGTCGGGTAGCTCATCGCCATTGAAACCCAAGTACCTACTTGAGGTAATATTTCCGACTATCCCGTCGAATTGGTCCACAGGCATGTCCTTGGTGACATGTGCCTCACTGAGGATCCGCAGCAGTGCTTCTCGGTGTGCTTCCGAGCTTAGTAGTAAGGATAGCATGGAGATCTTGGAGGGAGTTTGACCTAGCTGGTCAATAATTTTATACTCGCTCTTTTGGATTATCCTTAGGAACTCTTCGGCCTCTTTTTGCGGGGTTGTTTTTTGAGAAGGCCCCGCTTGGTTCTCTTCTTCCTCCACGCTCTTTTCTTTGAGCGGCTCTCTTGGTAGTACGGCTGGCGTCTTCCCGAGTTCTTTCGGAGCGAAGACTCTACCACTTCTGGTTATTCCTCCAACACCGGTAATGTTAGTGATGCTGGGCTTGATTTTGGCTAGTGGTTTTCCTTCCACATAGGCCACAAGTTGGTAATTCCATGGTACCCTCTTCGTGCTTTCAAAAGAGAAGGGTGCAGGTACGTGGAATGTTATGGTTTGTATAGGCATTGGTACCTCTCTCCTTTGGTATGGGATTTCGAGAGGTTTTGGGTCGTGAGACTCCAAGGTAGCAATGTCCGTGCCATCCTTTATATAGCCAATTTGGATCCAACCTTGGTCCATTAGCTCTTGAAGACAACTCTTCAACTCTTCGCACTTGTCCGGGTTGATTATGCAGGCTTCACAGTTGGCGTGCATTTCCTCGAACAAACCAAAACCAGTTAGACGCTCCCTTATGGTTGACAGGGGAGTCTTAACATTGGCTACCCTCTTGATTGGACCAAAGTCCTCTTGTTCCTCCACCGCATTTACAGATGGACCCGCATGCCCCGGCAATGGGTTATTTTTTACATTGGGGTTTTCCTCTTTGAAGGATAATAGCTTCTTGTCAATAAGGTCCTGAACCTTGTGTTTGAAAACTCTACAGTTCTCGACATTGTGCCCCACGGTTCCTGCGTGGTAGTCACATTTTGCATTTGTGTCGTACCAATGTGGATATGGTGGCGACATTGGTGGTAGTAGTCTTGGCTCAACCATCCCCTTTTGGATTAGATATGGCAAGATTTGACCATAAGGCATAGGTACAGGATCAAACTGCCTATTGTTATAATTGTTCCTCGGGCCCGCTTGGTTCCTTGATGGGTACCCGCCTTGTTGTTGCTGCTGTTGATTTTGCTGAGGCAACACTACTGGTTGTCGAGGTGGAGTTGCGGGAATCACTTGAGGTGAGTAACGCCCTTGAGCCGTTGCTGCTGCCACATAAGGATAGTGGTAGTGAGGCATTTGATTTGGTGGTGGGCAAGACGGTCCCACTAGAACAGCATTCGTCTCCCCCTCTTTCTTTTTGTGAAAGTTGCTGGGGGGTCTCCTAGCTCCACTTTGAGCTTCTAGAGGGCCTTGGATCTTTCCTCTCTTTACTCCGTCCTCTATTCTTTCACCAATCATGACTAGATCGGAAAAGCCGGAAGATGTGCTTCCAATCATCTTGTCATAATATGGGCCTTGAAGCGTGCCCATAAAGGTGTCAACAAGCTCCCTTTCCAATAATGGTGGTTGTACACGAGAAGCTAGTTCTCTCCACCGCTGAGCGTACTCCTTGAAGGACTCATTGCTTCTTTGCAGGAGGTTTTGTAGTTGCATCCTATTTGGAGCCATGTCCAAATTATATTTGTATTGCTTTAGGAAGGCATCGGCTAGATCCTTCCAAGTTTGGACATGGGTACGCTCAAGCTGCATGTACCAATCCAAGGACGCTCCGCTTAAACTATCTTGAAACACATGCACCATGAGTTTCTCGTTCATTGCGTAAGCTGCCATCTTCCTACAGAACATCCGTAGATGGTTCCGAGGGCATTGTATTCCCTTGTACTTCTCGAAGTCCGGTGTTTTGAACTTCGGAGGGATTACCACGTCGGGCACTAGGCACATGTCCAAAGCGTTGTGGGCACCGTATGAACTGAACCCTTCGACAGCTTTCAACCTTTCTTCCAAAACTCGATACATTTGGGTGGTATCATTGTCTTGGTGGGTGGTGTCGGGAGCAGATTGCCTTGGCTGACTATTTTCCACATCATGGGGAATCACCTCATGCTGAGTAGTGGAAGTTCCTTGAGGGCGACGCTCTTCATTCCTTACGGGGATTGTGAGCGGTGGTGGAGGGGGTCCATGGCCCTCATTTTCGAATGGTGGGGTATAATTCAAAGGTAAACCATAAAGAGGCCATTGCACATTGGATGCATCCGTTACTGGGCGAGGATTACTTTCTCGGGCCGATAGAGTTTGCATTAACTCTAGCATCTGATCCATCTTCCCCTTCATTCCATCAACCTCTTCTCTCAAAGCCGCTTGAGTTTGTTCCAAATTGTCCATGATCTTTTGTTTGTTAGCTCGTGTTCCGTACGAGTGTTGGAGATCTGGTTCTTGGACCGAGGGCTTTCGGGGTTTTCGGGCTATGATTGCTTTGAACTGTTTTTAGGGAAATGAATGAGTTTTTTTTTGAAAAAAATGCATGAAGATGCATGTGGATGTATGTATGCGATGAGTATGCAAAATATGCGTGTTTTTTTTTTTGCTTTATGAAGGAAATTAAAGGTGCACAATTAATATTAGCAATTCGAAATATTAAAGACCGGGAAATTGATTACGCTTCAAAATATATTTGATTAAATAACATTTGTTTACAAAGTGTAACTAATGCTATTACAAAATCAAATAGCCGCTCGCTTCTCGGCTTTGCTCATCTCCTCCCTATAGAAATCTATGGTGTCCTTGCAGAACTTTATAAACTTCTGGATCTCCATAGGGATGACAAAGTAGGGCATGACCATCTCGGCCTCCGCTAGCCTCTTTGGAAGTTGGGTGATTACCAAGTTCGAGAATGCAACCAATTTAGTGAAATCCTCACTTAACCGGGTGGCGTCTTGCCATACACACTCAATCACTTCCTTGCGCTGGTCTAGCTTGACTCTTGCACTTCTAATGTCATCATGTAGTTGTGCAATATGGTCCTCGTGAGCTCTTGCAATCTTGTCGAAGTACTCTTCGAATTTCTTGATGTCTTCTTCGAGACGATTGCACTTTAGCCTCCCCTGATGAGAAAGGCTCTCATGTCTTTGCCGTTGGACGCGTTCGGCTTGAAGCTGCTCTTTGTAGTTTTTAACTACTTCTTGGAGCTGTTGATTTTTCTCTTGAAATTTCAACCTCCATTTCCGTTGAGCTTCGATGGCTAGTTCGCCGAATTTCTTGAGCTCTTGGTTGGAATGTAAGATTCTTTCCAACTCTTCGTCCTTGGCCACAAGGTTGGCATCCGCACTAACCAAGCCGCCTCCTATCCAATCTCTCTTCCCTTCGGAGATTCTTAGCCGTTTTTGGCACACTAGGAGAGAATTTGATACTTCATCACGATCTCTCTTCGTCCTAGTGATTTCTCCTAAAGCTTGGAGGTGCTTCAATTCTAAGTCTCGAATTTTAGCCTTGAGCTCTTCCTCCACTTTGTTGGGAACGGTTATGCTTGGCTTAGGAATCTTGAGCTTGAAGACGAGCGTGTTTTTATTTCCGGAATCCATATTTCTTTTTGCTAATATTTGGTTGTTCTTTTTAAATTCCTATAAAGCAAAATGATGCAAAAATTACTTTCATGAATGCAAATGATATGCAAGGGTATGGTTTATGAAGGTTCGGAACTTCCCCCCATCCTCACATGTAGGCTCTAAAAGGTGAAATATCCTAAGAAGAGGTCCTTAGAGTCATAGATCTCACATGGAATTAGGGTTGTCTATGGACATACGTCGACATGACTTCAATTAATTCCACGTGAAAATCTCCTCTAAGCGGGGTTGGGCATCCTACCTCACGGACATACGTCAACGCGGGCTTCCGCACACAACCTCCTTCTAACTTAGTTTTTTTCTCAAGCTCGGGTAGAGAGCCTCACACGTTCGGCATTAACCCCAACAATGTGGAGTAACATCACTCAAGTAACCCCCGCATTTGATATATATATATGATATGAATATAAAGCAAAATAAAACAAATATAAACATAAAGCATAGATATGACATGGATAAAAAAAAGCATGGCGCGCAAAGAAAATAAAAATAATTGGCTTTAAAAGCCAAATAGATTAGGCTTGACTCGCTAGTGGGAAAAGGGTCCCCAGTGAAGTCGCCAGCTGTGGGCACCTCGTTTTTTTAATGAAAAAAAACGCGCAATCCCCCGAGGACGTCCTCGAACGCTCGGAGGGCCTTTGTGAAGTCGCCACCAAAGTTTTTGTGTAAAGGGAACGTTGATAAACCCTTAACGATGAGGAAAAGGACTGGTCATCGCAACCATTGTCGGGTTCGGGAGTCTGTTACGCAAGGGGAAGGTATTAGCACCCCTCACGTCCGTTGTACTCAACGGGAACCTTCTATTTGGCTAAAGCTTGAATTATTTTTAAATGTTTTGCGCGCATGCTTATCTATGTCAAAAGAAAATATACTAAAAGGGGGGAAAAGAGATGAAAACAAACGAAGCGAAAAAAAGAAGTTTTTATTATTGCGCTTGACAAGATGTCGATCTTGCTCCTACGTATCTCCCGGTAGTCGGAGAATTCAAAGCGTACGTAGTTCTTTGGTAGAAAAAACGTACATGTGTTGGTTAATTTTAAATGGACGATGTTTTAATCGAATTCTTGCGATTTAAACGTAGCTTGTATGCTCGCGCTCGGGAGACTTATTAAGCGTATAGCTTGTATGCTCGCGCTTGGGAGACTTATTAAGCGTTTGTTTACGAATCGCGCTAGAATTGTTAAAAGGTACATCCGTTGGGTAAAAGGGTTGAGTTGGTCGCTATGGGACCAAAATAGGTGCAATGGACTCAATCGAGTCAATCATTGACCGAGGAGACTCCAACGAGTCGGGGGATTGTTCGATTGATCCACTGGGATCAAGAACGGGTACAATGGACTCAATCGAGTCGAACATTGACCGAGTGACTCAAACGAGTCGAGGGATGGAATCTAGTGGCCACGGGGGACCAAAAGGTTCGGATTGACCACAAGGGGCCAAGATTTGGTTTGGTTATGGTTGGATATGTTAAAAAGGGAATGACGATTGTCCGAACGACGAGACATACGTCACGCATTCGTACAATCGGGGCAATGGAGAGACATACGTCACACCATCCCTTTTTCATTCAAGTTTTTGGGTAGAATTCTTTTAGAAATCCCAAAGTATATCAAAACATTTGGTTTGAAAACCCAAAATGGAAAGATTTGATATTTTGCTAGAAAACGCACAAGTTCGGCTCATTTCGTGAATTGTTTGGAAAAGCGAACAAATTCGACGTATGTTCACGCTTGAGTTTTGAAAATCATGAACAATATTTATTGCTCAAGTTTGGATTTGAAATGATGAACATAGCTTGTTTGTTCATGTTGTTTTGAAAGATTGGGAGCATAACTTGTTTTGCAAGTTATCCACAAAATGTCACCCGGACTTGCGAATTTTCCAATATTGTGCAAAATCTTTGACCTGGTTTGAAAAACATGAGTTTTAAAACTCCTAGGTTCTGAGCTCTTGGGCTAGAACCTCAAAAATTGGCCATTTGGGCACCTAAACTCAGATTCTGAGTTCTGTCATGGTCGCTCTGCGACCATGACTTCGCACTGCGAACAATGCGAATTTTTGAGTTCAGAAGCTGTTTCTGAACTTTTGTTCAGAAACAACTTCTGAACACACTCAGGACCTTTTAGATGAGTGAAAAGCTTTGAGTTTTTGGGATGAAAAAGGCTGGACAAACCAGTTTTGATGTTTTGAAAACCTTGGGATTTCTTTGAAATTCAAAAGGGGTTTTTTAGAACCAAAAGGTTTTGGACCAAAATTAAGATGCAAACACAATTGTAAATGCAAGATCAGTACTTAGAATACTTACAGAGATCCTTAGCAAAGCTCCAGCTGCAATGGATTTGAATTGGTTGAAGGTTCTCACAAAGGTTTTGAATGTTGGTGATGGTTTTGAACTTTGAACTTGGCAAGGCTTTGTGTTTGATTGTTTTTTTTTGGTTGCTTGAGTAGTGTTTCTTTGCTCTCTGAATGCTCTATTTTCTGCTCTATCTTATGCTTATGCAATGCTCTATTTCCTCTTGCCTTGCATCTCTATTTATAGGCCAAAATGCAATCTCTAGTAATGATGAAAAAATCCTAGAACCTAGCTGATTTGTGGGCTAAATTCAGGCTATTTGGCTTTGCATTTAATGCTAATGGATAGAGGCAACCCTGCCTTGTGCCAAGGGTTAAGTCTTTGACTGATTTCAGCCACAAATTCAAAGGTTTTAGGATAGTAATGATGAGAAACATGGCTGAATTGCAATTGGCCAAGCTTGGGGATCAATCCTTGCAATCTCAATGGTTGATCAATAAAAACGTGCACTGTGATGTGCAGAGATTGGGGGATGAAAAAGGCTACAATTGGCTGGTGTGAGAGGGTGAAAAGCTGTTGCAAAACAGGGTAGGCACTCATGGCTTTTCCAAGTGAAAAATCCAGCTGGTTTGACTGGTTTTGGGGAAGCAAGCAGGAGGAAAGTCTTCAAGCAGGTGGCTGGCAACCTTGGGGTGGTTAACAGGTCACTTGGGAGGGACAAGAGCTGCCCAAGGGCAAGCCCACTTGCTTGTCACATGCTAGGTTGGAAGAAAAAGCTTCCAACCTTGGCATTAATGGCAAGTCTCTCATTTCTGGTTTTGCTTGGCCCAATTAGCCATGAATGCTGATTAAAATAAATATGGAAATGATATGCAACAAAATCTGGAATTAAATCAAAAACACCAAAAATCTGCAGAAAAATCGCAGACTTCGCAGTGCGAAGGGAGCTTCGCAGTGCGAAGTCATCATTTTTGAAATGTTGACTTTTCTGTTGACTTTGACTTTTTCTCCCTCTTTGATTTTTTTGATTTTTTTTTTGTTTTAAAATGCTTAGGACAAAATTGGGGTACTACAAATAGATTGAATGTTCCTCTTGCTTGGCCATTTGAATTCAATATCCCACATATGACAATTCTTTTGTAACCTAGCCCAATTACAACCCTTAAAGACCTTATGATCAATGCCTTTTATGCTTTTAGAAATGATAATTAGATGGACACATAATTTGATTGGAATGCTATCATGTTTGTTGGATGAGTGTTCATACCCTCACAATAGATTTCAATGTGTTCATATACTTTATATAGAAGTGTGTTAGGTTTGGTTCAAATTTAAACATGTTGCTTGTTTAGGATTATGTGATTTGATTCTTTGTGTTTAGAACTAGTTCACATTCATAGTATGTATCTCGTTTAATGAGAAACTTAACTCTAGCTTGCGCAGTCACGTATGAATCATTCATCTGATACTTGTTTTCTTCAAACTTTTGATTCTTTTGCTCATTATTTGAAACATTGGTTAGAGCTTGTTTCCTTATTTGTAGCGTCCTTTGTTTGAGGACAAACAAAGATTTAAGTTGGGGAGTGTGATAAGTGCCAGAATTTGGTTAAAATGCACATTTAATTTAGGCATTTATGTTACTTGTTTTACAAGTTATCATAGGATAAGCTCATAATTTATCATTTAATGTCAAATTTGTGATCCTATGCCTTACCCCATCTAATATTGCAGGAATTGCATGCTTGAATCTGAATGAGCAAAGAATTATGAAGAAATGATCAAAGCTCATCGCTACAAGCGCACGCTCCATCGCTACAAGCGAGGATAGGCAGGGAATTTCAGAGCTTCATCGCTTCAAGCGCTAGATGCCTCGCTACAAGCGAGCTTAGGCAGGGAAATTGGAGAGTTCATCGCTACAAGCGATGGACCGGTCGCTTCAAGCAACCAAGGGCGGTTTAATGCTCCATACTGACGTGGAGCTTTCCCATTGGCCAGGGAACTTCATCGCTACAAGCGACCAGCTCATCGCTTGTAGCGAGCGTGCAAAATCTCAGTTTTATAAAAGCTTTTTTAGCTCACTTTTCAGAGAGAACTGGATCATTGACTAATTCCATTTTGGGGATTGCTTTTATT
Organism: Medicago ruthenica; assembly: GCA_018208015.1. NCBI lineage: Eukaryota > Viridiplantae > Streptophyta > Magnoliopsida > Fabales > Fabaceae > Medicago > Medicago ruthenica. The sequence continues at coordinate 4,421,474 of CM031371.1, forward strand.
ACAGTTTAGTAATAGTTTAGGACTTAGTTTTTAGGGCTAGAAGCTATGATCTTCAAAGATCAAAAGTGATTGAATTGTGGAATCAACCAAAGGCTTTGGGAAATCAAGACTTAGGCTATGATCTTCATCTTTTCTCTACTCTTTTGTATAGTTGTCATGAAAATGAACAACTAACTTCCCTTTGTTGGGATTGGAGGTAATCTTTATAGTTTTGATGTAATCCATGATTATGTGAATATATGGTTTTAGCAATTTATGTGTTTTTGAAGTTATTCTTGATTTTCATTCTCATGCTTGATTCAATTGATATTGACAAATACTTTTGAATCTATGTTTAGAATAATCTTCTATCAAAATAAGAAAATCTAGAAATGGATTTGGGTTTTGATAATTACATTAAGTATTGGATCGTAAAGCTTTCGAATCGTTTAATAGATTGAGAAATCGTCGATTAAACGATACGATCGATCTCACAATGTCATTTGGGAAATCAATGACGTTGTCGAGCGATACGTGATATTTTCGCTAAAACGCTAAAATTCATATGCATGATTTATAGATTATATTCGATGCAAGATTGATGAACTCCAATTTCAACGCTTTTATTCCCTATTACTTGTCGTTTTATTTCTGTTTTTAAGTTCAATTCGTTTTATGTAACCAATCGTACAAACCCTTAACTCAAAACAATATCGATTGTTGAACGGTTCGAAGTAGCGCACCTAATCCCTGAGGAGACGATAATTGAAAATACTTACTTTTGTGCTTCAACAGCTTCGACCACATGAAAAGAATTATCCAACTCATGATTTAGAGTTAGCTTCAGTTGTGTTTGCTTTGAAAATCTGGAGACATTATTTGTATGGACCACAATTTGATGTTTTCAGTGATCATAAAAGTCTAAAGTATCTCTTTGATCAAAAAGAGCTAAATATGAGACAAAGGAGATGGATGAAGTTCATTAAAGATTATGATTTTGAACTCCAATATCATCCGGGAAAAGCAAATGTTGTAGCAGATGCATTAAGTAGAAAAACCTTACATATTTCCGCCATGATGGTGCGAGAGATGGAACTTATTGAAAAACTTAGGGATTTGAATTTAGGAATGAATGTGGTAAATAACCGACTTCAGATGAACATGATTATTGTTACTTGTAGTTTATTAGAACAAATCAAAGACAAGCAAGAAGTGGATGAATACCTTCAAGAAAGAATGAGATTAAAAGAACAAGGAAAGATTGCAGAGTTTAAGAAGGACACTGATGGAGTTATTAAATTTCAAGATAGAATATGTGTCCCCGATGATAGCGAGATAAAGAAGTTAATTTTAGAAGAGGCACACAAGAGCAAGCTAAGTACACATCCAGGAACAACAAAAATGTACCAAGATCTTAAGAGGATGTATTGGTGGCCAAAAATGAAGAAGAAAATATCATGTTACGTGGCAACCTGTCTAACTTGTCAGAAAGCAAAGATTGAACATCAAAGACCGGCAGGAATGCTACATATTCCAGAATGGAAATGGGATGGTATAGCTATGGATTTTGTGGTAGGATTACCAAAAACGCCTAAGGGGCATGATTCAATTTGGGTAATCATCGATAGGTTAACCAAGTCAGCACATTTTTTGCCAATTGGTATAAAATATTCATTGGAAAGATTGACTCAACTATACATCAAGGAAATAGTCAGATTGCATGGAGTACCCTCAAGCATAATTTCAGATAGAGACCCGAGGTTTACCTCAAGATTTTGGGGAAGTCTTCATCAAGCAATGGGTACAAAGTTGAAAATGAGTTCTGCATATCATCCGCAGACGGATGGACAATCAGAGCGCACAATTGAATCCTTATAAGATTTATTGAGAGCTTGTGTCTTAGAACATTCAGGAAACTGGGATGAACTATTGCCACTAATTGAATTTACTTATAACAATAGTTTTCATTCTAGTATAGGCATGGCTCCATATGAAGCGTTATATGGACGTAGATGCAGAACACCTTTATGTTGGTATGAGACAGGAAAAAATCTTGTTTTAGGACCAGAAGTAGTACAACAAACCACCGAGAAAATAAAGATGGTTCAGGAGAAAATGAAAACATCACAAAGCAGACAGAAAAGTTATGCTGACAAAAGGAGAAGACCCCTTGAATTCCAAGCAGATGATCACATATTCTTGAAAGTCACGCCAACGACTGGGGTTGGTAGCGTTATGAAATCTAGGAAACTTACACCGAAATTTATTGGGCCTTATCAAATTCTTCAACGAGTCGGCCCTGTAGCCTACCAAGTTGCCTTGCCTCCATTTCTTTCAAACCTTCATAATGGTTTTCATGTTTCACAGTTAAGAAAATATATTCCAGACTCTTCTCATGTCATTGAGCCTGATACAGTACAGTTAAAAGAAAACTTAACATATGAGACTCTACCTGTTAGAGTCGCAAATAGGAAAATGAAGCAGCTCAGGGGTAGGCAGATTCCTTTGGTAAAAGTGATATGGAATGAGACGAGTGGAGATGTTACATGGGAATTAGAAGAGAACATACGAGAAAAATACCCGTACCTGTTTTAAGGTAAGCAAATTTCGAGGACGAAATTTTATTAAGTAGGGGAAAATTGTAACGTCCCATTTTTTAAATATTATATTTTTAGTAAAATATACATTATAGCAATAATTAGTATTAGTTTGAGAAAATATGTTACATATAGTCTATTTAGCAAAATGTGAAGTTTCATTAGTTATATATATGTGGAGCATTTAGTAACTAAAACTTATTAATTAATTTAGAAATAATATAAGGAAAGGCAAGTAAATAAACTGGACATCTTTTACAAATGAACCAATAGTAGTAACTATATGCATGCATGTGTTAACGATATAGTAACTAGATGCATAAAAATTTTTTTACAAATGAACTAACAAGGGTAACTAGATACATTTATGTTCTGAACAGTAACTAGGTACAAAGAACTAGAATAAAAAAATGTAAGAAATAAGCACATGTGCAATGAACCTATTAAATGGTAAATTTGACTTTATCTTAAGTAACTACAGGGCTCACTTAATTAAATGACACCTTGCACTAATTTTAACCATTAGATGAACTTTTTACTCTTCCATTTCTACTATAAATACCCACACCCTTGGCTTAAGTTATTCACACAACAAACCAACAATATTCCACTATACAAACTAAATACGATCAGCCACTTTCTTCAGCCTTCCTAAAGCTAATAAGCTTTCATTAAGTGGAGTTGTGCACCTCATTAGGAGATTCTGAAGGTGAAACTATTTCATATTTATTTCTACTACACATTTTGTTTATTGTCATACCCCAATTTTTGACCTAAAATTTCTTTTTTACTCGTCTCTTGGTTCGAAATTTTTTCGTCGTTTCAGACGAAATTTCGGCAGAGAGGTATTTTAAAATACCTCATTTTTTTGGTTCTGAAGGCGACATTTTTATTATTTTTATTTGTCATTTTTACTTTTTATTTCTTTTTATTTTTTAGCTTTATTATTTTCCTTTTTTATTATTATCTTTTTTTTATTTATTTATTTTATTTTTCGTTTTTTTTCTTCTATTGTTTTTTTAAAGGTCAGACTTTCCATTTTAATGTGTTTTAAGGACAATTTCAATGGTTGCCTTTTTGATATTTTGCTGATTAATTAGCATTATTGTCCATCATTGGCCTTAATTGGCATTGACCACCATTTGTATCATAAGAAGGGGGAATCAGGGAGAAACCGGAGGGGATGGAAAACACACACAGGATCAAAGAAAGCAAAAAGCAATATCAGTAACCATCTCACAAACACACTCACGATACCAACCCACAAACCACTGTTCATGCAGTAGCAATACCAATTGACCATCACTCATCACCACTCACAAACTCACGCCTCCACCCCTCTCACACAACAGTCACAACCCCACTTCTCCCTACCACTCTCAAACCCTAACCACATACACCTCCACACAAAATCAATTCAACCCTTCACCACCATTACACAACCGCACATCACTCACCACACATCACCCTCAGCCAACAAGACAACCAGCCACCACTACACTATTCACGGCCAAACCTCCCTCATCACACCAACCACTCAACCACACGCCTCCCTCTCCTAACCCAGCCAAACTACGAAACCAAACAGCCTTAACAATCCCTAGCCGCGGCCTCCACCCCATACCAGCCACACACACTCAGCCAAAGCACTACCAAAACCCACAGTAACATACAGCCTAACCACCCACAAACAACCACCGCGGCCTCCCCCTCACCCACGATCAAATCCAAACCATACCACACGCCACCAACAGCCCAAGAACCGAACATAAAAACCCAGCAAAAAGGTATTTTTTCTAAAAGATTTCCAACCTAGATCTAGGTAGTTTCATAAGGAATTTGAAAAATCTAGTGTCAGAATTGTGGAGAGGAAAGAAAAGGATATTTGGAAAACGATTTTTTTTTTTTAAAAAAGGAATTTTTTTAGTTCCGGCACGGTGGCGCCGCCGTCTAGGCCGGCGGCCACCGCGCCGGAAAACAGTCCGGCAGGCGTGTTCTTAGAGGGAAGGAGGAGAGAGTTTTGTGAGAGAAGAGTTTAGAGAGAGAGTAAGAAGAGGAAAAATGAATAGAAAAACCAGAAAAACAATTTAAAGCCCTCCCAAAACACTAAGCCCACTCGGCCCAGTTTCCTCCTTTTCTGATTTTCCTTCTTTCTGTTTCTCACACTCCCCCTTTTGCTTACAGCACCCCCCTTTTTCCTTTTTTTTTTTTTTATTTTCTTTATCATTTCTTGCATTTTACTTTTTAATTCCTTATTTATTCTCATGCATTTTATTTCATGATACTTATCTCATAGTATTTCATGCATTTTTTTTTATTTTTTTTATTATTATTTTTTCTTTTATTTCATGCATTTTTATTTCTTTGTTTATATTTAGCATATTTATTTTATTGCATTTGCAATTTTATCTTTATTTATTATCCCGTTTTTATTCTAGTAGAATGTATTTAGGACCAATGTAAATATGAATGAGAATTTGCACTGACACTCACTTTATTTATTCTGCTTTACGTCTTTTATTTCTTTTTTTATTTATTTCGCTTTACAAAAAAAAATACAAAAATATTTAGGTTAGCTTAATTTTCAAAGGGATTTCGTGGTGATCCAACGTCACCACGGAAATTCCTCGTGTTTAGCTTTTAGTTATGTTTTTAGTTTTAGTTCTTATTAAAAACAAAAACAACAAAAACATGCAAATAACCAAAAAATCAAAAAAATCTTTTCATAAACAAACCTTGATTTTCAATCAAGTGTCCCTTTTTTTCTTTTATTTTCTTTAAATAACCATTAATCTACTTTAATAATACTTAAATCATTTTCAAAATTAAAAAACACAAACCAATCTCATTTTGCCATTTGGCTTTTATTTTATCTTTAAAACTTTTTTTAAAACCAATAAAAAAACACAAAACAAATCAACCGTCATTTTTACCCCGAACTACGAGGTTTTGATCCCTCACGGGTACGTAGGCAAAGGACTCTGTCCTTCCAAATCATAAAAAATACAAAACAAACATTTTTATCTTTTTCTCATTATTCTAATTCATTCTTTTCTTTTTAAAAAAATATAAGCAAGTTATAGCCAAAATAAATAAATAAAATCAAGAGGTTCTCGTAGAGTACTACGAACGTTTAGGGTGCTAACACCTTCCCTAAACGTAACTAACCCCCGAACCCTTAATCTTTAAAATTGTGGTAATTTAGAACTTTTTTCCACTTTTCTTTTAAAAAATTAAAAGTTCAGTCGTGAAATAAAATTAGTGAGTCAATGCTAATCAATAGCTTGATCTCCGAAAATCACCACGACAGAAATGGCGACTTCACTGGGGACTTCCCTAAGAGGGTTGAGCCTAACTTGAATTTATTTAATTATCTTGTGCTATAACTTGCTTAAATAATAATAAGAATGTAAATATGTGCCTATGTGTTTTTTTCCCTTTTGCGTGAGTGGTGAGATAAGTCCTACACCCGGACTTGAGGGAAAACATAAGATAGGATGGTGGTATAATCAAAGTGCCATACCAGGAGTAGTCTTGGGTTTTGGTACATGTGATACAACCCCGCTCAATGGAGGTCTCTTAAAGGTAATACCATGTCGACATGAGTAGTCGTGTTTGACATTGTTATTTTTAAGTGACCTATGAAGTTGAGGACCTTTAGTTACATTTAACCCATCTTGGCCTTTTAGGACGTAGTGCGATGGCTAATCAAGAGTAGTCTTGAATTGGTTGATACGCGATACTACACTCAAACGAGACTTTCCTACGAACGTTGTTGGACCGGGAGTAGTCCCGTAATCCGGCAATATTCGGAAGTGGTCAATGACTTTGGGAACTTGGTAGAACCCGTGATACAGGTACATATGAAACCATAGTCCTTACCAAATGGCGTGTTTACCCTTGACTCCAACATTTTGGACTTAACCTCACCATGTTTTCTCCGCTCTTTGGCATAATCATGCATACATGCATCCATGCATAAACTCTTTTCTTTTTTCATCAAATTATCGAAGGACTTAAACAAGTTTTTTAAAAACATCATAGAGGAGCACTAGGAAGTACACCTTCAAGAGCCCTGATTTGTTGAATTTAAGGAAGCTAGGAGTCTTTAGATTTCTTTTAAAAATCTAGCTTCCACTAAAGGACTTTTGAATTGGTCCCTTGGCTTGGTTTCTAAAAAGGAACTATTTTGTAAGGCCTTGATGCTCAAATGAAATGTTCAAACCATGATGTTTACAATTACTTCAACAAAGTCCTTCGATAACAAATCTTTCTTCTTTTTGCATAAGCATAATCATGCATCATATCGCATTCATAGTTTCTCAAGCCGAGTCTCACGTCTTGTTTTTCCAAAGGTCTATCTGCCTAGTCCAAGAAAGTGGCCCGACGTCCTCGGCAGAAACCGACTTACACATACAACACTAGGGCATATCATAGAAAAAGAATGGAACATTTGGAACAAGAGAATCAGGTACTCCGGGAGGAAATGACATCCATGCGGACCAAGATCGAAGAGTTGACAGAGTTGGTAAAGCTGCTGACAGCCGCACAAGTTCATCCACCGTCTCCTTCCCCTAGCTCTCTAGCTCAGTTGACAAATACTATTACTCCGGCTCCGACAGCGCACACCAGTGCCCCACAATACGCTATGCCCGACGGATATCCCTGGGGCATACCTCTTAGCTCCGGTGAAGGATTCATCCATATTCCTGCTGCAACTTCTGCTCCTCAACCCGGTGTTACTTTTCCTCAGGCTACTGTGGCTTTTTCAGCTCAAGTGATTCATACCACCCAGTACGACAATGAACCTATCTTTCACACAGAAAGTGTAGGGGCTCAAGATCGGATGGATGACTTCCAAGAAAAGTTTGACGAGATGCAACGGGAAATCAAGGCCCTCCGCAGGAAGGATCTGTTTGGGAAAAATGCCCACGACCTTTGTTTAGTGCCGAATGTCAAGATCCCGCCCAAGTTTAAGGTCCCTGAATTTGAGAAGTATAAGGGGAACACTTGTCCTCAGAGCCACCTGGTGATGTATGCTAGGAAGATGTCTACCCAGACGGATAATCATCAACTACTCATCCATTACTTCCAGGACAGTCTGACTGGCGCCGCTTTAAAATGGTACATGAGTTTGGACAGCACTAGGATCCAAACTTTCAATGACTTGGGAGAAGCCTTCATCCGCCAATACAAGTACAACCTGGACATGGCCCCAGACAGAGACCAACTCCGGGCCATGGCTCAAAAGGATAAGGAGACTTTCAAAGAGTATGCCCAAAGATGGAGGGAGATTACTGCTCAGATTAACCCACCACTAGAAAAGAAAGAAATGACCAAGATTTTCCTAAATACTCTTGGTTCATTCTATTACGAGCGGATGATTGCGAGTGCGCCTAGTGATTTCACTGAAATGGTTAATATGGGAATGGGTCTGGAGGAAGGAGTCCGGGAGGGACGTTTAGTTATGGAAAGTGCTTTTGCTGCCAGCAGCACAAAAAAGTTTGGGAACGGCTTCTCAAGAAAGAAAGAGCAAGAGGTGAGTATGGTGGCACATGGACAGCCTCAGCAACAGTATCAACAGCAGCCTCGACAACAGGCTCGGCAACAGGCTCCCCAGCGGGCTCCCCAACAGTTCGCCCAACAGAATCGGGTTCAGTGGATATCCCATTTTGATCCAATCCCTATGGCATATGCAGAGTTACTTCCCGCCTTGCTTGAGAAAAATCTTGTCCAAACTAAGGCGCCCCCTCGGGTACCTGAAAGGTTGCCACGTGGGTATAAACCTAATCTCTCTTGTGCTTTCCATCAAGGGGCACCCGGTCACGACATTGAGCATTGTTACGCCTTGAAAGCTGAAGTCCAAAAGTTGATCCAGGCTGGTATCCTATCCTTCAAAGATTTGAACCCCAATGTGCAAGCTAATCCACTACCGGATCATGGGACTACATCTGTTAATATGGTGCAAGTTTGTTCAGAGGCTTACCCAGTTGAAGACAATCTGGAGGAGGTGGCAGCTAGCTTTGTGACAGATGGCAGAGTTCGCCGCAATTGGGTCGCTGTTGACGTCCCTTCCGCTATTCATTGTTCTAAAAAACATTTTGTTGTTTTTGCTTTTCGTTTTAAAAAATATATATATAAATCCTTTCGTTCCGCCCGATACGAAAGTGAACTTTTGTAGGGCTTTTTGCTTCATGTATTTCCATCATCAAATAAAGAAGTCGTTTTGTCCCCGACTATGTCTTTTTATTCTTTGCTCTTTTCTGGAAAATGGTAACACAAAAAACCCAAAAAAAATATTTTATTTTATTTTCAATCAATTTCAAAAGGTCTGCGTTTTTTTACTCATTTCTAAAATCAATCATCAATCATATGTAGACTGAACATCAATAAACCCGTTGAACACTGTAACCCTATTGTCTCTCCCAACTTTGATTTCCCTGTCTACGAAGCTGAAGAGGAAGAGGACGAAGAGATTCCCGATGAGATCTCGCGGTAATTAGTATATGAAAGGATTAACTTGGGTTCAGGAGAACTGCCATTACAATATTCCTGGTCGAATCCCGGATGAATGGTGCCATTGAAGCTGCAAAAAAGGAAGAAACAAAAAAGAGAAAATACATCATGAAGATAGGGCAGAAAATGGTGGTCACCTACAAGGATTGGCATGGGATGCTCCCTTTTATTTTGCATGAGTATCGTACTTCGATGCGAACATCAGCAGGGGCAACCCCCTTCTCTTACAGTTATACCAAAAAAGGATGAAACAATCTTTGACAAAAAGATTTCGTCCCCGTGAAATTCGAGAAGGAGTTCTCGTGCTCAAAAAGATTTTATCCTTTCAACCGATTCCAGGGGCAAATGGACGCCTAACTATGAAGGCCCATATGTCGTCAAGAGAGCGTTCTCCGGTGGTGCAATGACTCTTACGACTATGGATGGTGATGAGCTTCCCCGTCCTGTGAACACAGATGCAGTCAAGAAATACTTTGTCTAAAAATAAAAGAACAGCTCGGTGAGTCGAAAACCCGAAAGGGCGGCTTAGGCAAAAATGAGCGTCTCGGTGGACTGAAAACCCGAAAGGGCGGTCCAGGCAAAAATTAGAGACATGGAACAGAAAATAATTATCCTGATAGATCGAAAACCCGAAAGGGCGGTCTATGCAAAAATTAAGGATCAAAAAGACAAAGTAACTGCGTCGGGTTAGCCATGACTCACTTGGGGCACATTAGCAGTCAAAGAGACTCTGAATCTGAAGCATCCAAACAGTGGAATTCAAAGTTGTTAGGGAGAATAGCGGTTATTGTGTTCAATGTACCTTCCCCTTATATTTACCATTTTCCAAACTTTGTGAGATCCGTGGAGCCACGCCATTGACGGGCCACCACTCTGTAATATGAATTTGAGCATGTGCCTTTTATTCGGAACTCCTGTTTATTCTGTTTATAAAACTTCTTCTATTTTTGATGGTAGTACTTGAAGCAAAATATTTTTTGTTTCAAAATCATAAATCTTTTTAATATCTTTTGGAAAGCATAAACAACAAACACATTCTCTCTGAACTCATGAATAAGTGAAGTGTGCGTCAACATCTGTCCCAAGAACGGGTATACTCTGCAGGTTAAACGTGGTCGATTGCTTGAAAAAAAAACAAAGAAAGAAAAAGAAAAGAGCTCGGTAAGTCGAAAACCCGAAAGGGCGGCTTAGGCAAAAATGAGCGTCCCGGTGGATCGAAAACCTGAAAAGGCGATCCAGGCAAAAATTAGGGGCATACAAAAGAACATATTCCCGGTGGATCGAAAACCTGAAAGGGCGGTCCAGGCAAAAATTAGGGGCACACAAAAAAGAATATATTCCCGGTGGACTGAAAACCCGAAAGGGCGGTCCACGCAAAAGTTAGGGACTCAAAAAAGAAAAAAACAAAAAGCATGACCATAGAAACACCAGTTCTTCTGCCAGGTCTTTGGATTAACACGTCTCCCCCAGGAAGTGTTTACTCCCCACCAGTTGTTGCATACATCGGGCCTTACCCCGTCAATGTTTTGATATGTCCCCGATGGCATCATCCCCCAATGAAGATTGCTGAGTGTTTGTACTGCGTCGTCGGTCCACTTTCCATCTTACATGTCCAGTCTTGTCTCATCAAGTCCATCAGTTATACTATCTCACAAGTCAATCCTCCATACAGTCATACAAGTCGTATTGTCTTACATACATTCATGCATATACACATTCATGCATACACAACATGCACATAACATCATTCAATACATGGTTGCATTAACCACCCTGAGACTTGCTTTTCATGTCAATCAATCATGAACAATTTTTAACTCTCTTTGTCCCCAAGTGTCATCCCCAGTGTGTCTAGTCCAAAGATGTCACCCTCTTTTCGCCAAGTGACAGTTCTTTAATGAACAGCTTGTGCATATCTTTTATCCTGTCGTCAGTGGCAAGTTCGGCTACATCCCGAGCAGCTGACATTTATCTTTTATCATGTCGTCAGTGGCAAGTTCGGCTACATCCCGAACAGCTGACATTTACATATTACCTTCTTTAAGCTACCCTCACAATGGTAGTAGGTAAAATATTTTGTCTGCCTTTTTTAAGCTATCCGCACACCGATAGTAGGCAAGGTCTTCTCCTTTTATATTACCTTTTTTAAGCTATCAATACACGATAGTAGGTAATACATGTCATCTGTCTTCTTTAAGCTATCCATACAACGATAGTAGACGGTGTCTCCTTTTATATTACCTTTTTTAAGCTATCAAGACACGATAGTAGGTAATACATGTCATCTGTCTTCTTTAAGCTATCCATACAACGATAGTAGACAATGTCTTTTTATATTACCTTTTTTAAGTTATCAAGACACGATAGTAGGTAATACATGTCATCTGTCTTCTTTAAGCTATCCATACAACGATAGTAGACAATGTCTTTTTATATTACCTTTTTTAAGCTATCAATGCACGATAGTAGGTAATACATGTCATCTGTCTTCTTTAAGCTATCCATACAACGATAGTAGACGGTGTCTCCTTTTATATTACCTTTTTTAAGCTATCAAGACACGATAGTAGGTAATACATGTCATCTGTCTTCTTTAAGCTATCCATACAACGATAGTAGACGGTGTCTCCTTTTATATTACCTTTTTTAAGCTATCAAGACACGATAGTAGGTAATACATGTCATCTGTCTTCTTTAAGCTATCCATACAACGATAGTAGACGGTGTCTCCTTTTATATTACCTTTTTTAAGCTATCAAGACACGATAGTAGGTAATACATGTCATCTGTCTTCTTTAAGCTATCATCTTTGTTGATAGTAGACAATGTCTCCTTCTATTACCTTTTTTAAGCTATCAATACACGATAGTAGGTAATACATGTCACCTGTCTTCTTTAAGCTATCATCTTTGTTGATAGTAGACAGTGTCTCCTTCTTTTACCTTTTTTAAGCTATCATTTACACGATAGTAGGTAACATCGGTCTTTGTCTTTGTTAGGCTATCGTTCTGAATTAGTGCGATAGTAGACAATCCCTTCCCCAGTGAAACTATATTATCCCCCAGTGGAGTCGGATTCCTTTCTTTAACAAACTCGGGTATCCTTTTGTTTTGTTTTACCCCCGGTCAGGTCAGCTTCGCCGTCTTGCATTCGCATTTGCATCACGAGCATCTCACATTTTTTCTTTTAGGTCCAAAATTGGCGTACTCTGTATTTAAGTCCCTTCGACCCGTCGAATCCAAGATTTTCTCTTCAGATCTCCAGACGAAGAGACTTAAATAGGGGCATCTGTCATACCCCAATTTTTGACCTAAAATTTCTTTTTTACTCGTCTCTTGGTTCGAAATTTTTTCGTCGTTTCAGACGAAATTTCGGCAGAGAGGTATTTTAAAATACCTCATTTTTTTGGTTCTGAAGGCGACATTTTTATTATTTTTATTTGTCATTTTTACTTTTTATTTCTTTTTATTTTTTAGCTTTATTATTTTCCTTTTTAATTATTATCTTTTTTTTATTTATTTATTTTATTTTTCGTTTTTTTTCTTCTATTGTTTTTTTAAAGGTCAGACTTTCCATTTTAATGTGTTTTAAGGACAATTTCAATGGTAGCCTTTTTGATATTTTGCTGATTAATTAGCATTATTGTCCATCATTGGCCTTAATTGGCATTGACCACCATTTGTATCATAAGAAGGGGGAATCAGGGAGAAACCGGAGGGGATGGAAAACACGCACAGGATCAAAGAAAGCAAAAAGCAATATCAGTAACCATCTCACAAACACACTCACGATACCAACCCATAAACCACTGTTCATGCAGTAGCAATACCAATTGACCATCACTCCTCACCACTCACAAACTCACGCCTCCACCCCTCTCACACAACAGTCACAACCCCACTTCTCCCTACCACTCTCAAACTAACCACATACACCTCCACACAAAATCAATTCAACCCTTCACCACCATTACACAACCGCACATCACTCACCACACATCACCCTCAGCCAACAAGACAACCAGCCACCACTACACTATTCACGGCCAAACCTCCCTCATCACACCAACCACTCAACCACACGCCTCCCTCTCCTAACCCAGCCAAACTACGAAACCAAACAGCCCTAACAATCCCTAGCCGCGGCCTCCACCCCATACCAGCCACACACACTCAGCCAAAGCACTACCAAAACCCACAGTAACATACAACCTAACCACCCACAAACAACCACCGCGGCCTCCCCCTCCCCACGATCAAATCCAAACCATACCATACGCCACCAACAGCCCAAGAACCGAACATAAAAAACCCAGCAAAAAGGTATTTTTTCTAAAAGATTTCCAACCTAGATCTAGGTAGTTTCATAAGGAATTTGAAAAATCTAGTGTCAGAATTGTGGAGAGGAAAGAAAAGGATATTTGGAAAACGATTTTTTTTTTAAAAAAAAGGAATTTTTTTAGTTCCGGCACGGTGGCGCCGCCGTCTAGGCCGGCGGCCACCGCGCCGGAAAACAGTCCGGCAGGCGTGTTCTTAGAGGGAAGGAGGAGAGAGTTTTGTGAGAGAAGAGTTTAGAGAGAGAGAGTAAGAAGAGGAAAAATGAATAGAAAAACCAGAAAAACAATTTAAAGCCCTCCCAAAACACTAAGCCCACTCGGCCCAGTTTCCTCCTTTTCTGATTTTCCTTCTTTCTGTTTCTCACACTCCCCCTTTTGCTTACAGCACCCCCCTTTTTCCTTTTTTTTTATTTTCTTTATCATTTCTTGCATTTTACTTTTTAATTCCTTATTTATTCTCATGCATTTTATTTCATGATACTTATCTCATAGTATTTCATGCATTTTTTTTATTTTTATTTATTATTATTTTTTCTTTTATTTCATGCATTTTTATTTCTTTGTTTATATTTAGCATATTTATTTTATTGCATTTGCAATTTTATCTTTATTTATTATCCCGTTTTTATTCTAGTAGAATGTATTTAGGACCAATGTAAATATAAATGAGAATTTGCACTGACACTCACTTTATTTATTCTGCTTTACGTCTTTTATTTCTTTTTTTATTTATTTTGTTTTACAAAAAAAAATACAAAAATATTTAGGTTAGCTTAATTTTCAAAGGGATTTCGTGGTGATCCAACGTCACCACGGAAATTCCTCGTGTTTAGCTTTTAGTTATGTTTTTAGTTTTAGTTCTTATTAAAAACAAAAACAACAAAAACATGCAAATAACCAAAAAATCACAAAAATCTTTTCATAAACAAACCTTGATTTTCAATCAAGTGTCCCTTTTTTTCCTTTTATTTTCTTTAAATAACCATTAATCTACTTTAATAATACTTAAATCATTTTCAAAATTAAAAAACACAAACCAATCTCATTTTGCCATTTGGCTTTTATTTTATCTTTAAAACTTTTTTTAAAACCAATAAAAAAACACAAAACAAATCAACCGTCATTTTTACCCCAAACTACGAGGTTTTGATCCCTCACGGGTACGTAGGCAAAGGACTCTGTCCTTCCAAATCATAAAAAATACAAAACAAACATTTTTATCTTTTTCTCATTATTCTAATTCATTCTTTTCTTTTTAAAAAAATATAAGCAAGTTATAGCCAAAATAAATAAATAAAATCAAGAGGTTCTCGTAGAGTACTACGAACGTTTAGAATGCTAACACCTTCCCTAAACGTAACTAACCCCCGAACCCTTAATCTTTAAAATTGTGGTAATTTAGAACTTTTTTCCACTTTTCTTTTAAAAAATTAAAAGTTCAGTCGTGAAATAAAATTAGTGAGTCAATGCTAATCAATAGCTTGATCTCCGAAAATCACCGCGACATTTATGATTCTCTTTTCTTAAAGAAAAAACTCATTTTGTTAAAATTCTGCTTTTGTTTAGATTTGAGAGGATCCTGATAATTTGTCAACCAGAAAGAGAAACTATAAAGGTAGGGGGTGAGGAATCTTAACAATGATATTATGGTAGAATCAATTGAGTCAAGAGTGGCCCTAACTCTTTTGGTTTTAAAAGACTTTTACAAATCTGAACTAGTCATGAATTAATTTTACCTATCAGATTTATATATGTGTTTTGCTGAGTATGTGTGTGCTGCAGAAATTATATATATAACCAGGCTGATAAAAGTGTGTGTAGTTAAGGTTAAATTCCTTGTAGTGGTAGTATAAACATAATGGCATAATATTTCTAAGAATGTGCAGTAGTAATTAGTATGTGGAAAGATGCAGCAACTACCAGTATATAGTATTAGGAATAAGTCTGGTATGCTCTTACTCTTTACAAGTGAATAACAAAAGGGTGTAATAACTTTCTAGAATAAAAACTAACAATAGAAGTGATTATAATTAATGGTAAATGGGAGGGATAGAATTAGATTAAGAACCAACATCCAGAAAATTTAACTGAAATAAAGTAGAGTAATCTGCAAGAAAACCAGTAGTTCAGACTCTGATCTTTAGTATCAGAAGCTGATTCCTCAGACTCTGGTACTGTTCATCAGACTCAGACCCTGATATTGTTCATCAGACTCAGACCCAGGTACTGTTCATCAGACTCAGACCCTGGTACTGTTCATCAGACACTGATTTTCAGACTCTGATCAACAGAAGCTCACCTTCAGACTCTGATACTATTTCACCTCCAAAAGATAACCTTCAGATTCTAACCATCAGAAGCTTACCTTCAGACTTTGATTTCTCAGATTTTGACACTGTTTAACATAAACTCACCTCCAGACTCTGATACCGTACAACCTTCAGAACCTAACCTTCAGAGTCTGATCTTCAGACTCTGATTCTGCAAATTCTGATCTTTAGAATTTAAAGATACCAATGATAAATAGAATTCATATACATATACTTGGAATAGGACGAAGGAACTTATTACTTCTTAGTATATTTTAAAGTGCCATAGGAGGTATGTTATCTAAGTATGCAAGTGAAACATTCTCTTAAAAATAATCATTCTTGGTCATAAGAAATAAATTAGAGAAGGTGAATAGATTTACTTGTTGTACCAATAATAATTCTGAAATGTTAAAGTATGTTCACATGAGTCCAAGAGTGAGCCACGCTTTGGTACAAGCGAGAGTGCGTAAGTGAAGGTTAAGGGACCTTGAGGGCGTCACGGTGCGAAACCCCACAAGTGACCAGGTGGTAGCTCCCCTGTGTCGTGGTATTCGATGCCACACAGTGACGAACCTGACGTGACACTGCAAGAACTTATGATCGGTGGAGAGTGTTCTGTTAAAAGGATGAAT
The DNA here is from genome assembly GCA_018208015.1 of Medicago ruthenica. Lineage (NCBI taxonomy): Eukaryota > Viridiplantae > Streptophyta > Magnoliopsida > Fabales > Fabaceae > Medicago > Medicago ruthenica. Next base: position 4,437,846 of record CM031371.1, read on the forward strand.
AAGAAGAAAAGAGAAATGTACCAATGAGAATTGAAACAGAACATGTACTCCCGATTGCTCCTCTCATATAGAATCTCCATGGAGTAGGAAAGAGTCTTATATAAGATGAATATAATACATGTGCATTACATAATCATATCATGAATAATGTTACTTTATTAATTCTAAAAATAATTATTGTAGATTCTACTACTTGTTCCAATTTGTTGATGTGAACTCACCCCTGTTTGTTGTTGTGGTTTTGTATTCTAATTATTTAAAGATGGAGAACCATGAACCCACCCTACTGTACGCCTGGAATTTACGGACGGAACCTGGATTACTGATTTTCCAAACTTCACTGTGACTTTTGATGGGGTAGTTGCTATTCACATTACCTCTGGCGTATACCCCAACTTCGTCACCAGGACTCGTCACCGTGCCGTAACCTTGTCTTTTTACTTACCGCTTGCTGACATGTGGACAACTTCACTGTATGCAGAGCCTCTTCGTACCCCTAACCGCTAGAAGACATAGTTAGATATATGAATCAATAATGTAATATATCTATGTACATGTATATGAAGCCTATAGTATGGATGGTAGTAGTGGAGCCTGGAGAAAGAACCTTAATTATTATGACTGTAGCTTGTGTAAAAGTTTATGTAGCAAAATTATAATATAAATAACTTAACCTTTTTGTACAGTAGCTAAACTTAGTATCTTTTATCTTGATTATAAATAACAAGTAATATTTTTGGATGGTCGATATCTGTGATTTCTTGAGGTATCTCATTACTATAACTGAGATTTCTCGAGGCGTCACATAAATCCTTAATGGGCACAATGTGAACATATTAATGGATTTTCACAAAAACATTTTATAAAAACACTACATTAATGTTGATATTAATTTAAATTTATCGTGTTGTTGCGGTGTTCTTATTTTGATGGTGTTTAACATATTAATTAAATCCAAATCCACTTATATAAGCATGTAAATCCTTAATGGGCACAATGTGAACATATTAATGGATTTTCACAAAAATATTTTATAAAAACACTACATTTGATATTTTTTTAGGAAAAAACTTAGGTATTTTTAGTTAAGAACCATACGAAAAGCACCTAAGGAATTGTAACTAAGTTTTTTCCTTTGTTTATCATAATGAAAATTATTATTTTTAAACAATAAATTAGTTATCAAAAATGATTTTGCGGAGAAGTTATTCAAAACTTGTCATTTGGTGGGTGATTCGAATGAATACAATTAAAATATGATATCATGTTTTTTTATTTGGTCTAACTTCTCGTATAAAATCGACTTGTAAGACAATAGATGTCACTTTTCAAAATCTCTTACAATATATCTCTTATAAATATGATTTTTTTTTTTACAATAGTTAGTGTGATTTATCATAAGTTTAGTCATCTAGAGTGATCAGGCTTTTGTCGAACAACAATCCGTCGAAAAGCAAAATAGGAGAGGGGGTGCATGTAAACACTCTGACGCGTTCAATGACCTATTTATATAACTAATGATATAATTGTCAAGGTAGCCGTTGATGGACGGTCACAAACAAGTATCGATGTCGAAACTGACAATCGTTGTAGTGTATTTATGTTTGAAGGCATTATGGATCTGCAGGAATCCTAAGCCTTATGATCCTTAGGGTATTGAGCCAACAGGGTGCATCAGAGTGATTTTGTATGATGTACATACAAAGAGGATGCGTCGTAATGAAAACCAAGCCATGCATTGAACATTCATTGAAGGTACCTATGTTCGAGAAGTTTTATGGCGGACAAGATGTATATTGAGAAAAAGGCCTTTGTTGCTTTGATAATTTTGCAAGAAGATGAAGTTTTGCCGACGAGGTTATGATGAGCATGTTGTGAGGATAATGTATATATATAGAACCTTATTCGCTATTTGTTTCTCGGATGGCCTGGAATACACGTGGAAAAATCCTGATGATGTGATGAGTCTCGCTATTCGGGACAAGACAACTATCAAATTGATGAAGCATTTAATGTTGACGAGATTGTTTTGATACCAATTATGTCAATTGATAGTCAATCATTTATGTTTGAATTTGTGAGCTGTATGATTAACATATATAAATGAAATCAAATCAAATTCCATACTTGTGTGTGTTTGCATGTTTAATTTTGATAGCAGGATCCGTTTTGTTGGAGTGATATTAGGCATGCGTTTTACTTTAGAATTGCTGTGGTTGTGCCGTGTTGGCAAGGAGCTCCTAGAGAGACTCTAATTTTAGTCATCATACATAAATTAGGAGCTGTTTTTTTTAAGCTTGCAACCGTTTAGAGTAATAGATAGATAGATAACTCTATTTTATTTTATTACACAGATAACTCAATTTTTACTTTAGCGAACTACTCCATCCATCTAATCTAATAAAAATTATAATAGTCGATCCTTTCACAAAGAATTAAAGAGAAGTTATAAATGAAGGAAAGAAAATACGAATTTATTAAAAAAAAAAAGAATACTAATTTTACCAAATTAAACTAATTATTTTTTTATTTTATTTATTGTCATGTAACTTGAAAGTTATTGTCGGATGTTTTGTTTTGACTAGACATTAGTTGTGCTTTGTTGAACAACAACTCTAGTCATGTTACTCAATTTATAAGTTTGGTTTATCATGAGAAAAAAGTGAAAGAAGTCAATGGATACAAATGATTAGCCTGTGGATTATTTAGAAGCGGCGTAATCAAATTGTTTTTGGTAATCAAGATATGCTTAAAGGTCCTCTTGATAATTTGGTGAAACTTTTGGTGTGGTCTTGGATTAAAAATAAAACAAAGGTTTCTCGTACAATTTCTATCAACAAAGTACTTAACCTCTTAGGTGTGTAAATTAAGTGTTAGATTTTTTATTTATTTTTTGTACACAAATAGATAATTTCTGATAATGTGCTTATATACCAAAAAAATAATATATAATTAAATGTCAATTAAAATTTCTAATGACTTAAATCTTATATCTTTTGATCCGCATGTGGCTGGGTAATTTCTTTTTTATGTGTATGTTTATGTAATATGCAGTAGGTTATTGGACAAAACTTAGATTTCATACGGTTCTTAACTAAAATTACTCAATTTTTTGAATATACCAAACTTTGAAAAAATTATGTATTTGAAGAAATCATGGTGAATTAGTTAAGAACCATACGAATAGTACATGAGAAAATGAACCTACGTTTTTTTCTTTCTAAGCTATACACATAAGTGTTTTGTTCGAATAACTAACAACAATTACTAAGTACAAAATTAACTCTCTCCCCCCCCCCCCCCCCCCCCTCTCTCTTCTCATTCGTAAAACCGACACCACTTTTCTTCTTCTTGATTCTTGATCCATCGAAGATGGACGATTTAGGGTCAATTTGACCCGCAATCATCTCTAAATTGTTTTTCTTTCTCTTTTAGTTAAATAAATGATTTTCACATATTTTCAGTATTCTTTCGTTTGTTTTGTGATTTTGTCATCTTAGCATTACTCTGTTTGTTTTGATTTTTCGTCTTTGTGCAGTGTGTTTTTTATTTTCCGTCGTAGTGCGATATTTAATTGATTCAGATTGAAAGATTAACTTTGATCAAGTGCAGATCCAACCAACGAATTTGACGTCAACAATGTTGAAGATCCGAAAACATGAGTATTCTGGAGATTTGAATATAGTCATATTTGTAGACATATGTACTCTACTATTTTATGATATTAACATGAATGATGTGAGTTTGTTCGCAAATTCATTCCTTTTGTTTTTATCCCAAAAACAAAGGCCCCGTCTCCCGTACACAACGCCCATGGGTCACGTACCGTACGAGAGGTCTTTTTTTCACCTGCAGGTGTAGGTGATGTGCAGTGTTCCACCTATTGCAGACGGTAAATGTATTACTGAAATTATTACCTTCAGATCGTGCATTTTCTTGACAATGAACAAAGCACGGTCCGTGCTTTTTTCCACCAGACCGTGCATTTATCTATTTTCACATCTAAAAAAACTTCCTTCAAAAAACGCACGGTCCGTGCTTTGTAACCACCAGTCCGTGCTTAATTACAGTCTTTACAGTATTGATAAAATAATCCTTCGGTGGGGTTAGAATTTTTTTCCCCATCCTTCTTTAATCCTAGCCATTCAAATTTATTAATAATATATCAATGGCTGCAATGGAATTGGCACGAAATATATAAAAAAAAAAGGTGGTCTTGCACCGTACATGACCAATGAAGGTCGCGCACGGGAGACGGGGCCAATAAAGATATGTTTTCATTTGGTGTTGATGTTTTGAAATAATTAGGGATCTTCACCACCCTCTCACATAATGTGTATGATCATGCTCTTTTATTTAGTCCCTTATTTGGAGGTGGAAGAAAGTTGGAGATAAAGGGTTGGTAATTTGGTCTCCTTGTGTGTGGTCAATTAGGAAGGTTCATAATAACTTGATGTTTCGAGATCATGAAAATAGTAATATTCCCACTAATGACCATGTTAAGCTTTTGTCTTGGTATTAAAAAAACAAAGCTTTTACTATCTTGGTAGTGGTTAAAACACCGTGCCAAAGGAGTTAGGATCCTCTCTATTTATGATTCTCTCCATTTCTTCTATTTGAAGAGATAAAACACAAAAAAAAAGTTGAAAAGATTATAAAAAAAATTAATGATGGTGCGACCCACTTAATAGTATGACTCATTATTTATTTTTGGCTTAATTCCACTTTCCCCCCCTATATTTTGCCAATTGTTCGATTTTGCACCCCATGTTTTTTTTTTGAGCGATTTTGCACTCTATCATTTACCCCCTTTCTGATTTTGTAGCCCCCTTCTGATTTTTTTGCTGATGTGTTGAATTTTTTGCTGATGTGTTGCCATGTGTGTAATTTCATTTTTTAAAAAAATAAAAATTGAAGGCTTTTTGGCTAATCACGTGACAGAAGTGGATTTTGTAGCCCCCTTCCTCTTCTTCTTCTTCAGTTCGACCTTCTTCTTATTCTTCTTCTTCGTCCGTACTCAAGTTCTTCAGCTTTGGGTCACACATATTCATCTTCTTCTTCTTCACGCATATTCATCTTCTTCTTCTTCTTCTTCCTTGCATTGGGTCACGCATAATCTGCATCTTATTCTTCTTCTTCGTAATCTGAACATGGCTGGTGTTGGTTCTAGATCCAGTTCTTCATCTGCATCTTCTTGGAAGAGGCCTCAATTCAAGTGCAGGTGCGGCGTTGATTCTCCTCTTTGTACATCATGGAGTTTAGAGAACCCAGGCAGGAGGTTTTTCGGTTGCGGGTTGTACACAAAAAGCAAGGGTAAGGGCTGTAACTTCTTCAATTGGTACGATGAAGCATGTTCTGAGAGAGGGAAGAAGCTTATCAATGCTTTGTTGAAGCAAAATGATTCACTGCAAAATATGAACAAAAAGCTTGTTAGAGGAGTTATATGTTTAGGATTGATTGTAATGTTATTGCTGGTTGTGATTGTAATGTGATGTCTAAGTAAGATTGTAATGTTATTGCTGGTTGTGATGGTAATGTTGATGTTTAATTAAAATTTTAATGTTACTGCTGGTTGTGATGGTAATGTTGATGTTTAATTAAGAATGTAATGTTATTGAGTAGTTCATTTCTAGGCTCATTTCTAATGTAATGATGAAGAAGTTTGATTGAAAAAGTAATGTTATTGTTTGGTTAAATGAGATTATTCATTCTATATATACATTGTTGCGTATAATGTTCCTGTAATGTTTGGTTAAATATTGATATTCATTGCTGATAATGGAAATAACAAACATAACATCATTGAGTTATGCCTTATGGCAATTACATCTCCAAAGCAATTACATCAAAATTCAAACAGATTGACAGATTAGTTATGCCTCATATAAATGTCTACAGGCAAATTAGTTATGCCTCATAAAAATTCAAACAGATTGACAGATTGTCAAATAGCAATTACATCAAAATGGCTAATTTAATAGCACTTCAAAAAGACTAAATGTACATCAAAATGGCTAATTAAATAGCACTTCAGTGGTTGACAGATTGTTGTGTTCCTAGTGCCTCACTTTGGGCCTTTCTCTTCCTTCCCCTCTTGGCACCCTTTTGTTGTGCAGATTGTGATACAGTTCCAGAGTGTGACACAGTTCCTAGTGCCTCACTTTGAGTTCCAGGTTGAGTTGCATTTTGAGTTCCAGCTTGCCTCTTATCAGATTGTGTAACTGGTGCAGATTGAGTTTCAGTATGTGTCACAGGTGCAGATTGAGTCTCAGGTTGCAGGACACAAGTATTTGACTACACAATTAATTGACAATAATTAGTGCTCTAAATTATAAATGTAATAAGATTAAAGTTATAAATGCTATAATATTCACCTTGTTTCCACCCTTTGGTATAGTTCTGTCTGCAGCTGTTTTCCCCTTACATGTTCTTCTATTGTGTCCTAATTCAAAACATCTTTTGCATCTGACAGTTCCATCCACCTTCTTCAATCTTCTAGAATTTTTAGGCTCATCATTTGTCTTTCTTCTAGCCTTCTTGGGTCTTCCTGGTGCCCTCCTAACATATGGAGGCTGGATGGGTAATCCATCAACAGTTGGCCATAATTTTGGTCCATTGTTAGGTAGTATGATGTTGTTATAACAGGCTATAAATGTGTTTTTCCTGCAAACAGATTAATTCAACATAATTAAAATGCATGCTAACCCAAACAGATTAATTCAAACAGAGGAATCTAGATCATATACCTATACCAATTAGCAACATAATCTTCAGGTGCTTTTTCATTGAACCAAATACAGCATATTGCATGTACACATGGAATACCAGATAATTGCCATCTCCTACAAGCACAAGTCTTATCCTTCAAATTGACCACATACTGATCTACACCATTTGATACAGCAAAAATACTATAATTCAAATCTCCTGACCAATTTGGAGTCCATCCATCAGCTTCCTTTTTTGTAATTTCTAATCTCTTCTGAATTATAGGACATATATCCCCCTCATATCTCAACATAAAATCTCTAAGTCTAACAATTCTGTTAGTCATGTAGAACTTAATCCCCTCAACAATTGAAATAATTGGCAAATCCCTATATTCTAGAATTGACATGTTAAAAGCCTCACACATATTATTAACTTGCAAATCACATTGAGTGTGAGTACTGTAATGTGCCCTGCTCCACATACTAGGGGGAAGTTTGGACATTTCCTCCCATGCTTCCTCACTGATCTTCTTCATATTCTCCATGGCTTTCTCCCATTCAGGAACTGTGTTACATCTAGCAGCTCTCCATAGTGCTTCTTTCAATGCTTCACCAGGAAATCTCTTCCTAAAATTTCCATACAAATGCTTCACACATAACCTATGTTCAACATTTGCATCAACATCCTTCAGAGTATCTACTAGTCCCTAAAGCAAAGAAATAAAAAACTTATTAATATCTCCTAAAATAGCTTGAGAAAACAGAAAAAGACAGAGTCTGAACATTACAGACTCAAACATTACAGTACTCACACAGTTTAATTCAAGTTCTGAGATCAGCATGCTAACCCAAACAGATTAATTCAAGAGTCTGAGATCAGACTCAAGTTCTGAGATCAGCCTCAAGAGTCTGAGGTCAGACTCAAGTTCTGAAATCAGACTCAAACATTACAGTACTCACACAGTTTAATTCAAGTTCTGAGATCAGCATGCTAACCCAAGCATGCTAACCCAAACAGATTAATTCAAGTTCTGAGATCAGACTCAAGTTCTCACAAATAGCATAAAAGACAATAAAGTAAAGAACAAATACCTTTTGTTGGTCAGATATGAATGACCATCTCCTATATTGAATTCTGTTCAGATCTTCCAGAAGAAGGTTAATAAACCATGACCATGAGTCCTTTGTCTTAGCCTCAACAATTACAAAAGCTATTGGAATCATTTGATTGTTTCCATCTTTACCAACAGCAGATAGTAATTGACCCCCATACCTTCCTTTCAAGAAACAACCATCAAGACCAATCAAAGGTCTACATTTATTCACAAATGCTCTCTTACATGCATTGAAGCATACATACATCCTAGAAAATACTGGGCCATTCACACCTAATTCAGTTTTGATTATAACTGTGCTTTCTGGGTTACTTCTTAACAACTCTTGTGCATAACTCCTGAGATGCTTGTACTGTTCCACCATACCTCCCTCAATCATCTCCAAAGCTTTTGTTTTTGCTCTATATATCTGAAATCTACTTAGCATCACACCCCACCTAGTTTTACATTCTGCTTGCAATGCTTTAATTCTCATACCAGGAGTGTGTCTAAGAATAGGTATCAATTTCCTACCTATGACACTAGGTTTTGCTTGTCTGTTCTTACCAGTTCTGTGACATTTATGAATAGGATCTAAGCTAACAACCTGAAAGTAAGTCTAGTGAGTAGACTTAATAACTATCATATAAAATGGACAACCATCAGAACACTTAACAACAATTCTAGCCTTCTCATTTTTGTTTAAATACACATTCTTCCTAGATTTCAAAGCATATTCTTTCACAGCAGTTCTAACAAGTTATGCAGAAATAAATATCTGACCTAGCTGAAATCTCACTGGCTCATCACCTTCAGGAACTTTGAACTTGGGATATTTCTTCTTACCACCATCTTCACTTACTTCATCTGCTGTATCTAACTCTTCAGTGTCACCATCTTCATCATCAAAGTCTTCAATAGTTGTTGGGTTTGGATTTCTTGATGCAATAACCCCCTCCTCTACAGATCCAGCATCAACAAAATCATTGTTACCCTCTTTTGAAGGATTCACTGTCTCTTCTGGAAGTATATCAGTCCAAGCCAAATTTTCATCAAAATCACTATCCTCAAATTCTGATCCAGATCCAGATCCAATTTCAGATTCACCATCAAATTCACCATCACTTACATCATAATCATCATCACCAGAGTCACTAAACTCATCACAACCCTCATTACCCTTGTTACCCTCAGCTGGAATCTCTTCTGTGTTGGTTGGGTTATGAGCTGGTATTTCATTTATGTTGCTTGGGTCAGAAGATGGTATCTCATTTGTGTAGGTTGTTGGGTTATGAGCTGGTATTTCATTTGTGTGGGTTGGGTCAGAAGATGGTTTCTCATTTGTGTAGGTTGTTGGGTTATGAGCTGGTATTTCATTTGTGTGGGTTGGGTCAGAAGATGGTTTCTCATTTGTGTAGGTTGTTGGGTTATGAGCTGGCTTATCATTTGTGTAGGTTGGGTTAGGGCTGGGTGTTTCCAAATACACATCAGCATAATTGAAGCCCTTATGCTGTCTTACAAACTCATGGACATCTTTGTCACAGCCCAACTGTCTAAGCCCACCAGATAGGCCTTTTTTTGGGAGTACATACCAAAATCTAGTTGATTCAGGGTACCCTATCAATTCTACAAATTTACTTAAATCTAAAGTGTTAATCTCATCCATATCCCAAACACCATCACCTTCCTATACCTCCCCATTTAAATATGCATCTACAGGGTCAGAGGTGAAATATCCCTTGTAGTGGAATCTGATCTTTATCATATTCTCAGATGGCCTAGTTGTATTGAAATCATGCATAAATGACAAAATCATACTTTACAAAAAAATTCATACTTTACAGAAAATCATGTATTGAAATCATGCATAAATGACTACAGTTTCAAAAATTCAATAAAAAAAATCATACTTTACAAAATCATACTTTACAAAAAAATCATACTTTACAAAAAAAAAAAAAAATACACTTTACAAAATCACACTTACTCTGGCGTCCAAGCTTTATGCGTGTTTCCATCATCCTCCTTTGCACACACATCGTTCTTCTTCGCCATCGTTTCTGTCTTCTTCGTCTTTCCACATTTGTTCTTCGCCATTATTTCCTTCATCTTCACCTTTCCATTGTTGTCCTTTGCCATCGAAATTACGGTTTTTTTCGTTTCGTTTCAGAAGGTGATTTAAGAACAAAACCTATCAGAAGGGGTTTCGTTCAGAAGGTGAAATGGTGGGTTGCGATTAGGGTTTCGATTCAAAAGATGAAATGGTGAGTTGCGATTAGGGTAGGGTTTCGTTTCAAAAGATGAAATGGTGAGTTGCGATTAGATTAGGGTTTCGTTTGGGAGGAGAAGAAGAGAAGATGAAAAGGTGATTTGCGAACAGCCATGGGAGAGAAGAGGAGCGGTACGAGTTTGTGTGCTTTGTGGAGGGTCACGTGCCACTCAATTGACAGCCTAACATATGTGGAATTTTCATTTTTTAAAAATACCAATTACACACATGGCAAGGACACATCAGCTGTAATAACCCACTTATGCGAGGCATTTAACAGTGTTACAGGAATTAAACGTATTGGAATGGCAAAGTTGTAATTATAGAGACAAAGAATATAAATGGATAAATATGAGTTGTTTTCATAATTATCACATTTTCTTCTTCTCTCTAAATCAGAAAATTTCCCCTCCTTCTCTCTAGATTTTCGACCCACCCTCCATCCTTAATCCATCATTTCATCCTTAAACACTTGGGATTCAAGCAATCAAAGCCTCGGAAGAACTTGGAGCAAGAAAACTAAGGAAAAACCAAGAAAAAGGGAAGTTTACAAGTTGGAGTTTTGGATTGAAGCTAAGCCAGCTTGCTACCAATCTTAGGTGAGCTCATCTTGGGTTTTAGAACCCTCATAGTGTGAGTTTTATGTGTTTTGCTTCATAGGAAAAAGTTATAGAAAGTTTAGAATTTTGCCCTAATTTCCTTGCTAGCCATAATCCTTGCTTGTGAATGTTTTTAGCTGATGTTTTATGATGGAAAATCGTTTTTAACATGTTTAGGAAGCTTGGGTAACCTTGAATGGGCAAAAATGGTGGAAAATCACATTTTTACACATTTTTATACTGATACGGTCGCTGTAGCGACGGGCTGTCGCTTGTAGCGACCAGGCAGGATTATTCCCTGCCTACCCGCGCTTCAAGCGACCACACTGGCGCTTGTAGCGACCAGGGGCGCTTGTAGCGACCAACCCTGGACAGCCCAACTTAGTTGAGCTGTTCTGGGGGTCCTGGTGCGCGCGGGCATGGCTTTTTGGCAACTGATTTTATATATATATATATTTTGGAAACCTTGCCCACCATTTTAACTCATTCTAAATGCTTCCCAAAGGTCATAAAGTATAGAAGTAAGGATTATGCAAGGCTTGGGAATGTAGAGTTGAGGTTTATTGAATAGGTAAATTTCTTATAGTGGCATATGATAACGATATGCCAAATTCCTTGATAGGAAAACAAGAGTTATAGGATGAGAAACAAATTATCCACTTTAGGATACAAAGTAATAGGAATGGTTTAACAAATTATAGGTGGCTTATGAGAACGATAAGCCAAGACTTAAGGGTTACAGGTTATAGGTCACAGGATTGTTATAGAATTGCAGTGACAATTTATATGTTTATATGTTATAGTTAAAGAATTAAAGATTAAAGATATTGGCGTGCTTGCACGTTTCACAGTCATAGGGCGTGTTCATCAGACTCCGGGTTTCGCCGGATGGGACTTCTCCGAAAGGGTTGTCCACACGTTTCATAGGGAGTCCGGTGTTAGCCTGATATGATAGGAATTTCACCGGTTTATAGGGAGACGTATCTCGGGGTTGCTCCACCCGAGTGCCCTCCGTAAAATGAACTCAGATTAATTGTTTGTTCAACGCTAACAGCTAACATAAAACACTTTATTTGTTTTATGATTCATAGTTATAGTTACAGTCACAGAAAGTTTACAGTTACAGGCAGGTTATAGTTAAAGTCATAGGCAGGTTAAAGATTTGGCGATTCTAGAATTCCCCTAAATTGCCAAGGTAGGCATGGCGACCATAGGTTCCCTGTGGTTGCCAAACAGTAGGTTGGGTAGAGCTCACTGAGACATTATGTCTCATCCCATTCCTTCTGGTGCAGGTTCACAAGCAGGATCGCAATCAGCACGCAACAAGGGTAAGGAGAAGGCTACGGACTGATCGTGCTGTTGTTATCTGTTTATAGTTTGAATGTATCATATGGTTGTGCATGTATCAGAGATGTTGTTTAACTTTGGAATGTAATATTACAATGTGATGTAATATATTTGAATGAACTTTTATATTGTAAATTAATGTATCCAGTACAAAATTTTAATACTCGTATAAGATCCTAGGCAATCTTATTATGGGTGTTACATCAGCAAAACTACACACATGGCAAGGACACATCAGCAAAATTCAACAAAATCAGAAAGGGGGCTACAAAATCAGAAAGGGGGTAAATGATAGGGTGCAAAATCGCTCAAAAAAAAACATGGGGTGCAAAATCGCACAATTGGCAAAATATAGGGGGGAAAAGTGGAATTAAGCCTTTATTTTTTGTGTCTATCTATTTAAATTGTATACTCCATTTATTTTTGACAAATTAATAAGATCTTATCCCGTGCCAATGGCTTTTGTTATTACTTAGAAGCTCTTTAGAAAATCTTTGAGGTATGATGGTCGTGGTCTTGTCTTTTAGTTTTCTTTGTTATTTTTTCCATCAAAATTGTTTATTGGTTTGACTCATTTGTTTTGGAAAGAACAATGATTGCATCTCTTCCTGTTTATCTGGATAAACCTTGTGCCTTAATCTTGATATTTTACACATAAAAAAAATACACTCACTAATATACAATTTTAGTCCCCCGTTTCTAATTTTGAAAAATATAATTCAAAATTTTAATATTACAAAAGAAATTCTCACCAGTGAATTTGAAGCTTATTTTTGCTAGTTTTTATAAAGTTGACTAATGAGTTGGTTACATGATGATGTGATAATACATGTGTACTTATTATTTTATTTTGTATTTGTATGTCATTAAAGTAAAGTAAGGACTAAAATATTGCTTAAAAAATAAAATTTAAAAAGGCCACTTGATGTGTTTATGAGAGTTGATTTTGTCATTTAAAACGGCTTAGCGGCACAATTTGTTGTCCGCTTGCCTTTTATTCATGTGTAATTAATCCTTGATATATATATATATATATATATATATATATATATAAACCATATTAATATTGTTATAAAAAAATAAAAAATAAAAAAATAAAGAAAATGTAAAACATTAACAATTCTAAAAATATATGCAATGCCATATTATCAAATGACTCGTCAACTCATTATTCAACCTGAAATAATACCAAATACAAGCTCAAATACAATAGTAGGGATTCTTTTTTGAAAATTTAAGATTGAAAGAATATTTTTAATTTTAAAAATGAAGGGGAAAATGCATTTAAACTAATATATTTTTGATGCCCTACATATATGATTGTGCACTTTATGTCAAAAAGATAATTTATAACAAAAATTGTTGCTTTCGATAAAAACTTACCATTTTTAGTTATTTTAACCTAAGTAATATTGTATAGGATAGACAAACCCTCTTAGAAAACAAAATAATAATTATTATTATGGATTATTTCTCCCTCAAACTAAGAGAGAAGCTCTCTTGCCTTGGCTCCATCATAATTCAAATAATTCTGTCAAGATGTAGCGGTTGTAGTGGTATGGTACGACGGCTCTTTCCCGCATCACTCTCTAACTCCTTTGGGGTCGCTACTTTCTTAGTATTAATCTACTTTTATTTTGCTTTTAATAAAAGTCTAATGTTGTAAAATAGTTTAAAACAATTTGGTGGAAACTATTTGTGTGAAATTTGGTGGAAATTTATGTTTTACTTTATTTTAACTACGTTCGTAGGAGTATCAAGTTACAATATTGGCATTACATCAGTAATTGTATTTTGGGTGGAAATTATTTGTGTCACACATTCTTAACTTTATTTCAAGAATAAAGACTTAATTTGGTCTTTCACATATTTCTTCCTATCCAAGTTAGTCCTTGAGATTTTCATAGAGGGACAAACTAGTATATATCTATGTTATAATAAGTCCAAATTAAATGAAGGACAAAATTGAATCTTTACTCTTATTTAAATGGTTTTGCTAATGAGTGTCTTTGGGATACTCTTTAATCATCATAAATTACTACTTCCGTCCTTATATACAAGATCTTTTTGTCAAAATCACAGGAATTAATAAAGTTGATATTTGTATTTTTTTTGTAAATACTATTGTTTTTACAATTTTATTCTTTAAGAGAGAGAGAGAATTAGTTTATGTTTTCAACATGTTATTTATTATTGATTGAAGAAAAAGATGTATAATAAATAGATTGCCAATTGGTAAACACAAGGACATTCGCTAGCTAAATAATATTTGTGTGTGTGTTGTGTTTATAGCTATCTAGGCACTATGGTGTTATTGGAGGGACATGAATGTATGGGGTTTGTTTTCTTTGTACTTGGTTTATGGCACCTCTTCAACCACCTCAAACTCAACTTTGTTTGTTCTTCCTACACATCATCACCCTTTTGGTTTCCCACCAAAATAAGTAGATACTTAGAGCTTTATATCGTGATGGCAAGACGTTGTGCAATATTCTCAGTCACGGAGGTCTTAGGAATTCTAAATGATGGATCCATTTCCTCCAACCATCTCCATAACTTTGAACACTCTTCCATGGCTTTGTCTTTCTTAGTCTATGCTACCTTTGCCATAATTCTTGATAGAAAAAAAATCAACTATTACTAAAAAAACTCATTATGAACTTACCCTTTTGCTAGCAGCTATATCATTTGGACAAGAATTTCTTCTTTTCCATCTTCATTCAAGAAGTCACACGGGGATAGAAGGACAATATCATTATTGTTTGCAAGTTTTGATTTTGATAGGTTTTGTTACAACCCTTATGGGAATTGGATATCCAAAGAGCTTCTTGGTAAGTTTTGTGCGTTCTGTTAGCATGATCTTCCAAGGTTTGTTCATTATGTTAATGGGGTTTCCTCTTTCTATACCTGGTTACCAACCCAAAGGTTGCATTTTGAAAATTAATGGGGATCAATATGAGGTTAGTTGCAGTGATGAAAAGGCTCTTCATCGTGCTGTTTCATTGGTGAATCTTCAATTCAGCTGGGTCTTGATTGGAGCCATTGTTTTTGTTGTGTCTTTCTACTTGATTATGGCAACGATTTATGGTAAAAGTGTTGAGTATGTTTCACTGATGAAGGAGGAACAGTTCTGCGAAGACTATGGCACAATTCATTTCGATAATGAGTCACAATGCCAAAAGATCACTACAAGAAAGGAAGAAAACATTTGAAGATATTGGGGAAATTAATAAATGTATTACCAGTGACAAAAAAAAAAGGTATTGCTTAAATCTAGTACTATTTTGTTGTAGAAAAAAGTATATAAACAATAGTGTCTACATTATTAGGGAGTATTCCAAGCATACTAAATTATGGTTAATAAGGAAAGTCACTCCCAAACAATCGGTCTAGAACTTGGATCCTCTGCTCCTCTATGTTGAGAATATGATGATTATATGTATTTACGGCGTGATGTATAATATAATATGATTATTTAAGGTGTGTTTTGTCCGAGGTTCAAATGAAATACTTTGACTTAAATATTTATGGTAAATTTTGAAGTAGGTTAGAGTTTGGTTGGGTATCGGTATCGCGTGGACAAAATTCATTTAAAAATTGAATTTAATATAAAATATGATTTGACATCAAATGATTAGATAATATGTACATACCTAATAGGACCAGTCAAATTAAATTGGAGGTCATGTTTAAATATTAACAATAGACTCCTATCCAAATATCAATAGTTTGAAATTTTTTCATCCTTTATCGCAACTCATACCACAATTATTAATAAATAAAAAATGTATTTTAGTGTTAATAATATTCCACAATTATATGAATAATAATATGAGTCACGGTTCAATCATGACCTTTTCTCTTATGCTAATAATGTTTAACCTCAATGTCAAGTAGGGGTGTTCGTGGTATATATTGGTTTGGTTTTGAGGCTAAAAGACATCCTAACTGCAAGATGCAAGTCATGTGGTTTGTTTGGTTCGGTTATTTTTTAAAATAAAAACCGAACCAACCCAAATCAAACAAATGAGTTTTTTTATAAAAAAAACAAACCAATGAGGTTTGGATTGGTTCGGTTGTTGCGGTTTTTTATGGCACAATACAATTATTTAAAGAAGCTAAACTAGCCCAACCAAATTGACACCCGAGAGAATCGTACTTGAGACCTTGATGAGGAGCACACTCCAATGTCACAAGTCAACACCATCAGACCAATTTCAGTGTGTTTTTTTTTCCAACATTAAAATCAAGTTAAAAAGTTAAAAACAACTTATTTTCAGTAATGTTTCAAATTTCATTCAACATTACAATTTCATTTTCATACAACAATGTTGTTATCAGTATAGACCAAATTAAAAACATAGACCAAAAAGTAACCCCGAAAAGAAATGCAAAAGACTGAGATTTTAATATTCTCTAAAAGTTCTCATTGAGTTTCTATGATTTAAGATATATCTAACATAAATAGATCTGCAAAAGCGCAAGTAGCATCAAACGAAAGCACATAAATACTTTTTTGAAATAAAAAGTAAAGAAGAAATTCAATAAGAGAAAAAATATGTCATTCTATAAAAGTTTTCATTGAGTTTTTATGAGTATTGAGTTAGGTGACATAAGTTTAATTAATATTTCTATTATGTTGCAGTTTGGTGCAATTTAGTTCGGTTGATAAAATAAAAACTTCACCGGTTTGAAAACCTTGACTTGTGTTGTCCAAAAGGTTTCATGCTTGCTAACTTCACCAGTTTGTTCGCTTTGGTGTTCTCACCTCGAGGAGTATGTCTAGCGAAAACCTCAACATATTTTAGCATAAGTTATCTTACCTTTCTTGATGTTCTCCACTGATATGATTGACTATGAATTAGGATTCTTTGTTGACTTTAAGGCAAGAAATTTCCATTTCTCAACCCTCAAGGTCTAATGAATGTTAAGGCCTCTAAGTTCCTCTAAGATAATTCTTACTCTCTCTGGTTGTATTGGATGAGCCATCGAAGAACAAAGGCCACATATCCTCATTCGAATGGTGTGTCGGTTCAACAACGAAGTCAGCTAATACTTGAGATTTGATAGCTTCCTGTGGTCGGAAATCAATCCAAAATTCTGAAAGTTCAACTGATCAAGTAACCATCCTACCTGACAACTTAGGCTTATGAAGGATCTTCTTGATTGGAAATCTTGTCTTCCCTATGATATGATATGATATGATATGAATGGAAATAACGTTATAACCTCTGAGCCGTAATGACTAAGGAAAAAGCTAGCTTTTCCAATTTTTGGTATGGTGCTTATGCTCATTGAAACAATTTCCTAACAAAGTACACAAGGTATTGGGTTCTCTCTCTTTCTTCGACCAAAGCCGAGCAAATTGCGAGATTTGTGCATGCAAAGTACGTGGTTCGCTGCGCACCATAGGTGATGGCAAGAATTTTTTTCAGCTCAGTAAATCCTTACTCGCAATGTGCTTTCTATTGAAATCGTTACGACTTTTCCAAAACTTGATACAACATGTATGTTGATTTGGAAAGAAATCGGGTTGTGCATCTCCATAATAGCTTCACACTTGTCAGGATTTAGAGCTTCACTTTGTAACATTAAAGAACGAGTTTGAATCTCACGTGAGACAAATTTCATTTGGTCACTAGTGCTGCTATTATTAATAATATTGGAGATCGAATAGAGTGTAATTTAGGAATATTAATCATTGTGATTGATGTATTAACCGTGTAAAAAATGATGGATAAAAACTAATACAAAATAAATTTGTCATAAATGAATGGTGAATTGGTGGATTAAAATTTGGAGTATTTTGTATGATTATGAACTTAATTATCAAGCATGAGAAAAGAGAAAGAGTAGCGTTATATTATTTTTGATAAAAAAAAGTTAGGTGAGTTGGACATGTAGGCTGGTCAGGGTCAGGGCGTATCTCAAAACTTAAAAAATGTTTACATATGTCTTATAAATCACCCACTAAAGAGGTTCTCACATCGACAATTGGACTTGAACCCACAACCTTGCGGGTGAGTCAACACCTTAGAAACTGTGTCAACCTTCATTGACAAAGAGTAGTGTTATCTATTTATTAAGATAAAAAAAAAAGTTGACAAATTTATTAAGATAATTGATGGACTAATATGTATTAGAGTAATGATATATGTACAACCATTTGGTGACAAATTCTTTTTATCTCTTTTTATTGGTCAAAAACAATATATATATATATATATATATATATATATATATAGTAAGAACATAATGTAAATATAAAAGAGAGAGTTACTCAAAAATCATCATAAAATGATTCTATAAATATCATTTTTATATGTATTATGATTATTTTTCCTGGGTGAATTATGTATTATATTATGATGTATTCCAACACCGTCTGAAAACATGATGTATTCATAAAAAAATTAACACCTTATTCCAACACCGTATAAAGTAATGCAAAATAATTTTATACAATGATGAATTTCGTATGACTATAAAAATAATTATTAAGCCTGTGAAATATCAATTGGGAAAACAATTTTTTATTGTTGATTGACTAATTGTGGAAAAAAAGATGATTCACTGATTAATTGAGAATGATGTATCGTATGTTGGAAGCTGATTTTTTTAAGGAATATGGGAAGCTGATTGATTGACATCCGAAAATGGACCTAGAAAATTTCAATTAAACACTACACAATCTCAAATAAGAATTATGAATTATTTGGCTTAAAAAAAAAATATGAAATATCATGATTGATTCACTATTCACTAATCTTTGCTCAAAATTGAGTCTCTAAAAAAATTTATTACAATAACGCGAATTATTTTACTTTATTTATGTGATTCTCCTATGAATATTGTTTTTTTTCTTTAACTAAGTATTCATCTTAAAAGGCGGACTAGTCTTAGAGATATGAGCTCATCATCCACTTGTAGGGATCCCATCTAAAGCAAGAGCAAATCTTTGTATTGACTAGTCCTTCGAAATTGACATTGGAAAAAAACCGAACATAAGATTTTAAGAGAAACACATTTTAAGGTCTCAAGCAAACATCGTCAGACCAATTCAAGTGGGTTAATATTGATTATTAATTAAAGAGTAAATTACACTCACCTCCTCTAAGGTCTACTAAAATGACAGTGGCATCCCTTCTAGTTTTAAAACTTACACAAATCTCCTTTAAGTTCTTATTAAATAGGCAAACACCCTCCTTTCCAATTAACAACGTTAGTCTTATGTTATTTTTTTTTTACCATTGTTGTTATTTTGTTGGTTTTGTTTGTCATTTCAATATCAGCCACTGGAACCTCCCTTCCCTGTTCAACAATAGAGAAATACAGCTAGGGTTTTTATTAGAATAACAATGGCATAACATTACAAAAGGATACTAGAGAATATATATAAAATCCAATGGACTTTAAACTAACAGGTCCAATGATACCATGTTAAATGGACTTGGATCTCATCCTAAAAGCTAGCTCAAAGGATGAGGGTACTCAAACATATTTATACACTCGACAGCCCGGGAACCTGAGCAATGTGGGACTAATAACAAACTACAAACAACATCAAAATCAACGAAAGTTGTTGTTCCCACTTTTGAAATTGCTAAAAAACTTATCTGGCGGTAGTTAACTACCGCTATGCCTTGTTCAGCGGCCATTAACTCTCGCTGTGGCATTTTTTAAAGCGTAGATCCGACGGGAGTTAACTGTCGTTGGGGGTAAATGTGTAATTTCCTGGTGTTTCATAGCAAATGATGAAGTGAGAACAAATCAACTTCAACACCCACCCTCACGCCTAGCATGGGCTTGAGTCCAATTTCCACATTGCAATCCTTAACCTGGCTCTGATACCATGTTAACAATAGAGAAATACATCTAGGGTTTTTATTAGAATAACAATGGCATAACATTACAAAAGGATACTAGAGAATATATATAAAACCTAATGGACTCTAAACTAACATGCCCAATACCATAACTTATTACTTTATTATCTAACAAAGTGAAAGTTCTTTATTGTCAAATATCAGGGAATTTTTCTCCTTCTAAATAACTGAAATACATGCCAACCAAATTATTTGGAAGTATCGACGAACATCTTTTTTAAACAAGTGAGGATCATTTTATTTATAGTTAAAGTTATGTAACAGAAAAATAGTTATAAATTCTAAAATTGTTAGGCAGAACATTCTCCCTTTGTGTGTGCAAATTTTCCATGGTGTTTGTCGTTCGTCTACAAACCAATAAAAAAATAAATTATATATAGTATGTGCAAGGATATTTGATGTGTTAAGATATGAGCTCGAATTCTTAATTTTTCACTTCTCTGTATTTTAGATGTGTGATTCTCAATGATAGGTTATTTGACAAAAAAAATCATTAACAAAAATTCGAAATGAAAATCATTCATAAAAAACCATATGTCATTTTGAAGAAATAAAAAAAACCATATATCTTGATAGTCTTTAATTGATATTCTTATTTATTAAAATGAACATTATACTCTAAAAAAGGAATATTTAAAATAAGAAATATATTTGATTAATTAAATTTTGTTGTGATATGTCAAGTGTGAGTTAAAAATCTCATGTTTGATAAAAAAAAATGGTCCAACAAGTCTAAAATGATCATCTCCAACATCTTTAACGAGCTAAGGATGTGTTTGATTTGCAGATATGACTAGACAACATACTTTCAGTTGTGTTTGATTTTAAAATTGTTTATGAGAGATAACAAAATGGGGAGCAAGAAACTGAACAAAAGCTCATATATTTGTTTCACTAAATAGCCAACTTTTTGTCACAGATACAAGTTATCTTAAATACCAAAATACTCTTTTAGTTTCTAAAAAATAATAATAATAATTTTCTCTCCCCCTCATCTCTTCGCTCCTCTCTCTCGTATATCATCTCTTTCTCTCTCTCCCCCCTCTCTATCTAACTCCTCCTTCTCCCCAATTCTCTCCAATCCGTCTCTCATCAAGATATTGTAGTAAATTTCATTTTATCTTGTTTGTGTTGTGTCTATTGTCCATCAAACATGATGTGAGACAAAAATTCTCTAATACTTTGTGTCATTTAGAGTGCACAAGTGTTAAACTTGTGCACCATAGAAACATTATGTTTTGACCATTAGATCAAATATAGAACACGGTTTTATCATAATCTGTCAACACTAGATTGTTTTTTTACATCATCTTCTACCACCATTCTCCCCAACCTTTGTACTGAGCAAGATTTTGAGGCACAAAGAAAAATATAAAGGCTATGTATTCAAATTCCATAATTGTGTGTGTCTGCAAGTTTAATTTGAATAGCTGGATCAGCTTTGTTGGAGTGATATTAGGCATGCGGTTTTCTTTAGAATTGTTGTGGCTGTGCCGTGTTGGCAAGGAGCTCCTACAGATTTTAATCACAGCTGATAAGTTAATGAGAACTTATAAATGAAGCAAGGAGAATAAGAATTTTACCAAATTAAATTCATTAATTTTTTAGGGGTAAATTCATTAATTATTTATTGGTTTGTTTTAAATATATTACGAGAATAAGAATTTATACATATGATATATGAAAAAAAAACTGTATTATAAATTTGAAAATCATAAAAAGGCTATAGACTAAAATATTCTGACTATAAATATTGGGATATAGTCTAGTAAATTAAATTTAAATAATATTTTACTTTATTTTTTTTACACAAAATAAGCTACATTCAAATTCAAATGACGAAAGAGCAATTAAATTAGCTATATGTGTGTGTGTGTGTGAGTTTGTACATTCATCGTCCATATTTTAAGAGTCAAATGCATGTTTTCCATACATACGAAAATTTTAAAAGACAAAAAGACATTAACAAATTAAAAATACTCAATCTAACTATCAAAGTAATTTCTTCTACATATATGAACGGTGGCTAAGAATAAATGTTCGCTCTCGTCAACGGTATGAGGTCTTTTGAGGTTTGAAGTTGTCAATGTAACAACATATTGACAAATCATTTACAAGACCGAGAGAATGGTGAATTTTGTGATAGCCACAATAAAGTACTTGCTCAAAATACATTATCAATAAAATGAGTCAATCTCAAACATTTCAACAAACACATCAAGTACAAACTTAAAACAAATTAAAAATAACAATATAACACAAGAAAAGAAGCAAAGAAACTAAACATGAAAACCATAAAAACCTCAATAGAAATATTATATTTCAAATCGTGCACTGATAAGTGACAAAAACACATTTCTTCAAAAAAAAAAAAAGTGACAAAAACACATAATTGTCATGAGGCTTTGTATAGAAGGGCACTTGGAGATCCTTTATGCAATTAGAGCAATTAGAGTTGAAACCATATGTGTCAAATTTAGTGATGGTAGATGATGTGGTCTATTTTTACAAAATATAGTTTTGAAAAAATTGATTTTGTAAAACTCATCTGAGAATTTCATGGAAGCAATTTTTTATTATATAAAGCTTAAAGTTGATTTTTGTGGAATGAAAAAATTATTTCAATAAAACTAAAATTTGAGTTTACGGAAAGAAAAACTACTTTGAAATTTATAGTTGAGTTTTGCATAACATTGTTTCCAAAAACTTGTCTTGTTTGATTTCCCATCTAATTGTGATGTTTGTTTGGTTATTATTGAAAGACCGACTATTCAATCAATAATTTATGTGTCAACGTTGTAGATCCGGATGCATGTGTATTTAGATTATTTTAATTTTATCGTATTGTTTGTAGATATTTTGTCGTTATATGCTATTAATTTAAATGTTTTGATTTTGTTCTCAGATTCATCATTTACGTTTTTAACGATGTTGAATGATGTATTCTATCAATTTGAATAAATTAATATCGTTTTATTTTTATAAAAAAAATCTCGTAAAACTCAACATCAACTTTTTCATTATGTAAAAGTCAAATTTCATTCTTATGGAACCCTTTTCTTTCAAACAAAAAAATCTTATGGAACCTTTTATATAATTTATACTACCTTGTCCGAAAAAAAATACTAATTTATACTTTGTTGGAACAAAATGTATGAACAACTCTCTTTGAGGTTTTGATGATAACAAAGTGTTAAAAAGAAAATTGGTATTGCTAATGCTTTGTTCTAAGTTGTGCAGAACCATGTTCTTAATGATTCAGTAATTAATATTGGTTTTGGAAGAACAAGCTAAGAGCAAGAAGGAAAGCATAGAAGCCTTGTTGCAAGTCTGAAGCAAAACTGGGTCAGAAGCAGCTTCTGAAGGCAGAGTCTGAAAACTGCGTCTGAAGGGTGCTTCTGAAGGTTGAGTCTGAAGGTTGAGTCTGAAGGTCAACAGAAGTCAACGTCCGAAGACTGAGTCTGAGGGTCAACGAAAGTCAACGTCTGAAGAAGTGCGTCTGATGAACAGTGCTTCTGAAGAGAGCTTCTGAAGTACTGTGTTCCTGAAGAAGCTTCTGAAGTCTGACGTGGATGGAAAAGCAATTGTCTCTGTCTGCATTTAATGCCTGAAAATGTCAGAACAACTCCAATGGAACAGTTGTCTCCTTGGCCAAAACATTCCCCAGCTTTTAAGGAAAGAATTCAAAAATACGGGCTCTGTTTTTCTACTCAGTTTCAGCACACAATTTCAGCTAACCTAGCCTCCAATTGCAACGGCTCTTTGCTGGATTTCTGGCAATTCTCAACAGCTATCTTTTGCTCTATAAAAGGGTGAAGATTTGAAGAGAAAAATTGCTAAGACTCTTGAAACAAAAGACTGAATATTGTGCTCTGTTTTTTTGTCAAATACGTGTCTGTTTACAAAACTCTTAGAAATTCTTACAAAGTTTACATTAGAATTTCTTAAGTGTTGAGTCTTGAAATTCTGGCCAGGCAATACTTAAGAGATAAACGCAGGTTCTGAACTAACAGGTTCTGAACAGAACTTAGCACAATAGTTTGTCAAAACAGAGCACAAACAAAAACACACACAGGCAGCAAATTAAAGTGCAGGAAAGTAAAAAGGGCACAGAAGTTTGTTAACCCAGTTCGGAGTAAACACCTCCTACTCTGGGGGATACCAATCCAGGAAGGAATTCCACTATAGGAATTAATCCTTATGACTCAAGACACTGACTCCCAGTTCCCAGCCTAAGCAATTAACTTCCTCCTAGTCTTGAATTCTACCCAACACGTTGAGTATTAGAGACCACTAACTTCATATTCAAGTAACAAACCTGTTACTGAACTCCTTAACAAAAACTACTCTGTTTTGAAGAACAACTTCTAAATCACAAAGACTTCATTCGTACCTAAAGGCTTAGAATGAATTACAACTCTATAAAACTCTAAACCAACTCAAAGCATATGAGTGGTGCACAAAACAAAGCTAACAAGCTTAAAACTAACACAGACTCTTTTTCTGAATTAAGACTCTCTAAAATCGTAAGTCTTCAATAGCAAAGCTCCTCCTTTTATAATCTTCAGCAAGCCCCTTAATTATGCTCCAAATCTTCTGAATTGATTTGTTACTGGAATAAGATTGTTCCAATAAAGTAACAAATAAAACTGCATTCAATCTTTGAAAGATTTAAAACAGAAAATACGAATTTTCATAACTTTGAACCAAATCTTCAAAGATATCTTCTCCAATTAAACCAGCCTTCTAGAAGCAATTATACAAAGATAATTCCTTGTTAAATCTCCCAAGATACGCGTAAAAACAATCCAGTAAACCCAGCTTCTGATGTGGTCAACAGAAGTCAACGCTGGCTTCAGAACCTGAAACTGCTTCTGAAGTGCTACAGTGCTCCTGATGAGCATTTCAGCTTCTGATGTAGATTTTAGCTTCTGAATGGCTTCAAATAAGAAAACTTGTAACTGAAGAAACGTTCATCATAAGGAAATGCTTCTATTCCATACTTTGGTTTTGCCAAACAATGCAGCCAACATCAACAGACTCAACAAGTCTTATACCTGAGTTGTATTAAGTGAACACCTTTGATATTTGATCAAGTGTTCAACTCAAACTTAATTTCTGTGTAATTCAGTTTGATACTCAAAGTCTCAGTCTGCGTACTGAGCATCCTGAAGTCTCATTACTTAGTGTTCTGAGCAATTAGAAGTCTCATTACTTTGTGTTCTGAGCATTGGAAGTCTCTTGACTTAGTGTCTTGAGCATTAGAAGTCTCTTACTAGGTGTTTGAGCATTGAAGTCTCATTACTTTGTGTTCTGAGCAATTGTAATCAGTTTGATTATAGTTAAATCTCCTGGACTTCAGATTCTGAAGAAGAGTTATACCACTTCTGATCATGTGAACAAAATTCTAAGAAGTCTGCCATCTAAATGGAGACCCAAAGTAACTGCTATTGAGGAAGCTAAGGATCTAAATACTCTAAGTATTGAAGATCTTATAAGCTCCCTCAAAGTGCATGAACTGGGACTTAATGAAGATGATTCTGTTAGAGAGCCTAAATCAATAGCACTGAAATCCAAAAGAAAGACTGTAAAAGCTCTGAAAGCTATTGAATCTGATGAAGAGTTTCCTGAGGGAAATTCTGAAGAAGATTCAGAGGCTGAAGAACTTGCAATGTTTTCCAAAAGAATTCAGTACTTAATGAATAGAAAGAAGAAATTCTCTAACAGAAGCAGCGACTTTAAAGGATTTTGTTCTAAGAGGGAAAATCAGAAGGACTGCTACAATTGCAAGAAGCCTGGTCACTTTATTGCTGAATGTCCTGAACTTCAGAAGGACAAGTTAAAAGGAAAATCAAAAAAGACCAGCTCTAAGTCTATCAACTTCAGAAACAAGCTCAAGAAGAGTCTTATGGCAACATGGGATGATCTTGACAATGATTCTGAGTCTGATGATGAAGAGGAAGCAAATCTGGCTTTAATGGCAACAACTTTCTCTGATGCTGAATCATGTTCAGACTCTGATGAAGAAGATGAGGTATACTCTGAACTAACTAGATCTGAACTGATTGAAACTGTTAAAGATCTTATGAACCACCTCAAAAGCAAGTTAGGTGAACTAAAATCTTTGAAAAATAAACATAACTTGCTGAATGAGGAAAATCTCAAACTTCAGAATCAAATCATTGAGTTTGATGAAGAAGTTAGAGAACTCAGAGATAAGGTTCATAAGAAACCTGAAGAAATTCCAAATGAACATGAAATTGCTCTTCAGGACTTTATTTTAACAGGAATCAATAGAAGTAAGGTTGCTTCTATGATTTATAGCATTTACAGAAACAAAGGTGAAGGCATTGGTTTTAAAAATGATTCATTCAATCTTTCAAGTGAATCAGAAATATCACCTTGTTCTGAAAATATTTTGAAAGGCACTGAGGTGTGCTTTGTGCCTGCTTCTGACAGTTCTGAGAAACTGAATTTAGCAGAAACTGAGACTGAGTCTGAAGTTCTGAACTGCTCAGACTCTAAAGCTTCTGAGCCTAAGGGAAAGATGATGGCAGATGTTAAAACCTTGCCAAAGTCTCAACCAAAAGGTACTAAGCCTAAGAGTATAAGAAAATCAGACTCTAAACCTGAAAATGTTCAGAGTCTGAAGAGTTCAGAACCTGAAACTAGTAAGTCTCAGAGTCTGAAGAATTCAAACTCAAATTTTACTAAGACTGGGTTCATGAAAACTTCAAAAACTACTAAACCAGTCCATACAAAACATTTTCAATCTCAGAATGTCAGGCAAAGCAAGCAAAAGAAAGCCAAACTGTCATCTGCTTCTGATTGTTTTAAGAAAGGTCAAACTGAAGTTTGCCTTGTGTCAGGAGTTAGCAAAACTAGAGTTCTGAAGAAATCAGAACCAAAGTGCTCAATGGTTCAGACTCTAAACAACTCAGAACCAAAGACTTTCAAGTCTCAGGTTCTGAAGAAATCTGAGTCTAGACCTTTGAGAACTCAGGTTCTGAAGAACTCAGTTTCTAAAACCCAAACTTATTCAAGATTTAAGGATTCATATCCTAGATATCTGAACAATTCTGAGGTCTATAACTCCAGACACAAGATGCAAAAGGCTAAACCTTTCAGGACTAACTATAAAGAACCCATGAAAATCTGGGTACCTAAGTCTGAGATAATTTCTGTTGCAGATATGCTTGTCATCCAAAGAAAAGGAAAAATCCTGGTACCTGGACAGTGGCTGCTCGCGTCACATGACAGGAGACAAGTCTATGTTCCAAACCCTGAGCATGAAAGAGGGAGGAACTGTGGGGTTTGGAGGAAATCAGAAAGGAAGGATCATTGGTACTGGTAAGATAGGTAATTCTTCCCTGTCCATTGATGATGTTTGGTTGGTAGATGGACTGAGACATAATTTACTTAGCATAAGTCAATTATGTGACAGTAATTATGAAGTCCTGTTTAATAAGAACACTTGCACTGTAATAAACAACAAAGATAAATTTGTTGTGTTCAAAGGAAATAGGAAAAACAATGTTTACAAAATCAATTTTTCAGAACTGGTTGAGCAGAAGGTAGTTTGCCTTCTGTCTGTGAGTGATGAGAAATGGGTATGGCACAAAAGGTTGGGACATGCTAACTGGAGACTCATCTCTAAGCTTAGCAAGTTGCAACTGGTCAGAGGCCTGCCAAACATTGACTATCACTCAGATGCTCTTTGTGGAGCATGCCAAATTGGAAAATTTTCTAAGACATCTTTCAAATCCAAAAACATTGTTTCCACCTCAAAACCTTTAGAACTGCTTCACATTGATTTGTTTGGTCCTGTTGGAACAGCTTCAATCAATGGGAAGAAGTATGGACTTGTAATTGTTGATGATTACAGTAGGTGGACTTGGGTTAAATTCCTTAGAACTAAAAATGAAACATATGATGTGTTTAATAAATTCTGCAAACAAGTACAAAATGAAACTGACTTGAAAATTTTAAAAGTCAGAAGTGATCATGGTGGGGAATTTGAAAATGAACCTTTTGAAAATTTTTGTGAAGATCATGGAATTCTCCATGAGTTCTCATTTCCTAGAACTCCACAACAAAATGGAGTTGTAGAGAGAAAGAACAGATCTTTGAAAGAAATGGCCAGAACCATGATCCATGAATCCAAAATTGCAAAGTACTTTTGGGCAGAAGCTGTTAACACAACATGTTATATTCAGAACAGGATCTATATCAGACCTATTCTGAATAAAACAGCATATGAACTCTTTAAAGGAAGAAAACCAAGTATTTCTTATTTTCATCAGTTTGGTTGTACTTGTTACATACTGAACAATAAGATCTACCTAAAGAAATTTGATGTTAAAGCTCAAAAGGGTATCTTTTTAGGATACTTAGAGAGATCTAAAGCATACAGGGTGTATAATTCTGAAACACATGTTGTTGAAGAAGCTATACACATTAGATTTGATGATAAGAAGCATGGTAATGAAATACCAGAGCTGGTTGAGAGTTTTGCAGATTTCAGACTCTCAGAAGAACCTTCAGAACCTGAACGTAGTTCAGAGTCTGAAGGAAATTCAGAAACTGAAAATATTGAAGAAGCTGAGAAACTCTCTAATGCTGACACTACTTCTGAAGCAAATCAAGATCAGCATGGTTCTGAACAAGCCCCTGGTGATTCTTCAGAAGCTAATCCACCCAGAACCTCATTCAAGTACAAGTCTTCACATCCTGAGGAGCTGATTATTGGGAACAAGAACAGTCCAAGGAATACCAGATCAGCATTCTGCCAGAATGAATCTATGATTGGACTTCTATCAATGATTGAACCCACAACAGCTGATGAAGCACTTGCAGATGATGGTTGGATTGTAGCTATGCAAGAAGAACTGAACCAGTTTCAAAGGAATGATGTCTAGGATTTAGTTGCAAGACCAGATCATAAGAACATCATTGGAACAAAATGGATATTCAGAAACAAGCTTAATGAACAAGGAGAAGTGATCAGAAACAAGGCAAGACTGGTTGCTCAAGGCTACAGTCAGCAGGAAGGAAAAGACTACACTGAGACTTTTGCTCCAGTTGCAAGACTGGAAGCAATCAGGTTACTTCTTTCCTATGCAGTTAATCATGATATCATCTTGTACCAAATGGATGTTAAGAGTGCTTTCTTAAATGGTGTTATTTCTGAATAAGTTTATGTTAAACAGTCTCCTGGTTTTGAAGATGTTAAAAATCCAGATTTTGTTTTTAAACTTAAGAAATCCTTGTATGGTCTGAAACAAGCTCCTAGAGCTTGGTATGAAAAACTAAGCAATTTCTTACTTAAAAATGATTCTGTAAGAGGTCAAGTTGACAATACACTCTTTAGAAAAACTCTTAAGAAAGACATTTTAATTGTGAAAATATATGTTGATGATATCATATTTGGGTCTACTAATGCCTCTCTTTGCAAAGAATTTTCCAAGTTAATGCAGGATGAATTTGAAATGAGCATGATGGGAGAGTTGAAATTCTTTCTTGGAATTCAAATCAACCAATGCAAAGATGGAGTGTATGTTCATCAGTCCAAATACACAAAGGAGCTTCTGAAGAAGTTCCAGCTTGATGATTGCAAACTGATGACAACACCTATGCATCCAACCTGCACCTTAAGCAAAGAGGACAATGGCTCAAAAGTAGATCAGAAGCTCTACAGAGGTATGATAGGTTCTCTGTTATACTTAACTGCTTCTAGGCCAGATATTTTGTTTAGTGTCTGTCTGTGTGCTAGATTCCAGTCAGATCCTAGAGAATCTCATATGACTGCAGTCAAGAGAATCTTCAGGTATCTGAATGGAACAACTAATCTGGGACTTCTGTATAAGAAATACTTGGATTATAAGCTAGTTGGATTTTGTGATGCTGATTATGCTGGGGACAGGATTGAAAGAAAATCCACCAGTGGAAACTGTCAGTTTCTTGGTGAGAATCTGATATCTTGGGCCATTAAAAGACAAGCAACTATTGCTTTGTCAACAGCAGAAGCAGAATACATCTCAGCTGCAAGTTGTAGCACACAACTGCTCTGGATGAAACATCAGTTGGAAGACTATCAGATTCATGCAGATAGCATTCCTATTTATTGTGATAATACTGCTGCAATATGTCTGTCTAAAAATCCAATTCTGCATTCTAGAGCCAAGCATATAGAAATTAAACATCATTTTATAAGAGATTATGTTCAGAAGGGTGTTCTGGATATTCAGTTCATTGATATTGATCATCAATGGGCTGACATATTCACAAAACCCCTCACAGAAGAAAGATTCAATTTTATTAAAAAGAATCTGAACATGCATTTCATCTCTTGAAAATATGCTTGAATTTGAATGAAAACTGAGATCCTGAGTTTATCAGAAGCTAAGACTTATCAGTCACTCATTTTGAGAGTCTGAAGAAAGTTAAGCATCTGAAAAACTTCAGAGTCTGAGGTACAGAATCTGGATTTTCTGACCTCTGAATCTGTATAGTTATCTAATTTTTGGTCAGAATCTGATAAGTATAACCCTGGGCAATGATGATTTAAAGCTTTGAAAGTTATACTTTGTCCCTCCCAAAGTCATCAATATGAAAATGTGTTTTTCTGTTTTCAATTCTGAAATGTTTAACAAACACAGACACATTTTTTTTATATGCTCAAATTAGTTTCAGACATGTTCAGTCTTTCAGAACTTATTTAAAAATTGGTATCAGTTTTATCTGAAAGAATTCAGCAGCACTGAACCAAATACTATATTTTTTCAGTTTTCTGAAATGAGTTCAGTAGTGCTAAAACCCTCAGTTGGTATATGATCTGAACAATTTTTTCTAAAATAGTTCAGTGATGCTGAACAGATTACACTGAACAACTGTGTCTGAACAAGAATGCTCTGAACAATCCTTTTATGCTTCTGAACATCATTCTATTTTTAAAATGCAATGTCATATACTCATGTATGATCAAGTCTGCTCTGATGTTCATCTTTGCTGCTTGATTACCTATATGATTGCATTATTATCTCACATGTTTTCAAACTCTCTTAAAATTCTGGAAATTTTTCTTTTCTTAAATTTTCTTTTTGTTGATGACAAAAGGGGGAGTAAAAGTAAACAAGTATTAAGGCTCCTGAGCTCAGAACAATAAGTTAATGTCTGTCAGTTAATTAACCAATGGGGAGTAAAAGAGTATTAAGGCTCCTGAGCTCAGAACTAGGGGTGGGCAAAAAAACCAAAAAACCGAACCGAACTGCTGAACTGAACCGAACCAAACCAAAAAAAACTGAACCATTACTAAAAGTTCTAGAACCGAACTGTTTCAGTTCGGTTCAGTTCAAAACAGTTCGGTTCGGTTCGAAACAGTTCGGTTCGGTTCGAAACAGTTCGGTTCGGTTTTACCTTCTAAAATTCGATTTTGTTTGGTTTTTTATATTTTTTTTCAATGGTACAAATAATAACAGTTCGGTTCAGTTCGAAACAGTTCGGTTCGGTTTGGAACAGTTCGGTTCAGTTTAAAATCCAAACAGTTCGGTTCGGTTCAGTTATTTTAAATTTATCAAACAGTTCAGTTCGGTTCGGTTCAGTTTTTATCCCGAACCGAACCATGCCCACCCCTACTCAGAACTATAAGTTAATTTCTGTCAGTTAATTAACTTATGAGAACTGTTTTTAATCTCTAGCCTCTGAATTGAATTTCTGTGAGATACATTACTCTTAGTGAGTTGAAATGAATTTAAATAACTTGGATAAGACTCAGGGAGCTTACAAAACTCATCCTGTGGATTATCAGACTTAGGGGGAGAGCTTACAAACCTCATAACCTGAAGTCAGCTTGTTATTTATAATTCTGAGTGAAAATTTCACCTTTTTGTTTTAAGTTGAATTTAATTAACTTGGATAAGAATCAAAGGGAGCTTGCAAACCTAACCTTGAGGATTATCAGACCTAGGGGGAGCTTGCAAACCTCTCCTGAAGTCAACTTGTTTATTAAACTTAACAACAATTATGAAATTCTCATCTTTTTGATCTGAACTGAATTTAATTAACCTGGTTCAGACTCAGGGGGAGCTTGCAAACCTCACACCCTGCAGTCAACTTGTTAATTAAATTAACAACAATTTTCTATTAATACTTATGTTTGTCATCATCAAAAAGGGGGAGATTGTTGGAACAAAATGTATGAACAACTCTCTTTTGGATAGGGGGAGATTGTTGAAACAAAATGTATGAACAACTCTCTTTGAGGTTTTGATGATAACAAAGTGTTAAAAAGAAAATTGGTATTGCTAATGCTTTGTTCTAAGTTGTGCAGAACCATGTTCTTAATGATTCAGTAATTAATATTGGTTTTGGAAAAAACAAGCTAAGAGCAAGAAGGAAAGCATAGAAGCCTTGTTGCAAGTCTGAAGCAAAACTAGGTCAGAAGCAGCTTCTGAAGGCAGAGTCTGAAGACTGCGTCTGAAGGGTGCTTCTGAAGGTTGAGTCTGAAGGTCAACAGAAGTCAATGTCTGAAGGTTGAGTCTGAAGGTCAACAGAAGTCAATGTCTGAAGGCTGAGTCTGAGGGTCAACAAAAGTCAATGTCTGAAGAAGTGCGTCTGATAAACAGTGGTTCTGAAGTGTGCTTCTGAAGTCCTGCTTCTGAAGAGAGCTTCTGAAGTACTGTGTTCCTGAAGAAGCTTCTGAAGTCTGACGTGGATGGAAAAGCAATTGTCTCTGTCTGCATTTAATGCATGTAAATGTCATAACAACTCCAATGGAACAGTTGTCTCCTTGGCCAAAACATTCCCCAGCTTTTAAGGAAAGAATTCAAAAATATGGGCTCTGTTTTTCTACTCAGTTTCAGCACACAATTTCAGCTAACCTAGCCTCCAATTGCAACGGCTTTTTGCTGGATTTCTGGCAATTCTCAACAGCTATCTTTTGCTCTATAAAAGGGTGAAGATTTGAAGAGAAAAATTGCTAAGACTCTTGAAACAAAAGACTGAATATTGTGCTCTGTTTTTCTGTCAAATACGTGTCTGTTTACAAAACTCTTAGAAATTCTTACAAAGTTTACATCTTAGAATTTCTTAAGTGTTGAGTCTTATACCTGAGTTGTATTAAGTGAACACCTCTGATATTTGATCAAGTGTTCAACTCAAACTTAATTTCTGTGTAATTCAGTTTGATACTCAAAGTCTCAGTCTGCGTACTGAGCATCCTGAAGTCTCATTACTTAGTGTTCTGAGCAATTAGAAGTCTCATTACTTTGTGTTCTGAGCAGAGAAGTCTCATTACTTTGTGTTCTGAGCATTGGAAG
Source organism: Medicago ruthenica (assembly GCA_018208015.1). Lineage (NCBI taxonomy): Eukaryota > Viridiplantae > Streptophyta > Magnoliopsida > Fabales > Fabaceae > Medicago > Medicago ruthenica. The sequence goes on from CM031371.1 coordinate 4,471,067, forward strand.
TCTCTTGACTTAGTGTCTTGAGCATTGAAGTCTCATTACTTTGTGTTCTGAGCAATTGTAATCAGTTTGATTATAGTTAAATCTCCTGTAAGTGACAGGGGGACTAGACTACTTCCAACTTGTGGAAGGAACTAGTATAAAAACATCTGTGTCATTCTTTCCCTTTCTCTTTTACTTTTAATCCGCTGCAAACAATCTTTGAAAAAGTTTCAGAAATTGATTCTTTTGAGAAAAGGAAAAACTACCCACACAATTCAACCCCCCCCCCCCCCCCCCCCCCCCCCCCCCCCCCCCCCCCCCCCCCCCCTTCTTGTGTATTTTTCTCACCTTCATACTTTTTTTTTAAACTCGGTATACCTTCATGTTTAGCTTGTGATAGAAGGATACAATTGACTTGTTCTATTTGATGCAGAGTGACCGACAACACAACCTCTGAGAGGGAACATAAATAATTTAGTTACTTTCCCTCTGAGAGTGAGTAACTGTCCTTGCACAAGTAAATGGTTTTCAATTAATGTGAGTTTCAAACAAATAATTCATGTGTACATTGCTTTTCTGTTTTGTTAAGTTCATTCATGCTTTAGATTAAATAATACAAATGAAATTTTTCCAATAATATGCAAATCTAAACACCTATGGTTATGATTTACATTGACTTGAATTTTATTATTTTTAATTAATCTGGTCTAATGTGTTTTATGATGCCTCTTGGTCTGCAGATTTGCTTGGTCTAATTCACCCAAAGTACATTTTCTCAGAATATTGAAATACAAAGGGTTGTCGAAGAAGAGCATGAAAATGTAAGTTCTTGTTTACATGTCTTGTAGTAAATTAAGATGGTTGATTCTGTTTCTTTTATTGGTAATTTTCCCTTTTATAAAGCTCTTTTCTTGGGGAGAATTTGGTTTTATTTTTTGTTTAGTTTCCGGTATCGTTTTAATTGTCCTGTATTTCTTTCTGTGGGATTTTTATTAGTTTAGATTGTATTTTATACTCCATTGATTTTGTATTGAAACATATCACTAAAGCCAATTAACAAACATGATGAATGGCCTGGTCTTTGTGAAGATCACATGTATATAGATGCTTGTTTCCTCTTCCCAAAAAAAATATATAGATTGTGAATTTTCAATCAACTTGAAAAATATTATTTGAACCACCGAGATTGATAGGCGATTTCAGTACTCCCTTGGTTTAAAATCATTTTCCAGAGGAATATCAATTCCAATGGTTGTATACAAATAGATTACTTGCCATCATTTTCTATTTTGAACTAGGTAAATCATTTTCTTTACTGCACTATTGTGATTTATTTTCTACTATAGTACATTCTTGTTGCTGCATAATTGCATTTTTCCTTATTCTGTTTCGTAGTTATGTTTCTGCAAATTTTCGCATTTTGTTTCTTACTTCTGTTTCTGCATTCCCTTATTCTATAAATAGAAGTTATACTAGTGAAATTTTAGCACTAGTTTTTCTCTTTGAATGATTATAGAGAACAAGTTCATACTCAAGTGACATCCTTTTGTTAAAGAAAATTATTGTTGTTGGTGCTCTTCTGTACTGTATACATTATGTCTTGTCTTTTTCAATTTAAATCAAGATTCTTTTCATCTACGGCATACTGGTTTGTGTAATCTGATTTATGTTATTGGTTTTTAGGATTGAAAAATCAATATTTTACTTGTTACACCATTCACTGCCTTTCTTTAATTCTATAGTTGTATTTGTTTTGTTTCATTTGGATTTGAATTTCTCACTTGAATTATATCCCACTTGCAGGAGGAGATTAATTCCGCAAATTGTGACCCGTGATATTATATCTTGGGTGATCATGAAGATTCCTACTCCAACCAAGAAGTGGAAAGATTATCCGGTTGATATGAAACTAAAAGGAGTTCCATTCATTTTCAGTGATCTATGCTAATGGTTAGAACTCACTTGATCTAGTAATGGTCAATTCATAAAGTAGGTTTTTCTCGTACAACTCCAACCTCGTTTATGTTTAATTTTTGTAGAGCATATCGGTTGATACAAAGGCATACACTCCCAGCTAATTTAAGTTAGAGAATGCTACAAACGTCTTCAATATTGACAATGAGCTTTGTTGGACTTGTTTGTAAGGTTAATATTTTGTCTCTACATTAGAAAGAATGATTATATGCTATTTTTTACATTATTTCTTGCTTGAATTTTTATGCTATTTTATATTACCATTCTTTTTTCTTTAAGTGGTTTGATTTTTCTTTAAGTTGTTTTGTTTTTGCATCTTCCATGCATTTGGTCTTTCTGTTTATAAGCTTTAGATTAATTATGACTATTTGTTGTCCTATTAACCAATGTTGAGAATAATATGTTTGATGTTCATGTTCATGTCCATGTCCTCATGTTTACTCCATTACACCCTTCCTATGTCCATGTCCTCATATAGTAGATGAATGTGTCTGCAACACGAATCAAAATTGATGCAGGATTGGCAAAGAAAATAACCATGATAGCTTCATTGCCTCAACCTCATTGCTTCTTCAATGTTTTTTCTTGAGCATCTATATTTTTTTTCTTTGTTTGCTGTTCTAATTGATAGTGTGATTTCTCTTTGGTTTTGTTGTGCAGGTAGTACTTGGATTTATTGCATTTATTTTTCCTACATAAAATTAGATTATGGTTCTAATATGAAGAATCTTATGTATAAGCGCATCTCTTGTCATAAAATGAAGAATCTCTTGTATAACCTCACTTGAATATTATTGTATGACCTAATTTGTTGTGCAATACTTGTTTTTTATTTCTTATGGTGCGCTCAACTAAATTTGCTTATTAATTGATTGATAATGATTTAAAAATACTAATTTTTTTCAAAAACAAAATCACACAAAAAAACAGGTAAAAACCTCCTAACTGCTAGGTTCTAGTCTAAAATTAGTATTTAGATTTTAGCTATGGATTTGCTACAAAATTGCTACGTTAAGTCATAGTTATGCCGATATAGATTTGTTGCAAAATTGCTATGATAAGTCCTAGCTATGTTGCTACGGAAAATGAATTTTAGATGCTTGTTTGCTATGAGTTGACTAGATATTTGCTAGGACTTTATTTCTACTAACTACGGATTTACTACGAATTATGTCCCTAGCAAATTTGTCTCTCAATCCATGCTACGGCCAATACAATAGGTATTCTATAGTATATTTGTACTTCGTTTGCTAGAAATTAGCTACGAATTAGCTACAAAATCCGTCGCAGCAAATCACATTTTTTCTTGTAGTGGTATATCCTATTTATAGTTTGTTTTTTTTTTGGACAAAATTTATACTTTATTATAAATAGGTTTGTATGAATGTTAAATTAAACTTATATTGTCATTACATCAATAATTGTATTTTGAGCTGAAACTATTTGTGATTACAGAAAAAGTCAAATTTAATTTTATGGAAATATTTTATATAATTTTTACTTTATTTTAATTAGGATGATAAGATATCTAATTACATTAGTTTTATGACTTAAATATATTTTTAGTCCTTGTAAATATGAGTCGTTTTGATTTTAATACCTATAAAAAAGTTTATTTTTTTAGTCCTTGAAAATATTATAAAATTTGCTTATGGTCCTGGCTGTCATTGTTGTAAAATTTGTTTAATATCAATTTTAGTCTATATGTACTAATAACAAATATCAATTTAAAAATAAAATTTTTTTACTGGGTCTAAAAAAATTTGATGGACCAATTTTTATTTTTTTATATTTACAAGGACTAATAACAAAAATTTACAAGGACAAAATGCAAAAACGTGTATATTCGCAGGGACCAAAAACGTGTATGTTCATCGTTGATCCTAAAAAACAACCACCTTTTTTTCACTTCATGACAAGAAAAAAAAACATTTTTTAGATTTTTTAGATTCTTTAAGTATGATGCATATGGTCTATTAAGTATACCAAATATATTAGTTAATGAATTAATCTGAAAAGAAAACTGTTTATGTTTATTATAATAAGACCAAATGAAGTAGTTATTTAAAAACTCACACGTATAGATGTGGTAGTTGAGGTTCGAACCCCAAACACGTAACATTTGATCTAACAATCTTGATATTTTTACCTGTTGAACTAGAATTTATGACAACCAACTTACGCATTTTAAGACAATTTTTTTATTTTTTATTTTGACAAAATTGTATATTCATTTTAATGTTTGAGATTTATTTATAATTTGAATGCGGTCTTTTTTACCTTTTCAGCTTAGTTTATATGAAGTCTAGTTCACATAGAGAACATTAAAATCTGGGTTATACAAGTTTTCTTCTCTATGAATATCATAAATTTTATTTTTAATTCATCTAAAAGAATTCAACAAGTTTTGGACTTCAAATGTTTTCAATCACAATTTTTATCCTTACTCTTAAGTAAACTCGTGTCTATTCTTTGAAACTTTGAATTATTGTTTTTCAATCATGGTTGGTACGTTGTAGAAATTTCTCTTGCAAAAGTTTAAATTTTAATTTTTTAACAAGGGATGAATTAAATATGAATTTTAAGTTTTTAGCGCTTAAAAATTCATAATTAATTTCTATTTTGTTGAAAAAATATAAATTTTTGTGGAAAATATTTTTATAATGTTTTAAACATCTATGTAAAAATTAGTTCAAAAATACGAAGAATACACATGACATGACTTAAAAACATTGATCAAAAGTCGTGCGCGAAAATATTTGGGGACCAAAACTTTTTAAAAAATAGAGGGTGTAAAAACAAAATTTTAAATATTTATAGTGATAAAAAAATTAATCAACCCATAAAATTTTATTGCGTAGACGGTTGTAGATCGTTAAATTAAGAGGTTAACTTTACTGTACACATGGATCAATAAAAAGTTTAATATGCAATTGATGTAGAACATTAGATTAAGAGGTCATCTTTATCATTCATGTAGAGATCGAAAAAAGGTTTATTATGTAGTTAGTTGTAGATCGTTAAATTAAGATGTCAGCTTTATTTATTTTTTAAGGGGGTGTCAGCTTTATTGTTCACCTATAGGTCGACCACTTAGAGCACCCACATTCATGTCATCCATATGGATGGTATAAATGGACTCTGCCCAATACGTTATATTACATTGCTCTTCCCAATTATTTAAACCACTCAACTATATTTTCTAAATATTCATACCACTCATGTAAAACTTTAAAATGGATCTCATCAAACATCACAATATCTCTTACACACATGTGTGTCTATATATATATATATATATATATATATATATATATATATATATATATATATATATATATATATATATAAGGGATCCATTGACTCCAAGAGTAACTCAAAAGAGTTACTCCAAATCTTGACCATTAATTCTAATAATAATTAATGGTTGTGATTAATTAGAAATAATTTCATGGTAAGATGTTTCTACTCCTCTCTAAAGAACATGTGAGATTGCACGGTGATGCAAATATCTGGGTAACAGTTCGCCGGAGCCTTGGATCTCAATTACACCTATGAGCCTATTTATGTCTTCAACATCAAAGAATTATGATAATTCGGCACATTTATTTTAAAAAGAAGAAAAAAAATCTCCAATAACATCAAAGAATTAGGGTAATTACACCTATGAACCAATGGTAAATCGTTTCAAAAATAATTTGTCTTGCGTTTTAAAATTCTCCAATCTCAATCGTTTAAGAAAAAAAATATCTCCATTCGTCTTGCTTAAACCACAGTTTTTTTAATTAATATCTTCTAGGCATACGCCTCCTATGTTTCAACTTGAGGAAACCTTAAAGCTCTGGTTGAACAGGCGTATCAGTTAGATGGGTTTAAGGAGATGGAGAATGATAGCCTTACCACGTATTATTAGTTTTTAATCACAACCATTAATTATTATAAGAATTAATGGTCAAGATTTGGAGTAACTCTTTTGAGTTACTCTTGGAGTCAATGGATCCCTTCTCATATATATATATATATATATATATATATATATATATGAAATTCTGGCACTACCTGGACAGATGTCCTACATGATGTCCGGGACAGCAGGGATGTCTTACGAGATGTTCTGGACACTAGTTATAATAACGTAGTACAATAAACAATAAACAATAATAAAGTAAAGTGCAGGGAAGGAAGAGCACAAGAGATTTGGTAACCAAGTTTGGTGCAAAGTCACCTACATATTGAGGCATCCATGCCAAGAAAGGAAACTCACTATAACAGTTTTGGTTCGTAGACTTATAATATCAAACCTTGATCAATGCCTTGACACCTAAACACTACCCGTGATATTTCTATCTAAGACTCGCCTAGATATGAGATTTCATCTCACTTTCTTCACTCAATCACACAACCCGTAATTACAACAAATATAACAACTAAATAGGAGAAACACTCCAATAAACAAAACCTACTCTTGCAAGCAACACTAGAGCGGTTTACAACTCAACTAAACAGTCCAGCTCAATGCATCAAGATGATACAAAGAGAGGCTCACAAATAACAAGGACAGACACGAAACCCTAAAATGACTCTTATCAAAATGACAGCTTCAGTGATCTTCACACAATTTCTGTCTTTCTTTATATAGCCAGAGAATGCATGGACTTGGTCTTCAAACGGGCTAAACAATACAGCTGATCCAATAGATTCTTCAGCTACAATCTTCTAGAAGCAAATATAATGTTTCCTAAAATGTTTAGGACATTAAAAACTAAAACACGACAATGCACAAACCGACATAAACACTTTCTAGAAACACACGCCTCTTGGAGCACAAGTTACTTGAATCATATCTTCAATCAGATCTTTAGTGATCTCACGTAAAAACCAAATCTTCTAAGAACGTGAAATAAAGCACAACACCTTGAAACAAGATGTCGTACTTACATGTTTAGGACATCTCGTACAACATCTTGCTAACACTTAATTTTTTTAACAAAATGTAGCCAACACAATATAAAAACCCAACAATATATATATATATATATATATATGATGTATCAAATGAGAGGACCTTTAAAATAAGAGATGAGAGGGTGAAATAATTACCCTTGGATAAGCTTAGCGGTTCTGATTTTTAAAAAATGCATGTGACCTCTCATTTATTTTTTGCCTTGTTCTTGTTGCTTAGATTAAAATGAGAGATGAGAGGAACAAATATTGACCCTTAAATTAAAATGAACAACTCACATTAAAAGCTGCACTTTAAATGGCACTTAACATGCTTAACTATACCCACGCGCGTGTACCAACCAACACAGAGAATAAAAGGATAAATACATTCAGATGAATCGCTTCCGCCATAGTCGTCTTCCCCAAAGCATCCACACTAAAAAAGACATCAAATTGATAAAATTTAGTCATAAGAGAAAATCTTTGCACATTCAACTCCAATTTTGTATATCAGTTGTGCCTGTAGGATATTCTTTTTATCCTAGCAAATTTGTCTCTCAATCCATGCTACGGCCAATACAATAGGTATTATATAGTATATTTGTACTTCGTTTGCTAGAAATTAGCTAAGAATTAGCTACAAAATCCGTCGCAGCAAATCACATTTTTTCTTGTAGTGGTATATCCTATTTATAGTTTGTTTTTTTTTTGGACAAAATTTATACTTTATTATAAATAGGTTTGTATGAATGTTAAATTAAACTTATATTGTCATTACATCAATAATTGTATTTTGAGCTGAAACTATTTGTGATTACAGAAAAAGTCAAATTTAATTTTATGGAAATATTTTATATAATTTTTACTTTATTTTAATTAGGATGATAAGATATCTAATTACATTAGTTTTATGACTTAAATATATTTTTAGTCCTTGTAAATATGAGTCGTTTTGATTTTAATACCTATAAAAAAAGTTTATTTTTTTAGTCCTTGAAAATATTATAAAATTTGCTTATGGTCCTGGCTGTCATTGTTGTAAAATTTGTTTAATATCAATTTTAGTCTATATGTACTAATAACAAATATCAATTTAAAAATAAAATTTTTTTACTGGGTCTAAAAAAATTTGATGGACCAATTTTTATTTTTTTATATTTACAAGGACTAATAACAAAAATTTACAAGGACAAAATGCAAAAACGTGTATATTCGCAGGGACCAAAATCATATTTAAACATTGTTAATTGCTTTATTTGAATTGTAATTTCTTCAGCAAAATTTGGCAGCATGTTAGGCATTGGATTGGTTTCTCATCGGGTGATCCTTAAGTATTTTAAATCATTTTTTGCAGTTTGACTTTTTAACAGTCGGTTCAAAAATGCAGCGATCTTTTATGTATGTTATTTAGTTTTCATGTGTTTGGGTAATTTGAAAAGAGAGGAATAATAGAGTTTTTAGCCAAAAGGAATAATAAAAGTCAGGTTACTTTCCTATTGATGGCTAAAGACAAAATATGTTAATTTAGTTTTCGTTATCATGAGTGGTGGCTTAGCCTTTTCTCTTGTTTGAGCATACTCTTTCCATTTTTTAAGCCAATGGGATGCAGAAGGATCTGCGGCATCCTACGTAGATTAAAAATAAATAGAGTACACAAAAAATTGAGGGAACATAAAACCTGACTCAGTATAAACAAGAAAAAAAAACAACAGAATGGGTGAAACAAAACAATTTAGATGGTATATATAAGTCACAAATCTCAATCCACAGCAATCAACCACATACTACTAGTCCACTTAAATATTTTTTTGATAAATCAATAATTGCATTTTGAGCGGAAATTATTTGTCCGAGACATTCATATTATTTTCTCTGTTTTATATACAAAGAGAAGAGATTATACCCCTCCCATTATATAGATACACAAAGAGCTAGCTCTATAAAACGTCTTATTTGGTTTTGGACTTTGGAGTGATAAATTTGAGGCTGAGTTTAACCTGGAAACCAGGATTGCTTCCCAGCATGGGAAAGTTGAAGCAGCACCCACAGGTGGCAGTCCAAACCTGTAAATCCAAAAAAAAAAAAAGCACGGTCGTGTATTAAAAAGCACGGACCGTGCTTTTTTTTTTTCTTTCTAGATTTTAATAAAAAACCGTGCATTAAAAGCACGGACTGTGCAAAAAAGCACGGACCGTGCTTTTTTTGTTGTTTTGTAAACGCACGGTCCGTGCTTTTCCTCTTATTTAAAATTTAATATATAATTATATTTAAAATTTACCATAATTATATTTATAATTATATTTTTAACAATTACTACTCATCTTATTTATAGAATTTTAACTCTTTATGGGACCATTATTATAGGTAACAAAATTTTGTTTAAATTTGAAGATAACAAGAAACAAATTTTGCTTTTTTTTAAAAAAAGAAAACAAACTTTGTTAAAAAAAACACAAACTTTAGTTTTCAATTTGAAGAGCACGGTCCAAACTTTGTTAAAATTTGAAGAGCACGGTCCGTGCGTTTACAAAACTACAATAAAGCACGGTCCGTGCTTTTTTTGCACGGTCCGTTTTTTTATTGCAAGGTCCGTGCTTTTAATGCACGGTTTTTTCAATTAAAATCTAGAATAAAAATTAACGCACGGTCCGTGCTTTGTAATACACGACCGTGCGTTTTAATGTTCCTGGTTTTAAACTGAAAAGTGCACGTTCAGTTCTTCAAACCGTGCGTTTTTTTCTATCAATTTTTTTAGTATCGGTTTATTTTTCTTTGGTGACGGTCGTCACCAAATAAATCTGGCCAACCCGTCACAACCGGAAAAAAAGTTAAAACACAAACTTTAGTTTTCAATTTGAAGAGCACGGTCCAAACTTTGTTAAAATTTGAAGAGCACGGTCCGTGCGTTTACAAAACTACAATAAAGCACGGGTCCGTGCTTTTTTTGCACGGTCCGTTTTTTTAATGCGCACGGTTTTTTCAATTAAAATCTAGAATAAAAATTAACGCACGGTCCGTGCTTTGTAATACACGACCGTGCGTTTTCTTTGTTGACGGTCGTCACCAAATAAATCTGGCCAACCCGTCACAACCGGAAAAAAAGTTAAAGCAAGTAGCAGGTGATGAATCTACACCGTCTGAATATACAATTATTATATCTAGGGTGCTGTTTCAACTTTCCCATGCTGGGAAGCAATCCTGGTTTCCCAGGTTAAACTCAGCCTAAATTTGATTCCCTTTAGAGTTTGCTTATTATTCGCCAACTAAATTATATTTCTGAGTGTGTTGTGTTTATCAAATACTATGATTTTATTGGAGGGACATATATGTATGGGGATTGTTTTCTTTGTAATTGGTTTCTGGCACCTCTTCAACCACCTCAAACTCCACTTTGTTTGTTCTTCCTACACATCATGACCCTTTTGGTTTCCCACCAAAATAAGTAGATACTTAGAGCTTTAATTTATTTCATTGTGGCAAGTTGCGGAATCTTCTCAGCCGCAGAAATCTTCGAAGCTTCTAGTGATGGAACCATTCCTACCAACCATCTCCACCAAGTTGAACACTCTTCCATGACTGTGTCTTTCTTAATATATGCTACCTTTGCCATAATTCTTGATAGAAAAAAAATCAACTATTACTAAAAAAACTCATTATGAACTTACCCTTTTGCTAGCAGCTATATCATTTGGACAAGAATTTCTTCTTTTCCATCTTCATTCAAGAAGTCACACGGGGATAGAAGGACAATATCATTATTGTTTGCAAGTTTTGATTTTGATAGGTTTTGTTACAACCCTTATGGGAATTGGTTTTCCAAAGAGTTTTTGGGTATGTTTTGTGCGTTCTATTAGCATGATCTTCCAAGGTTTGTTCATTATGTTCATGGGTTTAGTGCTTTCTACACATGGTTATCAACCCAAAGGTTGCTTCTTGGAATATGAAGGGGATCAACTTATGATTAGGTGCAATGATGAAAAGGCTATGCATCGTGTTGTTTCATTGGTGAATCTTCAATTCAGCTGGTTCTTGATTGGAGTCACTATTTTTGCTGTGTCTTTCTACTTCATTATGGCTATAATTTATGGTGTAAAAGTGGAGTGTGATCCATTGATGAAGAAGGAACAGTACGATGAAGACGATGGCTCAAAAAATTTCGATGTTGAGTCACATATCCAGATGATCACTACTAGAATGGAAGAGAAAATTTGAAGATATTCGTGAAATTAATAAATGTTTTACTAGTGACAATAAAAGTATTGCTTAAATTCTACTTGTTTGTTGTAGTAAAAAGTATATAAACAAATTAGGGAGTATTGGAAGCATACTAACTTGTGGTTAATAAGGAGTTTGGATCTTCTGTTCCTCTGTGATGAGAATATGATGCGAGTAATGAGAAATGATGAATTGAAGAGAGAAAAGAAAATTAAGAGGGATATTGAGGTGGTGTAGAAAATGCAGAAATAGATATGGACTAGATGATCTAGATTCATCGGTCCAATTATAAACGTATAAATATGTGTGTTTCATTTCTTAATGTACCATTGTTATAATAAACCATGTAATAATGAAATGTATTATTAGAAAATTATTAATAAAAATATTCATGAACATATGATACATTTTCGGATATAATTTTAGACGTGTGTGTTTGTATATTAGACGTGTGTATAAAAAGCTTGCACCGATACCAACGTATTTTGTAGTTTTTTAGAGATTGGAACATTATTGTATAAGTTTATTCTAAGTTAATCTCATATTGTGCAAAAAAAACATATTTTTAGAGATTTTAAATACTAGTTCTTGAATCTACACTGAATTGGACCCTCGTATGCTTTGCCTCTAAATCAAACCATCATCTACAAATGGCACATATATATATTTCTGTGTTAATTTGAACGGATTAATTTAACTTCTTCAAAAAAAATGGCATAGATGTGATTAGAGAGTTTTTTTTATTAGAGAGCTAGTTTCTAAGAAATTATAAAAGATAAAATAGTTTAAATGAAGAGTATGTGATTAGAGAGTTTTTTTATTAGAGAGCTTAGAAGTTTTTAAAAAATTTTAAGTAAATGATAAAATAGTAAATGAAGAGTAAAATCGAAAACTAAAAAAATCCACCCAAATTGATATATCGCTTTTATATATAGATATCTTTTCAATGTCAGATTGAGTTTTATTTCTTTCTAATAGTTAGTATGATTTTTAATAAGTTTTGTAAGAAATATAAGACTAGTAAAAGAAGGAGTATATAATAATAAATCGAAGAAGACAAATTTTCAACACTTTCCACGCTATAATAAACAAACAATACCTGATCATACTATTTTTTTGGAAGAATTTCTACTTTAAAGAAATTCTCTAATCATACACCTTTGCGAAACTTCTAAGAAATTTTGATGTCAAAACTACTCCTACAATATTTTGTCTTCAAAGAAAATGCTAACAAAAAGCATTTCATTTATGAAAAAAAAATTGTACATTTAGGATTTAATTATGAAGAATTACACTAGTTCACAAAATATGTGTTTATTTACCCCCCCCCCCCCCCCCCCCAGCCCTAAAATTTGGATGGATAACTATCAACATGGAAGTGTGGAATTTACCCCCTCCTATACTGCATGATTTAATACATCACGTCTCATTAATTAATTATTACCTTCCTCTAAAGGCTTTTGGTTTCTTTTTCTTTCTTATTGTACCTTAAAAAAAAGATTTAAACGTGCAATAACATAGCACATACAATGATACAATATGTTTGACGTTGTAAGCGTTAAAAAAAAAATCAAGTTAAAAAATAACATACTTCATGATCGGACGTTGTTCTTGAAAAAAAAATAACGCTTAACAACTCAATTATTTTTCAAATTTAAATTTACGCGATAATTGTTGGAAATTCGAAAACTAACAATATATTTAGGTTGAAGATTTTTCTTTTACAAATATTCCTTTGTTAAAAAAATTAAATTCAAATTTAAATTTTAAAACATAAAAATTGAATATTAAAAAGTGAAATTTAAATAAAAAATTATTTTTTGGTAAAAAGAGATAATTTTCATTAGCCAAAACCAATTATTACAAACTACATGAAAACAAGAACCACAACAACAAAGAAGCAAGAGCTAAGCTCGTACAAAAACAAAAAAATAGGCCACGACCTCGCAATCTTAACATTAGGTTCTTCATCTTATTAGTTTTCAAACCTCTAATGTATACAATCTCTTTGATTTGGTGAAGGAGCTTGATGATGTTTCTGAATTATTATTGCATTCCTTTCTTCCCAAATCATATAACGTCATTCTACTCAGTTATGCATGTTGTTCCTGTTGCATTGACTTTGAATATATCGCATCACACCATGTCAATTACTAGTATTAATGTTCATGTTACTCCATTGTGTTGCACCTTTTTAAACGGTCTCAAAAAACTCACAAGTGAAGATAAGATGAGAATGAGTTTCATTCTCCTTTTTGCACAAAGTGCACAATTGGCCACATTGTATTCCAAATTTACTCAATATCACAAGTTGGTAATCTACCATGTATAGCTAGCCAAGACACAAACAAACAATTTGGAGGAGCATGGTTATTACATGTCATTTTTCTCCGACTAACCTTGACAAAATCACCTCTTAAATCATTATACATTCGCTTAATAGAGAAGTGGTCTTGCTTCAAGACTAAATAAATTTAAATAACATAGAAATGAACAAATTAAATTGAAGTAGATATTATAATAGAAAAATATAACAAAATATAAATATATACAAGAAAGTATAATAGATTCCATAAAAAAAAAAAAAAAAAGTATGATAGACTACTTGTTCAATCTTGGGTGTTCTCTCCTATACTCCTAAAATTCATTGTTCGTTATAATATATTCAACTTTGGATTCTTAACAGGAAAAAAAAATAGTAAGAAGTATAATAATAAGGTAAATCGAAGAAGACAAATGTTCAACAGTTTTCCACGCTATAATAAACAAACAATAGCTAATCATACTACTTTTATGACGAATTTCCACAGCTATGAATACAGCCTACAGGTTACACCTTGCGAATCTTCTAAGAAATTTCGATGTCAAAAGTACCCATACAGTAATTTTATTTTATTTTTGAAAGGTACTCATACAATATTTTTCTTCAAAGATAATGCCAACAGAAATCATTTCATCTATGAAAAAGAAATTGCACATTTTGGATTTAACTATGCAGCTTATTGCTTCTTTGTTTTACCGACTACATAAAAGAAGAATTACACTAGTTCACACAATATGTGTTTATTTACCCCCCAAACCCTAAAATTGGGATGGATAACTATCAAGATGGAAGTGTGGAACTTATCCCCCTCCAAAACTGCATGATTTACTACACATCACGACTCATTCATACAATCCCTCAAAAAAAAAAAAAATAGAGCTCATACAATATATATCTTTGATCACCCCTAACCCTAAATCAACTCCTTAACTTTATTAAAAATAAAACAAAACTCCATAAGTTTATTAGGAATGTGTGACTAATCCTAAGCCACAAATTTAAATTTTAGGTCCATCAGTGTGCTCATTTGCATTGTCGTATCTTCAACTTCTAATGTCAATGTGAGGACCACTTTGATGAGTGATCTATAAGTATGTTTGTTAGCATTGGCTCAACCTTGAGAGTTTACCATGGAGTCCAACTTACCTAAACTTTCTCATAAAAAAATGTGCGCTCACCAAATTTTACATTTCATAGCGTAAGTTATCGGTATTTATTTCTTATTTATTTAATTAGAAACGACAAATTAAATTGCAAAAGAACCCCTAAGATTTTCAGTGTATGTACCGATGAAAATAGTAGAGCCTTTTTTTTTTCTTTTTTTGATAAGTGAGTAGAGTCCTTTCAAATCGATAGAAAGGCTCTTAAAGGATTATAGTTTACAAAGGATGTCAACCTAGTTGGAATGACTTCTATTATTTTTTATGTCATTATGCTCTTAGTTTAACAAAAAAAATATATAGATATTCTCTTTAGAAAATATAAATCTATTGATTTAAAAAAAAAAAGTATTTAAAAAGTGATAGATTTAAAAAAAAGTACTTAAAAAGTGAGTCATCTATCTCCATTCGATGTTTATTATCCGGTGAATGCCTTAAATTAAGGGTCTGTTTGGTTCGAGAGATTTGGAGGGGAGAGGAGGGGAGAGGAGGGGTTGACTCACTTTTATTTTTTAAATTACGGATATTATAAAATAATTTTTAGAAAATTGAATTAACAACATGATAAATGATCATATAATACTTCAAAAACACTTAATTTATTTTTTAAAAAAAAAAACATTTTACATTGTTTGTAATTTAAAAAATAAAAGTGAGTCCTCCCCTCCCCTCTCCTCCAAAACTCTCGAACCAAACGGACCCTAAATGTGTGCTTTTCACAATGACGTACAATTATCGTGCATATATGGCCATTAGCTTAAAATTTCCTTAAGGGAAAAGGCAACTTCTGAACTCAACTCTGATTCATTGTTCCTTAGCGTAAAATTTCAAACCTTGTACCTTGTGTGACACCCCACACAACAACCTTTTCCCTTGTGGAAGGAGGTTTCAGGCCTTGTCCTTTGTGATCTCTCATATACGACCGACACTTGCACTCTATAATACCATATATATCCTCACCTCAACCAACTTCATCCCCATTATTTATAATTATATTCCCTCATAATATCTAGATACACAAAGAGCCAACTCTATAAATCATCTTATTTTAGAGTTTATCACTAACACATTAATTTCTTAACATTGCCATTGGAGACACAAGGACATTGACTAGCTAAATAATTATTTTTCGTGTGTTGTGTTTTTACCTAATAGCTAGGCACTATGGAGGGACATGAAATTTTAGGGTTTGCTTTCTTTGTAATTGGTTTATGGCACCTTTTCAACAACATCAAGCTCCACTTTCTATGTTCTACTTTCAAGTCCTACACATCAACCCTATGGTTTCCCACCAAAATAAGTAGATACGTAGAGCTTCATCTCATCATGGCAAGTTGCATAATTTTCACAGCCATGGAACTCTTCATAGCTCCTCTTCATCACCAACCATTTGACCCTAATGATGGTACCATTCCCTCCAACCATCTCCACAACTTTGAACACTCTTCCATGGCTTTGTCTTTCTTAGTCTATGCTATATTTGCCATAATTCTTGATAGAAAATCAACAAGTACTAAAAGTAAAAATGAAATTACCCATTTGCTAGCAGCCATTGCATTTGCACAACAATTTCTTCTTATTCATCTTCATTCAAGGGATCACATGGGGATAGAAGGACAATACCATTATTTATTGCAAGTTTTGATTTTTATTTGTTTTCTGACAACCCTTATGGGAATTGGATTTCCAATGAGCTTCTTGGTAAGTTTTGTGCGTTCTGTTGGCATAATCTTCCAAGGTTTGTGGCTTATGTTCATGGGGTTTATGCTTTTTACACCTGGTTATGAACCCAAAGATTGTTTCATGAAACCTGAGGGGGATCAATATGTCGTTAGGTGCAGTGATGAAAAGGCTCTTCATCGTGCTGTTTCATTGGTGAATCTTCAATTCAGCTGGTTGTTGATTGGAGTCACTGTTTTTGCTGTGTCTTTCTACTTGATTATGGCTATAAGTTATGGCGAAAAAGTAGAGTATGTTTCACTGATGAAGGAGGAACATTATCGTGAAGATGGCTTAAAAAATTTAGATGTTGAGTCCCAATGCCAAAAGATCCCCACAGGCATGCCAGAGCAAATCTGAATAACTTGGTGAAATTAATAAATGTTCTCTTAGTGACAAAAATTGTATTGCTTAAATTCTACTTGTTGCATAAAAAAATATATATAAACAAAGTGTCTAGATTATTTGACACATCACTGGTATTTCAAGCTCACTTTTTTATTAGGGAGTATTCAAGCATACTTAATTATCGTTATTAATAATGAAAATCATTCCCAAGCAATCAGCCGGGAAATTGGATCCTCTGCTCCTCTATGATAAAAATAATGAAAGATGATGAAGAAAAAATCAAAATTAAAAGAGGGATGGAGATGATGTAGGGAATGCAGAAAGAGAAATGGATTTTATTTATTAGTATAAAAACACGTATAAACGCAAAACAATAACAGACAAAAAGTAAACAGGCACAAGAAAATTGTTAACCCAGTTCGGTGACAAACACACCTACTCTGGGGGCTACCAAGCCAGGAGGAAGTCCACTAGTATAGTCCTAGTTCTAAGTTCTCAGCAAACTCCAAGTTTACAACTTATCACCTAGCTACTACCCGTATTGACTTCAGTCTAGGAACTCCTAGACCTGAGATCCCATCTCACACCCACTCAAACAATCACTGCCCTAGTGATCTCAGACTTAAGTAACAAAGACGAAGACACCTTCAGACACAACTTCAAAGCTTAGGTGCGATATATACAATTACAACTCAATAAACACAGTCATAAGCTTGCATCAAGATGACACAAGAAAGGCTCACAATTAACACACTCGAAACCTAAGAATACTCTTTCAATGATGGCTTCGGTTGATTTCTTCAATAGTGGCGTCTTCTATTTATAGCCTTCAGCAGCAACATATATTTGAATCAAATATTCTTCTCAGAAATATATTGAAACAAATATTCTTCAGAAATATATTTTCCAAAGATCTCTTTTGAAAATATATTTGCACAAATAAAAATATCCAATCTGAAGAAATATATCTCTCAAAAATATCTTCCTTCTGGAAACACACGCAGTTTGGAGAACAAGTAACATGAATGAATTCTTCAATCAAATCTTTAAAAGATCAGGTGAGTTAATAAACAGCTCCAAGGCGCGAAATCAAGAATGCTTCTGAAGGTACTTCTGAAGTAAGTGTTTCTGAAGGTACAACGTCTGAAGGTTCAGCTTCTGAAGGTTCAGCGTCTGAAGTTCTGCTTCTGAAGATTCAGCGTCTGAAGGTTCAGCTTCTGAGGTTCTGCTTCTGAAGTTGCTTCTGAAGACGTACATCTTGCTTGTATATTTGATTTTAGCAAAAATGAAGCCAACAACCAAATATCCAACAATCTTGACCAAAAAAAGGCTTGCACTTTGACCAAAAAATAAAAAAGTCCATGCACTGCCTCTAAAGTATTTCATTTTACTTTTTGAGAGGTGCTACTAAAGTATTTCATAGTTTCTTAGATTAGGAGCACTATTGTTTTTTTTTTTTTTCTCTCTTAGATTTGGAGCACTATTGTTTATGTTTTTTCTAAAATAATTTAGAGATTTCATATAATAAAATAGTTTCTTAAATTTTAGAGTACTATTGTATAATTCTAATATTCTCCACCATAAATAAATTCAAACACAGACGGATACATTCATTTCAACACATTTTCATTCCACAATCTGGTAGCAGTAAAGCTGTCAGATTTAAATGTGAGAAGTATGCCTCACAGGTGATAATAATATGGAGCTGACACTTTGGTACAATATCAATTACATTTGAATTTTGATTTGATTATTATACAAGTAAATGAGGTACCCTCAGTAACTATCAATATCTGTTTCTGGCGTCCGGAGGTAGTAACGCAGACAGTTCACCAAAACCTGAGATTGTTGTGCAAGTAATTAATTTCAGCAAGATAAATAATTAACTTGAGCAAAATGAGTGTCTGATAAACAACAATCTAACTTCATTTTAAATCAATACAATAATCAGATAAATATGTAATTCCTAATTTTTATCCCATCATTTATCTATGAAACTATCTAACACTCTACAGCCTCTGATAAAGACCGACCAAACCAACATCTACATTTCTTTTCAACACAATGGTTACCTGAGACATTGATCTGTTTAATGCAGCCCCACCATAACTGACATGAAATTTATCCTTAGCAATCAAACCCTGCAGAGAGAAAAAAGTGGGTAAAATTACTTTGAGTAATGGCAACTGAGAGTCAGGGACAGACGGAAGCAGGACAGAGAGGGAGATACTTCTGTATCGATCTCAGCCGACTCAACATCAATGTTCACATCTGCAATGACTTTGATTATTTCAACTAGCAACCCCGGCCTATCTGCTGTCTCGATGTACAGCAAGCTGAAAAATATTGAATTCAAAAGCATTAGATTATATGACATCAAGCACCTATCACATATTGGGTTGCAATTGCAGATAATAAAAATTATTCGGGGTCTAAACAATTTGGTTAATAAACAGCTCAAAAATTGTACCCAAAGTAAAATATAAAAAGAATTAACTACTATGTCCATATAGATGCAAACCTCCTCTTGGGCCCATCTTCCTTAACTTGAATATGAGTTGCAATTTCAATATGAAGCTGCACAAAACAAAAATAATAAAGTATATATTTGCAAGAATAAGACTAAAATTGCAGCATGCAATATCTAGTACAATCAAGCATTTTTGCGTTCTTGTTAACATGTGCTCTTCAAAAAGAGTTAAGGAATCAAATATCTAAAACATAGAGTATAAGCATTCGATATTTGAAAATCTTTAAAGCGTTTAACAGTTCACATTTTCAAAAAAGAATCAAGCATCTTTTAGTATAAGTTTAATCCGTACACTGATACAGAGTAAAAAACAACATAGAAACATGATCAAGAACTCCACAAAAAACGAGAAATGATGCAAATATATAACTTCTACATGCCAGTATCAATAAAGCAGTCCAGCCTTAGTTCTTTTAATAATAATGTCTGGCAATAATAAAACATAGAAAAGGATAAAGAATACTAGAGTGGCAATGCAGACTAAATTTTTTTACCATTTAAATATTAATAATCTAAAAAGAAAACAGTAATTTTCTTTTCCTCATAGTTTCATCATATAGACACCCATCAGGAAATCTCTTCAACAGTAGTGCAGTAGAGAAACCTAAATCTTTTTCCGATGCAGCCACTTCTTCAAATAGCAAGAGGCATTCAACACAAGAACAGGCGTAACTAGTCTCAAGTCGTGTATGAGGTTGATAGGGACTTGGGTATTATGGGGTGTACAGTTCCCACAACAAGTTATATGGGATGCTAGCATTTAAGTAGTTTGGCTTTTCCCCTTGATAGCTAGCTTTTAAGAGAGGGTTCACCAAGTGCTTGAATCCTTACCAGATGTTCAATTTTTAGGTGGCCCAAATGTGGCGGCAGGTTCCAAAAGTAAGCTGAGGTCTACCTAAAATAAACGTATATTCTGTGTTGGAAATAAAAAATGCAAGGAAATACTAGAAGAGGATTATTTACCTTCTTTTCTGGAGCCTTTATGCCAAACACTTCACCCAGGGCTAGTTGTTCACTGGACTCCTGGACAAAATATATAATACTCGTGAGTAGGAAAAATTGAAAATTAAGGGCAAGCTAAAAAGTATATTGGCTAATATTAATAAAGAAAACTTGTGGTTATAAAGGTTGCTAATTACAAGGAAGCTTCTCGTGGAGAATAATCATACAAGAAACTCAGAGAAAAGTATTTATACAGCATACATACAGGATGATACTGCAATAAATTGTTGATAATGGTAAGTCGAATGCTCTCTAACATATCAGGATCTTCGACTTTGCGCCCAGTGTCTCTGACAATATATCCAATCAAACAAAAAAACTGTGAAGACTAAATGTATAAATAAAGCCATGAAAACATAGTAGACAATGAATGATAAGTGACATTGTTATTCCTTCATATGTTCGACATGCTATAATAAATATTATCAAAGAGAAAAATGTGGAACCAATAAGTAACCGTATTTCTTAAAATTTAATAATAATTTTGCAACTGGAAAAACATGTCTATTTCCAACAAGAAATACAAGAACAAAAAAAGAATTTTGCAAACAGAGTAAAATTCTTCACAGAAGCTAATGTATCTTTTCTATAAGTACAACACTGAATCCGAACTTTGCAACAACGTCTGTGATTTGTAAGTGGAAGATCAACCAAATGACACATATACCTTTGTAATAATCAACATAAATATTTCTCTTCAAAGTCACAATCAATCATAAGTGGGAAAAGGAAGGAATAAATAAACAAAATCTGATATGTTGGTGGTGATGTTAATGATAAACAATTTGATAATGAATGAAGTAACCCTCACGCTACACCACAAAACAGGAAATTTTTTCTTCAGTTTTATGTTTCCAGCCATCAAGAGTAAACAATGCTAACAAAATGAAGGGAAAAGACAAACAAGACTTACGATTGTGTAATAAAAAATTTTGTTTGCTTCACTGGTCCCTCGGTGGAGACAGTTCCCTTCGAAACATCCAATCCCAAATCTTTTAATGCTTTCATCTGCGTTGATATTAACAAGCAAAAATCAATCACTAATAATCAATACTACTTAAGAAATCACCTAGGCAGCCAAGTAAATCATAGAGTACCATAAAGACTGGTAATTTTCACATGAAATTTATATAATGAGAAATGGGCTTGTTCGCCAAGTAGATGGCATATCACTATCATCAATTTATATCTTCACTGTAAAATGTGCTTGTTTGAATAGAAATAAAGATGCGCAATGAAAAAACATATTTAATAAAGCAAACCTTAGGACCTTCATAAAGAGATAATATCATAACAAAGGGTTTAACCTTTGGATCATGATCATAAGCCAAATACCACAACTAACACTCACAAAATCATCCTTGGGCTAATACACTTAGTAATAATATAGGGAAAAAAACTGCTAACTAAGAGACTATCGTGTGGATGTCGGACTTCTTTTAAATGTTTGAAGGCCCAAAAAGATAATAGTATCATTGATTCGTGTCATAAAGATTTAACGTTTTTTTAGGCTGTCAACAGCCTAAACACAAGCCCCTTTCATAACGACTTCAAACAGCCTATGTATCAATTGACATAAAAAAAATATAAAAAAGATGACATCACTTAATAACAAAATCACACTTAAAGGATATGCATACACTAAAGAGATTCAATTGGATTGAAAAAAGAAATAGAGATTGAGCATCATTAAATTCCCAATAACCACATCACCGTGTCAAAAAGAGCTCCAAGGCGATCACCAAAGCTAAGTTGCACAATTGTTGCTTCAGAATCTGAGTCTTGATCTATCAGTACTATTGGCATTGGAACACTATCAAGATTTTTACTGGATATCTGCAGAAAGAATTAACAAATCAAATGTTGCAAAAATATTGTACATAAAAGAAAGGCATGTCCATCTAAAAAGACCAGAGGGTACATATAAGGAATAATTAACAAAAGCTCAGATTCTTGGCAAAAACACTTGTCAATTATAGCGACCAGTCTTACACCAGCACAAACTCAGACACAGACATACACAGAGTGAATATAATGCAACATTCACTTGTAAAATGCACATGAGCTACACTTGTGTGGTGTCAGCTGTGGTGTAAAGCATTATGGTATCTAGTCCCGAAAATAGTAATAATACGTATTTGACAACTTCCCAAAAAGAAAAGAAGTGAAATGCTGCAATAAAGTGATAATAGTGGGCAAGAAGCTCATCACTGACCAGTGAAGCTGAATCTACTGCATTCAAGTCATAGGAAGAAGCATATACAATATTCCTGCACAACATTTCAATTAGTAGTAAGAACAACAGATATGGATACCTCGTGGTGACTCTACTAAAGAAGATTTAAGTTCCAATGGCGTTCACAAACAACTGGAAATAAATAAATCTGATCGGTAACGGTGACTGAGCCAGGTTCCTGGGATTGGAGATTCCAGGTTAACAAAAATGACTAAGGGGTAAAAAAGACATACAAAAACTGAATAACCAGCTGAATGCCAAATAGGCGAGGGTTCTAAATAAAATTTTTAAGCCTAAAAGTTTGAAAGGAGAAGATAAATGAGTCATGATCCCAGCCACACCCTCCATCCATCCTAGGTAAAGAATAGAATTAATAACCTTGACTCAGGCGAACCAATCCACCATTTTTTAGTATAGTCCAATGACATGAAAATAGGATGTCATCATAAGTTAGAAAGAAAGAAAAAGAAAAAAAAAACTTATGAAATACAGTACTTTTTAGACCCCGTTTGAATAAACAGAAGCGCTTATGTATAATCCATTTCTATAGGAAAACATTAAAAAAAAAAGTAAAATTGATTTTGTACCATTTTCATAAGCTGCCTTTGAGAACTTATGAAAATAAGGTGAAAACAGCTTATAAACAATGTCATAAGCTGTTTTCATGAGTCACAACAAAACTTATGTCACTAGATAAGCTGAAATAAGTCAATCCAAATAGACACTTAGTTTTCTAGGTTGTACTAATTTCTTTGAAAACGATGAGTATTACTATAATCCTATTCGATCCCTGGTGAAGTCAACATTACATGCATAAACTTAACATTTCTATTTTTTTCATCATTTATCCAAACAACACTCAAATATCAAAGGAATAAAAGAAAACATTGCTATAATCTACTTTAATAAACAGATGTAAATAAAAAACCTAAATCATAAAATTTAAAAAAAAAAAAAAAAAGTTGAAGGATTGTCTCACTTGTTGTTGGCGGAGGAAGAGGAACGGAAGTGGAAGAAAGTGTGAGAGGAAAGAGGAATGGAGAGCGGATCGGAAAGCTTGGTGGTTTGAACGGAGAAGGAAGGAGCGATGAATGCATTGGTCAGAGCCATGACGGAGATGATGATGACGATGGAAGTTGGTGAACTCTCTGCGTAACTGGAAGGAACAAACCAAATGAACTGAGTCAGTATGTGCTATTTCTTTTCTATGTTTTTTTTTTCTTTTTTTAGTATTTTTTTGCGTGTAAGTTTTGCTATTTCTCCAAATTTGATTTCATGTCCCACATATTTTCTTAAACAAATCACTTTTTCTTCATCAAAAAAAAAACAAATCACTTTTTCTTAACTAAAAAATCATTTTTAGAGGCTGTTTATTGTTTTTTTAGATGTAGATTACTTTTTCTAAAATAATATATTGAGGACTAAAAATATAAGTTTACCGTAAAAAATTTCAAAATAGGAATTATTCTATGACTGTAATATTATGGAGGACTAAAATTATCATTAAAATTTCACCGTCTTGTACTAGGGCACCATATTCCCTCACCCTAAATTTTCTCTACCAAGAAGTTATCATTAAAAATTAAATAGAATTAGATTTGAAAGCTCCTAATTTTGTATGAACTAAAAACATATTTAACTCATTATTTTATTGGTTTTGAATTTATATATTTTTTATATAAATATTATGATAAACTAGTAAAAGACCCGTGCGATGCACGGGTCGCTCAATATTGCGGTAATATTGTGAAATATTAAAAAATATTAAATAAAAATTACCAACATCAATATAGTGTTTTTATTAAACTTTTTTTCTTTTATATGTAAAAATCAGTTAGATATTTACGACGTGTCAATGCGGATTATATTTATTTATATTTCGGGAACAAATTATTTATGTATCAATATGAGAAACTCGAGATGATAAATTTTTGAAAACTCATGACTATTTTCAAAATATCAACATTAATTTAATATTTCTATTAAATATATATTATTTTACATGCAAAACACCGTAACATATTTGCACCGCACTCGTTGCAGATTTTGAGTTTATATCTATGGATACAAAATTTTATATAAGAAAGCTAATATGATAAAATTTTGAAAACTCATGACTATTTTCAAAATATCAACATTAATATAATTTTTCTATTAAATATTTTTTTATTTTACATGCAAGAATCCGTTAGATATTTGTATTGTGCCCGTTGCGAATTTTATTTGCTCATATATGAAGAAAATTTTAATGTATCAATATAAGAAAATCAATATGATAAAATTGTTAAACTCATGACTATTTTCAAAGCATTAGATATATGTAGACACAAAATTTTAGTCATGTTGATTTGTAATTGATATATAAAATTGATACGATAAAATTTTCAAAATATTATCATTGGTGTTTTATTTTTTATTTTATTTTTCGAGATAATCATTGATGTTTTATTTTATATGCTAAAAATCCGTTAAATATTTACAAACCACCCATTGCGAATTTTAAGTTTTTGTCAGATATGATACGATTTTGAAAACCCATGAATATTTTAAAATTTTGAAAACTCATGAGTATTTTCTATATATAAACATTAACCTTGTATTTCTATAAAATATTTGTTTTTTATATGCTAATATCAATTGCATATTTGCGGTGCACATGTTGCGGATTTATGTACTTAATTATATATGCATTACTAAATTTTTGTGTTCAAACATGGTTAAATTTTGAAACCTCATGAGTATTTTCAAAATATAAATATGAATGTGGTACTCTATATAATATTTCTTGATTTTATATGTAAAAATTCATTCATTATTTGCACCACGTGTGTATTTATATCCACGGAAATAAATTTTTGTGTTTCAATATAATAAAGTTAGAATGATAATAATTTTAAAGATACAATGGCGTGTCATTTAAATAATTTGGTTTAAATAAAAGTAATGAATTGGATTTTATAAAGGAAAAACACAATTTGAATATCATAAAAAAAAACACAATTTTTTTTTCTCGAAAGAACAGTACACCAAATATAAAACTTATTGTAACTATAAGAATATGTCATTTTTCACAACAACAAAAATGTTCTACCAGAAAATATGGTTTGCCACTTCAACCTTCATGCGTGTTATGCTTATTTTGATTAATTAAAAAGAAAAAAAATTAAAACCATTGTTTACAACCTTGAAAAGTTAATTACAAATAACATGAACTACTTGACTTGAAAATAATAGTGAGACTTGAAAGTAGTGTAATGTAATTATTAACAACATTGGACAATTAATAATCTGAATTAATAACATTGAAAAACTAACTTGAGAAAAAGACACATTAGTCCATTATATTAGTGATTTTGTTGGATTAGTGAAGGATAATGAAGGAATTTTGGTAGTAATTAGTTTTCTTATTGTAGTAGTAGACGATATTAACCCTACGTATTGAGATTTCTGGATCATCCCTGTTATCTACTACATGTAATTATTTATTATTTGAGTTGTGCTTATGGACATCTTAAATTTGATTTAATTTAATAAAAAAAATTATTTTTAATATTATTGTAATAATGTTTGTGCTTGTACTTTTGTTTGTTTATGGAATCTGACTTTGATAGATAAAATGATTCGGTGAAAGATCTAATGCTTGCTGACGAGGAATGCCTGAATGGATTGATAGGGAAAAGCACGTCAGATCCAACGCTACAACCATATCTTGCTCGTTTTTTTCCTTAACATAAACATATTTTTTCATTAAACTAGTGAAAGATCCGTGCGAGTCGCACGGGGTCATCTAACATTACGACAATTATATAAAAAAGAATTAGATTATTAATATTGTAAAATATTTATAGATGTTAAATGAAAATTATGAGTATTAATATAATGTTTCTATTAATTTTTTTTCTCTTATATAAACAAAAATTTGTTAAATAGTTGAATCACACCGGTTCTGAATTTTATTTGCTTATATATGTGAAAACAAATTTTTATGTACATAAAATTTTGAAAACTCGTGACTATTTTTAAAATCAAAATTAATGTAGTGTTTCTATTAAATAACTTTTTATTTTATATGCAAAACACTATTCAATGTTTGCACCGCACCCGTTGCAGATTTTATGTACTTATATCTAAATAAACAAATTTTTATATACATGTATGATAAAGTTGATATGATAAAAATTTTGAAACACATGACTATTTTCAAAATATCAACATTAATGTAGTGTCTATTAACTAAATTTTTATTTTATATTTAAAACACTGTTAAATATTTAAATCACACTCGTTGAGGAATTTATATGCTTATATATGCAGAAGAAAATTTGTATGTATCGATATGATAAAATTTTGAAAACCCGTGACTATTTTTAAAATATCAACATTAATGTAGTGTTTCTATTGATTAAATTTTATTTTATATACAAAACAATGTTCAATGTTTGCACCGCTCCCGTTGCAGATTTTAAATATTTATATCTGCATAAACAAATTTTTATATACATATATGAGAAAGTCGATATGATAAAATTTTGAAAAGTCATGACTATTTTCAAAATATCAACATTAATGTAGTGTGTCTATTAAATAAATTTGTATGTTATATTTAAAACACCGTTAAATATTTAAACTGCACTAGCTGATGATTTTATATGCTTATATATGCAGAAGAAAATTTTTATGTACCAATATATGATAGTCGATATGATAAAATTTTGAAAACTCGTGACTATTTCAAAATATCGACATTAAAGAGATCGTGGGTTTTAATAAGGACGATTATGAAATTTTGTTGTACTTTGATTTTTATATATTGTTAGTAGATGTTAGTAGATATGAACATTATTCGTGGAAATTGCTTGCACTTGTGATGAGCATCATCAACAATTAATTTTTAAAAAAAATTGATTAATTAAATTTTGCAAAATGACCATTATGCACATAAAATTAAGGAGATCATGAGTTTTAAAACAAAGACGGTTATGAAATTTTGTTGTACTTCAATTTTTATATATTGTTAGTAGATTGATACAGTATTGATATGATATAAATTCAAAATCGTTAAAAAAAGTTGTGAACAAACTCACAATATTTATGTTAATAACATAAAACGCTAGAGTACCTTTTTTGAACAAAAGCAAACTTATGTCATTTCATTGATAATCAAAGAGTACAAGTCATAGGGTACATCATGAAAAATAAAGGGGCTAAGATGAGATAAGGAAGCTCTAGCTAACATATGAGTAACCTTATTTGCTTGCCTCCTAGCATGACTAACAACAAAGCTATTATGAGATAACAAAAGATCCTTACATCTAGCCAAAATGTCGCCAATCTCATTATTAGGAACCTGAGGCGAATTAATAATGTCAACAATAATTTTACAGTCAGACTCAAAAACTACGGATGACATATTTTGAACTTTGGCAAATTTGATGGCCTCATACAAACCAAGGGCTTCGACTTCAGTAGGAAGCGACGACTGGTGAATGAAATTCGATACTCCCGATACTAAGTGACCAAGAGAGTCACAGAAGCAAAACCCATAACCTGTGATGGCATTATATTGGAAGAGTGTGCAGTCAACATTGCATTTTAGATGGGTAGGTGGCGGCTTGGACCAAGAAGTCACATGCTGAAGGTTCTGGTCTCTATTATTATGCCGCTGCATACAACGTCATTCGTGGAGGACATCCTTGGCTCGTTGCACAATTAAATGAGGAGGAGTAGTTGTATTATCCCATAACTTTGAGTTACGGTTTTCCCACAAGCTCTAAAGAATCATAGTTGCCACATACTGTTGTTCTAAAGTCAACCTGTCAAAGAAAGCAAAAAGTGGTGAAAGAAAGTCATTAGCAGAGAGCAGCAGGTCTTGAAAAAGGTGGTTAAACTGCACCAATTTCCAGTAATTGATGGCTGTTTGGCAAATAAAGAAAATATGAATGTTAGTTTCTGCCATTTCTTCACAGAACACACAATGGTCAGCACAAGGGATTCCTCTTTGGATCAGCTTAGAACGGGTGGGAAGGCACTCATGAGAGACACGCCAAAGAAAGGAGCGAACTTTAGGTGGTACCGGTCGTTTCCATATAGAACTCCAATTCTGGTTGGTGTCATTGCTGCCATGGGTAGCTAACGACATGTGATGACCCTTGGTCATATTTTATTTTCTGTAGCAAGTTTATACTGTTTTAGTTGAGTTCAGATGATTTTGTGTGGGTAGCAAGCCTCAAAAGAGCAGTTTTCAGGATCCTTGTGAGCAAAGAAATCGTGCCACGATTTTTAGCATCGGAGCACGATTTGGAGCAGCTTTGAAGATGTTTTGGCTCGTAAAATATCGGAGCACGATGGTGTCAAATCGTGCTACGATTTTCAGGCGCGTCAGACTTGAATTTGAATTAATTGAAGAAATCGGAGCACGATTTCTGGATATCGGAGCACGATGTATGCGTTTCTGAAATTTTCCTATAAAAGCCAAAACCATTTCTGAAGCAAGGGTTCGATTTTGGAGAAGAAAAAGTGACATAATTGGAGCTGGAGATCTGAGCCAAGGTGGGAGACCATCAAATACTCATAGCCGGTTCTTCAATTCATGTAATGAGTCGTCAAATTGAGTTAGTTATTTATGCTTTAGCCATGAGTAGCTAAGTTAATTGTGATTAGGTCTTGCGATGAGTCTGTTATAAGCTTGTTGGCATGTAATCTGTAACTCTGAATTTTATGAATGTTAATCTAGTTTATTCAGTATGAATTGTGCCTAATGCTTTTATGATTCTGACCCAATATAACTGATTTGAAAGGTTATTTGACTATTGACACTAGCTTATAATCTTAGACCTATTTATACTGAACCACTTATCGGACAATCTAGGAATGGAACGTTGATAAGTTGCGACATTGGATTAACGGACTTAAAAACCTTTGATGATTATAGGTTCACCTAAGGAATTAGGGAATTATAATTAGAAAAGAGGGCTTTTAATCAAGGGATTGATCTAAGCTAATTTTGTTAATCGTCTTGAACTAGTTGACACTAATAAGATTCATAAGCAGATTACTTACGAGCGGCGAATAGATGATTTGAAAGACCTAATCATTTCTTCATCATAATTTGAAACCCACTTTTATTTTCAGTTATTTATTCATTATTGCAACCAAATCCTATTTGCCAAAGGCAACCCCCCTTAATTTACACATCCTAAATATGAACACCATTGCTAAATTGAAGTCACAATAGTCCCTGTGGAGACGAATTTAATTATTACTACGATTTGAATTAGTACACTTGCTAATTTCTTATCAAGTTTTTGGCGCCGTTGCCGGGGACTGTTGAATCATTTCAACAAGGCAATATTGTGATTATTTAGGATTTCTGCAATTTAATTTCTGTATTTTAAATTTTTTGTACGAAAAAGCTGAAAACAGTTGGATTATTTTGTATTGTGCAGTGCTACTAAGGTATTCATTTGCTGTTTATGCGAGGTAGAGTGCAGCCTGGAGAACTGTTGCACGATCCTAAGATCGAAAAGACCGCAAGAGCCAATCGGAGAGCTGTCTGGTTAGCTCGATCAGCTGACCCTAGTCCCAAAACACAATACACTGAACCCGCACCTGTTGAAACTGAAACTGTTACGATGGGAGACAATCCACCCCAACCACCGCTAAGACCGATGATGGGAGACTATGGGTTGGCGGCCAATAGAGGACAACTGACCCATGTTTTCAACCAGCCAACCCCGTAGCTTTTGACATCAAGACCTCTGTTCAACAAGGTCTGAAAGAAAACCAATATGAGGGGAGAGATGCTCAAAGCCCTCATGAACATTTAAGCCGATTCTATGAAACCTGTCAGTCTGTGTACCACCAGCCCATGTCACGGAGGATCAAATGAAACTTAGACTGTTTGCCTTTACTCTCACCGGGAGGGCTAAAGACTGGTTGTTATCCATTCCGAGTGGAACTATCCAAACCTGGGATGAGCTGGAGCTGAAATTTCTTGAGAGATTTTTTCCCATGTCCAGATATTGGGAGAAAAGACATGAGATCACAAACTTTAAGCAGGGAGAAAATGAATCGTTGTATGATGCATGGGAAAGGTTTAAACTGTTACTTAAGAGATGTCCTGCACATGACTTGAGCGAGAAAACTCAAATGCAAGTTTTCACGGAGGGATTGAAACCAAACCATAGGATGTTGTTAGATGCCTCAGCTGGGGGAAGTATGAGAACGAAAACTGACCTTGAAGTCCAGACCCTTATAGAGAACATGGCCCAAAATGAGTATCGTGCTGAAACTGAGAAGGGGAGAAGAGGAGTGTTTGAGGTTAGTGAGAGCAGTGTCGTTCTAGCTAACCAAACCCTGATGACCAAACAGATGGAGGCTCTGACCAAGCAAGTTCAAGCACTTACTATGGGACAATTACAAGCTCAGCAAGCTCAAGTCCAACAAATTCAACAAGCAGCTGCTCTCAAATGTGATTTTTGTGGTGAAGGACATGCGAATGGGGAGTGCGTACCTGAAGGAGTGAGTGAGGATGTTAACTACATGGGAAATTTTCAAAAAGGTAACCCTTATTCTAACACCTATAACCCTGGATGGGCACAACACCCCAATCTCAAATACTCAAACAACAATACCTTAAACCCTCTTCTACCTAATCCCCAACCTCAACAACAGAGAAAGCCATCAGCTTTTGAAGAAGCCATGGCTAGTTTTGTTAAGTTTACCCAAACCAACCTTCAAGAGATCAAGGCGAATCAGGAAGCTGTCCAAAGAAACAATGAGGCCTCGATGAAAAATCTTGAGAATCAGATTGGTCAGCTTGCAAAACAAATAGCTAATCAAGCAAATGGAGGCTTTTCAGGAAATACTCAAGATAATCCTAAGAATGAAAGCTGCAAGGCAATTGAGTTGAGAAGTAAAAAAATATTGTTACCAGTGGTTCCAAAGGCTACTAAAAATGGTGTAGTTGAAAAGGAAGAGGAGGAAGAGGTGTTGGTTGAACAAAAATATGGTGGAGTTGAAAATGAAAAGGAAGAAAAAAATTCAGAGGGAGAAAAAAATGAAGAAAATGAGGGAGAAAAAAGTGAGAAGTTGATTGATGTAGATTCTATTCTTAGGAGGACAAGAAACCAGATTTTGAAAGAAGGGGATAAGAAGCAGGAGGTGCCATCGTATGTTAAATTGCCATATCCTCATTTGTCGAAAAAGAAAGAAAAGCAAGAAGGTCAGTTTAAGAAGTTCATGGAGTTGTTCAGTCAATTACAGGTGAACATTCCATTCAGTGAGGCTCTTGATCAAATGCCAGTCTATGCTAAGTTCATGAAGGATCTATTATCTGGAAGAAGGAAGCCGAGAGATGGCGAAAACATTGCTTTGTCAGAAAACTGTAGCGCTATTCTTCAAAAGAAACTTCCTCCTAAGCTAAAAGACCCTGGTGCATTCACCATTCCTTGCATTATTGGGAAGGTGAGTATTGGAAGAGCATTGTGTGATTTGGGGGCTAGCGTGAATTTGATGCCCTTGTCTATGATGAAGAAGTTAGGATGTGGGGAGCCGAAGCCTACTAAAATGACTCTTACCTTAGCGGATCGCTCAGTTTCTCATCCTTATGGTGTGTTAGAAGATGTGCTCGTGAAGGTGAATGATCTGTTATTCCCTGCTGACTTTGTAATCTTAGATATGGAAGAAGACGACGAGACTCCATTGTTGTTGGGAAGACCTTTCCTAGCAACTGGGCGAGCCTTGATAGATGTTGAGATGGGGGAGTTGATGCTGAGATTTCAGAATGAGCAGGTTGTGTTCAATATTTTTGAGGCCATGAAACATAGGAATGAGAATCCTCAGTGTTATCGGGTGGATATTATTGATGAGTTGGTTGAGAACACGACACAACAAGAAACACCGGCGCAGCCTTTAGAAAGAGTAATGGTTAACTCAATTGACATTGGGAACAAAGACCTGGGTGATGAGATTGACAAGTGTGTGCAGCAGCTGAACGCTTCCAAGGTTGAGTCCGTGGCCAGAAAAATTGAAGCACTGGAGATAGTCAAAGATGAAAAGTTAACCACTCCAGAGTTGAAAGAACTTCCAGGACATCTGAAGTATGTGTTTTTGAGTGAAGATGCCACCAAGCCAGCAATAATCAGTAGTTCTTTATCTGCCCTTGAGGAAGAAAAACTTATGAGGGTACTGAGGGGAAACCAAAGTGCACTAGGGTGGAACATCGCAGACCTCAAGGGAATCAGCCCAGCTTATTGCATGCATAAAATCCACTTGGAAGCAGAATACAAACCGGTGGTCCAACCCCAGAGACGCTTAAATCCCACAATGAAGGAGGTTGTCAAGAAGGAAGTCCTCAAGCTTTTGGATGCAGGAATGATTTACCCTATTTCAGACAGTGCATGGGTAAGTCCAGTACATGTGGTACCGAAAAAAGGTGGAATGACAGTGGTAGCAAATGAGAAGAATGAATTGATCCCTACCCGAACGGTAACAGGCTGGAGGATGTGCATTGACTATAGGAGGTTGAATCAGGCCACTCGAAAGGACCACTTTCCTTTGCCCTTCATGGATCAAATGTTGGAGAGATTAGCGGGGCAAGCGTACTATTGTTTTTTGGATGGATACTCGGGGTACAATCAGATTGCAGTGTCTCCGGAGGATCAAGAAAAGACAGCATTCACATGCCCCTTTGGTGTTTTCGCATACAGGAGGATGCCATTCGGACTGTGTAATGCACCTGCTACTTTCCAAAGATGTATGCTCTCCATCTTTTCTGACATGCTGGAGAAAAACATAGAGGTATTTATGGATGACTTCTCTGTATTTGGTAAGTCTTTTGATATTTGCTTACATCACTTGAATGCTGTTCTTGAGAGGTGCACCGAAACTAACCTTGTTTTAAATTGGGAAAAATGTCACTTTATGGTTAAAGAGGGTATAGTTTTGGGACATAAAATCTCAGAGAAAGGCATTCAAGTGGATCAAGCCAAGGTTGAGGTTATAGAGAAACTACCTCCCCCGATTAATGTGAAAGGGGTAAGGAGTTTCTTGGGGCATGCTGGTTTTTATCGGCGATTTATCAAAGATTTTTCTAAAATTGCTAAGCCCCTTTGTAACCTCCTAGTTAAAGAAAATGATTTCAATTTTGACTCTGATTGTTTCAATTCTTTTTCTGTGATTAAAACCAAGTTGGTAACTGCACCCGTAATCATTGCTCCTGATTGGGATCTTCCTTTTGAATTAATGTGTGATGCAAGTAATTACGCGGTTGGAGCAGTTTTAGGCCAACGAAAGGAGAAATTTTTCCATGCAATTTACTATGCAAGCAAAATTCTGAATGAAAATCAAGTTAATTACTCCACAACTGAAAAGGAATTGCTTGCCGTAGTGTTTGCGTTGGAAAATTTCGGTCTTATCTAATTGGGTCCCAAGTCATTGTTTTTACAGATCATGCTGCTCTAAAATATTTGTTGACAAAGGGGGACTCAAAACCTAGAATATTGAGATGGATCTTGCTGTTGCAAGAATTTGATCTTGAAATTCGGGACAAGAAGGGAGTCGAGAATGTGGTAGCAGATCACCTTTCTCGATTAGACAACCGGGAGGTCACAGCAAGAGAGAAGGAAATTGATGCAGAATTTCCGGATGAGAAGTTGTTTGTGGTGGAGGAGAGGCCATGGTTCGCTGATATGGCCAACTTTAAGGCCGGGAACTTGGTTCCTGATTATATGGATTGGCAACAAAAGAAGAGGTTTTTCAAAGAGGCCAACCATTATCTGTGGGACGATCCTTTCTTGTTTAAGGTAAGCATTGACGGTTTGATTAGACGTTGTGTTGCAGGTGCGGAGGCCAAAAGGATCATGTGGCACTGCCATAACTCAGCTTATGGGGGCCACCATAGTGGTGACCGAACCGCTGCCAAGATTTTGCAAAGCGGTTTTTGGTGGCCCACACTTTTCAAAGACTGCCATGAGTTTGTGAAACAATGTGACAAGTGCCAGCGCACAGGTAATATCTCTAAAAGGAATGAGATGCCCCAAAATGGAATTCTTGAAATAGAACCTTTTGATTGCTGGGGCATCGACTTCATGGGACCTTTCCCGTCATCTCACTCTTATCTGCATATTTTGGTTTGTGTTGATTATGTAACCAAGTGGGTTGAGGCAATACCTTGTGTTGCTAATGATTCCAACACGGTTGTTAATTTTTTGCGAAAACACATCTTCACTAGGTTTGGGACCCCTAGAGTTTTGATTAGTGATTGGGGGAGGCACTTTTGCAACAAGTACCTTGAAACTGTTTTAAAGAAATATGATGTCAAGCATAAAGTTGCAACCCCTTATCACCCTCAAACTAGTGGGCAAGTTGAAGTTTCAAACCGCCAACTTAAGCAGATTTTAGAGAAAACTGTTGCGTCAAATAGGAAGGACTGGTCTAGGAAATTAGACGACGCACTGTGGGCTTATAGGACAGCTTTCAAGACCCACATGGGATGTCCCCGTATCAATTGGTTTATGGTAAGGCTTGTCACTTACCAGTAGAGTTGGAACATAAAGCCTTTTGGGCAATCAAGTCTTTAAACTTTGACCAAACTCTTGCTGGTAAGAAAAGACTCTTGAAACTCAACGAGTTAGAGGAGATGAGGCTGAGAGCGTATGAGAATGCGCTCATTTATAAAGAAAGAACCAAGAGATACCATGACAAACACTTAATCCCTAGGGAATTTAACGCTGGGCAACTAGTTTTGTTGTATAATTCCAGGTTGAAGCTGTTTCCTGGAAAGCTCAAGTCTAAGTGGTCAGGACCATTTGTGATAAAGAATGTATCATCACATGGAGCGGTGGAGTTGATAACTCCAGAAGGAGACAGGACTTTCAAAGTGAATGGGCAAAGGCTTAAGCCCTATCTCGGAGGTGACCTACCTAAAGAAAGGGTAGGACTGGTACTGGCGGACCTGTAAAGGTCGCTTGAAGTCAAGCTAGTGACGATAAAGAAGCGCTTGGTGGGAGGCAACCCACTCTTTGCAGGTACATTTTGGTTTTCAGTATTTATAAAAAAAAAAAAAAAGTGTGTGTGGGTGAAAATAAGAAATGAAAAAAAAACAAGTCTTGAAAAATCGTAGCACGATCCTGTAGCATCGTGGCACGATTTAACAAAATCGTAGCACGATCACCTAGAATCGTGGCACGATTTTGTTCAGCAGTTGAGCACATTCTTTCGTAAAAAATCGTAGCACGATTTTAATATATCGTGCCACGATTTTTAGTCAATTGGCAGTCAAAATTCTTTTCAAAGCATCGTAGTACGATGGTTATGCATCGGACTACGATCCAGTGAACCAGTAAACTTGTCCATCTCGTAAAAAATCGGAGCACGATACGGTCAGATCGTGCTACGATATTTGAAAATTTTTCAAATTCTGACCGTTACAGAAGAAATCGTAGCACGATGGACTGGCATCGGAGCACGATTTCCTCTGTGCCTTTTTATACCAGAATTTTTTTTCAGTTTTGCATCCTTTCCTGAAGCGAAGCTCTGCCCAAATTTCTCCAGAACACGCAATTTTCTGCCTTAACCACTCACTCTTCATCCCAACATACACCATCCTCATTCATCTTCATCCTTAAACAATCCTCCACATCAAAACCCATCAATTCCACTCAAAAACCACAAAATGGCACCCAAAATTCCCGAAACACAAACCTTGCTAAAAGAAGGAGAGGGACCGACCCAGAAGCCACTTCATCCGTCCCACCTCCTAATCCTCCTACCCATCCAACACCTTACAGAAGATTTGAATCAGAGGAGGCTGAAGAAAGGTATCAGGTGATCAAGGAATTCGACTTTATAGGGGAAAGAGGGTTTGATTTGGTGAATCTGACTGGGCACAGGACATTTGAAGCAACCATTGTAGCGAAAGGTTGGGAAGGCTTGAATAAAATGGTGACCAAGTCCAGCAATAAGTCAATTGCATTGGAATTCTTTGCCAATGCTTTTGACCAAAAGCAGCAGGAGTACGTGTCTGAAGTGAGGGGCAAAAAGATAGACTTTAGCCCTCACAACATTAACCGGGTTTTGGGTATAAGAGTGCCTGAAGTTTGTGATGTCGAGAGGCGAAGATTACCACAGAATTGGCCCGAAAGTCAGGAGGCTTGGGATGAGCTGCTGGTAGGATTGATGAAGGAAGGTAAGGGGTGGAGAAGAAGAACTCCTCAAAACAACCCTCAACGGGTGGACACTGCGGATTTGCTGCCGGTACCTAGAGCGTGGGCATCTTTCATTTTGTCTACGATTGTCAATACCTCGGCGGCAGCTGAGATGATTACTTCGAGAGTTTTTATACTTCTGGTGCTGTTTTCTGAGTATGAGGAGATGAATGTGGGGCAGTTGATGGCCCAGAATTTGAAGGACCTGGTCCACACCAAAAACACCACATTGGGCCATAGTTGCTTGATTAACTTACTGTGTGAAGATGCTGGGGTTTTACCGGAGCCTTCAGACATTTATTTCCGCTCTCAAATACCGATTAATGACGTTGCAATGGCAAAATATGAGAAGGCTCATCAACGGTATATGAGAGAGTTTAGATGAGCAAGGGGGGTTCCGACTGAACCAGAAGGACAACCACAGCAGCAGCAGCAACCTGAAGAAGATTATCCGCCACTCCACCCTCTGATGGCTGACTACATGTTTGGTGCAGCAAATTGGATGGAGGAGACCTCTGCACAGCTGTATGTGGAGCCTCCACGTTTCTCTCAGCGCTTTACTGAGGCGGCCGCTTTACACAGAGAGAAACCGAGAGGTTCTTTTGCGCGGTTTGGCACCAAGGATCGGATGAGAGCTTACTTCGGAGAGCAAAGGAGTAGAGCTTCTCGGAGGGAAGAGGAAATTGAGGCTGACTTTGACCAGGGGGTTAATGAGGAGCTGGACGACTTGTTGGGTGGCCAAGCTGATGCACCTGGGTTTGACCCAAGCTTGTTTTGATCTTGTTTTGCTTGCATTTTGTTTTTGTTGTACTTTCTATTTTAATTCTTGGTCTGTAATATTTGAACTTCGTAGTATCGGTTTGTGTAAACTTGCTTTTCCCCGTTGTTTGTAATTGCATCTGAACTTGTTTGTTATTAATGAGCTTTCTTTTCTCTTGAAATTTACCGGTTTAGTGACAGGTTGTTTTCACCAATGGTATTTTTGGAAGTTCAAAGGAGGTAGATGTGTTCATGATTTTGCAATGGTGAAGTGTACGGCCGCTGTATGTTTAGGTAGCCACAACTTCCATATACCTCAACTTGTAAGTTCCATAGCCACAATTTATTTTTCAATTTTACAAAAATGAGTGTTCCATGCTGGTGCTATTTCTAGGGCTTGCGATTTTCTTTATGTCAATTGGTTATATCTTATACACACTAAGGCAAAGTGCTTGTATCTTGAGCCTTTGAAGCCAACCTGTTGTTATATTGAATTATCCTTTTTCAAGCCAAGTTGAGCCGATAAGTTAGACCCCTTGTTTCAATGATAAACCATGTTACAAGCCTAGAGACTTTCGAGTATGTAACCCAATTTATTTTGGAGTTAGGCATTGTGTATATGTGTTTGTTCTTGTTTAAAGTTCAAGTTTGGGGTTGCTCTCGGAATTAGCAACACTATAAGTTTGGGGTAGGGGTACTAGAGAACACGAATTGAAAATATCACTTTTGTCTCATAAAAAAAAAATAATAACAAGTTGAACCCAAAAATCAACTTACAAAAAAAAAATTTGAGACTGATGCATTATTGTGTGTTCTCTAGACCTCTTGTTGTAATAAGAAAAAATTTTGTGGGGGTATTACTTGCTCAAAAAAGTAGGATTTGCCTAACTCCAATGGTGTTTGATTTAACCTACTTCCCAAATTATCCCACCTTTAACCCTAGCCCCATTATAACCTTAAAGTCCTTAAAAGTGTGTATGGTGATGTAACTTTGATTGATGTTTAGAAATTTTGCAAGTCTTGGTAATATAGTAGTTGGCATGTCGACTGTGTGAACCTTGTAATATCCATTTTGTTGCGAGAAGTTGTGGGTTGGATGTTGGAACACGATGTTAGCACATCAATTGCTAACAAGAAGATGAACTTTGAATTATACCATTGGTGAAGAAACTGTTGTTTTACTGGTGAGTTTCAGGTTAAAAGTTTGTTCCTTGAGGACAAGTAACGATGCAAGTTTGGGGTTGTGATGACCCTTGGTCATATTTTATTTTCTGTAGCAAGTTTATACTGTTTTAGTTGAGTTCAGATGATTTTGTGTGGGTAGCAAGCCTCAAAAGAGCAGTTTTCAGGATCCTTGTGAGCAAAGAAATCGTGCCACAATTTTTAGCATCGGAGCACGATTTGGAGCAGCTTTGAAGATGTTTTGGCTCGTAAAATATCGGAGCACGATGGTGTCAAATCGTGCTACGATTTTCAGGCGCGTCAGACTTGAATTTGAATTAATTGAAGAAATCGGAGCACGATTTCTGGATATCGGAGCACGATGTATGCGTTTCTGAAATTTTCCTATAAAATCCAAAACCATTTCTGAAGCAAGGGTTCGATTTTGGAGAAGAAAAAGTGACATAATTGGAGCTGGAGATCTGAGCCAAGGTGGGAGACCATCAAATACTCATAGCCGGTTCTTCAATTCATGTAATGAGTCGTCAAATTGAGTTAGTTATTTATGCTTTAGCCATGAGTAGCTAAGTTAATTGTGATTAGGTCTTGCGATGAGTCTGTTCTAAGCTTGTTGGCATGTAATCTGTAACTCTGAATTTTATGAATGTTAATCTAGTTTATTCAGTATGAATTGTGCCTAATGCTTTTATGATTCTGACCCAATATAACTGATTTGAAAGGTTATTTGACTATTGACACTAGCTTATAATCTTAGACCTATTTATACTGAACCACTTATCGGACAATCTAGGAATGGAACGTTGATAAGTTGTGACATTGGATTAACGGACTTAAAAACCTTTGATGATTATAGGTTCACCTAAGGAATTAGGGAATTATAATTAGAAAAGAGGGCTTTTAATCAAGGGATTGATCTAAGCTAATTTTGTTAATCGTCTTGAACTAGTTGACACTAATAAGATTCATAAGCAGATTACTTACGAGCGGCGAATAGATGATTCGAAAGACCTAATCATTTCTTCATCATAATTTGAAACCCACTTTTATTTTCAGTTATTTATTCATTATTGCAACCAAATCCTATTTGCCAAAGGCAACCCCCCTTAATTTACACATCCTAAATATGAACACCATTGCTAAATTGAAGTCACAATAGTCCCTGTGGAGACGAATTTAATTATTACTACGATTTGAATTAGTACACTTGCTAATTTCTTATCAACATACAGTGGGAATAAGCTGGTTTTACTGAGAAGTTACCATCAACAGTGAATCTCCAAACATAAGAATCCACTATCTCTTTCACAGAGGGGAAGAGAGAGAATATCCATAGCATCATGAAAACCGAATATGGAGTGAATAAGGTCAGAGTTCCATGAGTCTAGGTCCGGTTGGAGCAAATCATTGACACGAAGATCTTCCAAATGAGGAGGTGGAGTAGTAGCCGACTTCATAGAGGGGAGGGATCAGATCCACAGAGCTGACCAAACATTTATACAAGAACCATCACCGATCTTTCATTTATAGCCCAGTTTGATAAGGTTTTGGGAACTCCGTATACTCCTCCATGTGTAGCTTGGATTATGGCCGACACCGACTTCCAAGAAACCCATCCGAGGGAAATATTTGGCTTTGAGCATGCGAGTAAGTAAGGAGTTTGGGTCACATAAGAGTTTCCAACCTTGTTTACCGAGCAGGAAAAGATTAAATGCTTCCATATCACGAAAACCCAGGTCACCACAACATTTGGGAAGAGATAGCTTAACCCACCGCATCCAATTTATATCGCGGCTACCATCTTTTTTTGATCCCCGGTAGAAGGAGTTCATAATTCTTTCAATTTCATCACACACAGATGATGGGATAAGAAGTTCATAGTCTTTTGAATAAGGAGTTCATAGTACTTATGCCAACATATATGATTATATTCAAGTCTTTCGAATACACATGTCTCCAGATATGTAATGTTGACGATGTGAGAGTCATTGATTAAATCTCCACTTGTTCAAGCTAATCTTTCAACCTGAATCAAATAAACATGACACTAAGACGGAAAATCAAAAACACGCCGCATAAAGACGGGAAACCAAAACAAACAAAATCGTACAAAGACAGTGAAATCACAAAAACAAACGAAAGAAGACTGAAATTATGTGAAAGTCACTCATTTTACTAAAAAAGAAGAAAAACAATTCAGAGGATGATTTTGGGTCTAAATTGACCCTAAATCACATATCTTCGGTAGATAAAACGAAGATAGTGACTAGCTCACAAGAACAAGAAGTGTCTTCTGCGTGCTAGGCCGACCGTAAAGGAAAAGTTGTATCATTTTGATTGGTCGTTGCCTCAGTTCGGGGTCTTCGTCAACATGTTATGAGGCTCCTTAAAGAAGGACGGACAGGTGAATGCTAAAATGCTTCTTCTTCGCTGCCTCACTTCTTTACAACAGGAGCAGCTTCCTAATCGACATCGGTCAGCACCTTGCCCCCTTCCATGACAGAACTAGAGAGCCGGTCTTTTTCCCGCCCTGAAAAGCATAAGAAAGCATATAAGATAGGCTGATCACCAACCAATTCACCAGAGGCTTCTAGAATGTCTTATTTGGCACTTAAAAAAGCCAATCAACGGAAGAAATTGATAGAGAACTACTAAACCAGCCATGCGGGTTGGCCACTAAAGAAGAAGGCCTCTACGAACGATTTCAATAGAGAAAGAGAGAAAGGACCGTTCGGCTATGTAAAGAAGTCCCTGCAGGCTCCAACCCAGTCCTGACATTCTACAATAAGAGTGTCCGACGTCGGGGCACCGCTTTCATTCCAGCGCTTGGCACTCTAACTTTACCAACACTAACCACTGAATAAGGAAGACATACCACCCACACAGCAAAGCAAACCAACGCACCCCGGAAAGAAGAAGGGTAGCGCCCGGGTGAAAGACCATGCCTTCCCGCTCCCTCAGGCCTTTATATTCTAGTGAGTGTTCCGTGAGTGGGTTCTCGATTTAGGCGGGCTATCAATCGACTATGATAAATAAGATAAAGAAGAGGTCTTAGTCGACTATTAGGGAAGTTCAGAGCCCAACATGCAGAAGTACAAAACCAATTAACATAGAAACTAGAGTGAGTTGGATGGAACCTGATGATCTTCGAGGCGGCTTAATAGTTTAAGGTTTAGAAAGACTGCTAAGATGTGTGCTTGCTGCTGTATGCTTCCTGTCCGATGTTGCACTGCAGTATGCTGGATAAAGCGGTCCCGGATTAGAGTTTGAGAAGGAGAGAAAATACCATGTTCATCGTTGATCCTAAAAAACAACCACCTTTTTTTCACTTCATGACAAGAAAAAAAAACATTTTTTAGATTTTTTAGATTCTTTAAGTATGATGCATATGGTCTATTAAGTATACCAAATATATTAGTTAATGAATTAATCTGAAAAGAAAACTGTTTATGTTTATTATAATAAGACCAAA
Organism: Medicago ruthenica; assembly: GCA_018208015.1. Taxonomy (NCBI): domain Eukaryota; kingdom Viridiplantae; phylum Streptophyta; class Magnoliopsida; order Fabales; family Fabaceae; genus Medicago; species Medicago ruthenica. The sequence goes on from CM031371.1 coordinate 4,513,114, forward strand.
TGAAGTAGTTATTTAAAAACTCACACGTATAGATGTGGTAGTTGAAGTTCGAACCCCAAACATGTAACATTTGATCTAACAATCTTGATATTTTTACCTCTTGAACTAGGATTTATGACAACCAACTTACGCATTTTAAGACAATTTTTTTATTTTTTATTTTGACAAAATTGTATATTCATTTTAATGTTTGAGATTTATTTATAATTTGAATGCAGTCTTTTTTACCTTTTTAGCTCAGTTTATATGAAGTCTAGTTCACATAGAGAACATTAAAATCTGGGCTATACAAGTTTTCTTCTCTATGAATATCATAAATTTTATTTTTAATTCACCTAAAAGAATTCAACAAGTTTTGGACTTCAAATGTTTTCAATCACAATTTTTTATCCTTACTCTTAAGTAAACTCGTGTCTATTCTTTGAAACTTTGAATTATTGTTTTTTCAATCATGTTTGGTACGCTGTAGAAATTTCTCTTGCAAAAGCTTAAATTTTAATTTTTTAACAAGGGATGAATTAAATATGAATTTTAAGTTTTTAGCGCTTAAAAATTCATAATTAATTTCTATTTTGTTGAAAAAATATAAATTTTTGTGGAAAATATTTTTATAATGTTTTAAACATCTATGTAAAAATTAGTTCAAAAATACGAAGAATACACATGACATGACTTAAAAACATTGATCAAAAGTCGTGCGCGAAAATATTTGGGGACCAAAACTTTTTAGAAAATAGAGGGTGTAAAAACAAAATTTTAAATATTTATAGTGATAAAAAAAATTAATCAACCCATAAAATTTTATTGTGTAGACGGTTCTAGATCGTTAAATTAAGAGGTTAACTTTACTGTTCACGTGGATCAATAAAAAGTTTAATATGCAATTGTTGTAGAACATTAGATTAAGAGGTCATCTTTATCGTTCATGTAGAGATCGAAAAAAGACTTATTATGTAGTCAGTTGTAGATCGTTAAATTAAGATGTCAGCTTTATTTATTTTTTAAGGGGGTGTCAGCTTTATTGTTCACCTATAAGTCGACCACTTAGAGCACCCACATTCATGTCATCCATATGAATGGTATAAATGGACTCTGCTCAATACGTTATATTACATCGCTCTTCCCAATTATTTAAATCACTCAACTATATTTTCTAAATATTCATACCACTCATGTAAAACTTTGAAATGGATCCCATCAAACATCACTATATCTCTTACACACACATGTGTGTGTGTGTATATATATATATATATATATGAAATTCTGGCACTACCTGGACAGATGTCCGGGACAACAGGGATGTCTTACGAGATGTTCTGGACACTGGTTATAATAACGTAGTACAATAAACAATAATAAAGTAAAGTGCAGGGAAGGAAGAACACAAGAGATTTGGTAACCAAGTTTGGTGCAACGTCACCTACATCTGGAGGCATCCATGCCAAGAAAGGAAACTCACTATAACAGTTTTGGTTCGTAGACTTATAAGATCAAACCTTGATCAATGCCTTGACACCTAAACACTACCTGTGATATTTCTATCTAAGACTCGCCTAGATATGAGATCTCATCTCACTTTCTTCACTCAATCACACAACCCGTAATTACAACAAATATAACAACTAAATAGGAGAAACACTCCAATAAACAAAACCCACTCTTGCAAGCAACACTAGAGCGGTTTACAACTCAACTAAACAGTCCAGCTCAATGCATCAAGATGATACAAAGAGAGGCTCACAAATAACAAGGACAGACACGAAACCCTAAAATGACTCTTATCAAAATGACAGCTTCAGTGATCTTCACACAATTTCTGTCTTTCTTTATATAGCCAGAGAATGCATGGGCTTGGTCTTCAAACGGGCTAAACAATACAGCTGATCCAATAGATTCTTCAGCTACAATCTTCTAGAAGCAAATATAATGTTTCCTAAAATGTTTAGGACATTAAAAACTAAAACACAAGTAAGCACTTTCTAGAAACGCACGCCTCTTGGAGCACAAGTTACGTGAATCATATCTTCAATCAGATCTTTAGTGATCTCACGTAAAAACCAAATCTTCTAAGAACGTGAAATAAAGCACAACACCTTGAAACAAGATGTCGTACTTACATGTTTAGGACATCTCGTACAACATCTTGCTAACACTTAATTTTTTTAACAAAATGTAGCCAACACAATATAAAAACCCAACAATATATATATATATATATATATATATATATATATATATATATATATATATATGATGTATCAAATGAGAGGACCTTTAAAATAAGAGATGAGAGGGTGAAATAATGACCCTTGGATAAGCTTAGCGGTTCTGATTTTTAAAAAATGCATGTGACCTCTCATTTATTTTTTGCCTTGTTCTTGTTGCTTAGATTAAAATGAGAGATGAGAGGAACAAATATTGACCCTTAAATTAAAATGAACAACTCACATTAAAAGCTGCACATTAAATGGCACTTAACATGCTTAACTATACCCACGCGCGTGTACCAACCAACACAGAGAATAAAAGGATAAATACATTCAGATGAATCGCTTCCGCCATAGTCGTCTTCCCCAAAGCATCCACACTAAAAAAAGACATCAAATTGATAAAATTTAGTCATAAGAGAAAATCTTTGCACATTCAACTCCAATTTTGTATATCAGTTGTGCCTGTAGGATATTCTTTTTATTTTCCTGTACGCCTCTATTCTAATTGATGTAAAATTTGTTGAAGATAACTATTTGCACAAACAACTCCAATTTTGTATTTTTTTAGGCAAAAAGAAGAAATATACAAAATAAAAATAAAAAGGTGTTACAAAGGCTGGGAGGCATTAGACCCGACCCAGATACGTGGTAAAACCAAACAAGGTGAAACCACCCTAATCAAACAAACATATCTCACAAACGCAACTCAGCGAACCCGCGTACGGACGCAAAATCAAGTTACAAAAAAAAAGAATAGTGGACATTTGTAGAGACCAATAGGGGTTCGAAGTTGGCGAATGGATCTACCGCCAACACAGTAATAACATCCACGTACCAGCAACCTCCACGTACCAGCAACCTCCTGAGCAGAGCAGTAAGCTGTTTCCAGCATAACGTCCAAAACAGTCCACATGAACTGAGACAGATAAAAAGACGGTACCGGATTAAAGGTAGACCTGACACATTGAGACCTGCAGATCTCAACAGACATGGAACATCAGAGAATCAAGCACATGGAAACCAACTAAACCAATTTCAACGTGTTAACCCAGGTCGAGGGATGAGTCAACACGTAAGGAACCACATACCCTTTCGGGTTATTAGAACCATACCTTTTCGGGTTTACAAAACTAAACCATTGCAAAAGGTCACATCTGCAACCACCCAAGCCCTGAACAAGAACATAAAAACAAAAGCAAAAATACAAACAATACGAAAAGGAACAACACAAAAACAAAAACCGCCTCAAAGCCAACCGGTCCAAGAAAAATAGAGCCGAATAACCTCCAAGGAAAGTACCAACTTCGACATGACAACCCAAAGGAGCAGCAACGGCGAAAGAACCACAAACCAAGGAGTCAGCCAAAAAACGACGGATTTGGGCCACAAATGGAAAGAGTTCGGCCACCAAAACAGGAGGTGGTGCAAATCCAGACAAACCCCAAACTCCGGCGAGCAAGAAGATCGACGGACCCAGGCAAAAGAGAAATGAATGCCAACGAGATTTGAACAGTAAATCAATGGCGAACCACCCAAAGCCTACGACTCCAAAGCCCATTGTGCAACTCGATGGCGATCTGGAGGGGGGAGGTGCGGAGAACCAACGTTCTCGTCGCACCACCGCAACCGAAAGCTACATCTTGAAAGAGAAGAGTTTAGATTATGGGGTTTGAGGGCGGCATAGTGTTTTTGTCTAGAGAGAGGGCAGAGTAAAAGAAGGGTTAGAGAGAGAAGTCAAAACAAAAGGTCTACTCCAATTTTGTATCTACTCTTTTCTTTTGTTTTTGTTTATTCCAATTCCTCTTTCTTTTTGTTAGGCACCAAAATAAACAAATCTAAAAATATTAACCTACAAAAACGGGAAGATTAAAATTAGCTTAAGCTTTATCGTAAAAGAAAATAGCTTAAGCTTGGTAAGTTTATGAAAACCCATTTTCTTCTATGAAAACCCATTGTTTGTTTGAAATTAATTAAAAACTCATGGCACCGCCAAAATAAAAAATAAAAAATAAAAAAACTCAGAGCATCCACAATGAAGACATCCATTTTTTGGTACTTAAATGAGTCTCACGTGTACCTATTACTCATTTATAATTTTTTAATAGTAGTACCTAATAAACGCTCAATCCCTCCAATGCATCATCTCACACAAACTTCTTAAATTGGACTAACTAATTAACTATCAATAATTTTATACCATTATATATCAATTTTTTAATATTAAAATAATGTGGGTTCCACTTAAGAATGTAGTCTTAAGTGAGACTCTTGATCCTAATAGGTACCGAGTCTTAAATGTTCAAGACCTCACCATTGGAGATGGTCTCATGGCCTTCAGATTTATGTGTTAGCTTTATGTTGATTTGGAGTTAAAAGACATCGATTGAGATAGCTAAAGCCATTGCAATGGATATTAATCGGTGTTTAGACTAGTTTGTTGGGCGGAAGTACGGAGAAGGAATAATCAGGAGATGTTATTGCGACTGAGAGAGAAAGGGAGAGAACAAGAAGGAGAATAAGTTGGGACGAAGGGAGCGCGTGGAAAGAAGAAATAAAAACATTTAAAACTTAAAGTGTAGCTTTTAATGCGAGCCGTTCATTTTAATCTAAGGGTTAATATTTGTTCCTCTCATCTCTTATTACAAACTTTCATCTCATTTGATACATCCTCTCTATATATGTATATATAGAAAATCATCGTTGCCAAGTGAAACACTGACATAATGTTATTGAGAAATGTGAAGACACGACTAATAGCAGACATTATGTATGCTCTTATAATCTAACAGTCTACAATTAGCTCGCCATAAAATCGACTTTAGAAAATCTAGCTTGATAAAAAGATGAGGTGATAAGCAAACTTATCCAAATTGGTTTAACCTATATATGGAGAAAAGAAATGATTAAATTAGGTCATCGAGAAACATGTAATAAAAGCGGATGGAAATGAGTTCATATATATAGTCAATGTTACGGAAATGTAAAAACAAGAAAGGCACGAATTAATCTTGTCCCTATAATTTATCCAAGGCACGGCTGTGATTTCCGTCTTTCACGTAACTAGTTTTTTTCAATTTATCTAAAGCTGAGCATGTATGCATTCTTGCTGTTCTTGTGAAAATTGTTTCGTAACATTTAGCAATACTCATTTAATATATTGATGTCTAATACTTTGTTCAAATGAGAAAAGAAAATGAAATGAAAGAAAGTAAGAGAAAATGACGTTGGTGGAATCAAAGTAAGTTCAAAGTAAGATGAGTTTTTTTGTTGTTTGTTAGGAGTAAAAGTGGGTAGAAAGTAAGAGAAAAAAAAATACGTAAAAATAAAATCACAAAAGTATCCACAAATAAGAAAAAATATTGATGGGAGAACAAATTAAAATATATTTTGATTAATATTAAAATAAACATTTGATTGTAATGTAAGATAAGTATAAAAATTAGACTATTTCTTTTTTCACTTTACCTTCTTCTCACACACCCTATCTTTTTATAGAAAATACTCATGTTCGGATTATATAATTCGAACGTCATTTTATGAATTTTTTGATTATATCATTCGAAATATGTTTATATATAAACAACAATCAAAACTCATTCCATTTCAGCAGCTTTGAATTTTGCTTTTAAAAACAATCAAACTAACAAATTAAAAAAAATGACAAAACATGTCAAATAAAATCAAAATATAGGGGGTATAATCTAAACTGTTTCTTGACACAAGAGGGGTGTATAGAGGGCGTTCGAATTTTACAATCTGAATAAAAAAAGAACGTTCTCTTTAATAGAGGATATTCAGATTATAAAATCCAAAGTACTTATTTTTTTCTTCGTATTTTATAATCTGAATGGGTGAAAATTGCATTTTTTCCACCCAAAAATAGAGAAAAAACTCTTTTCGAACTATATAATTCGAAAATCACAAAAATATTTTCAAAAAGAAAAAATAGGGTGCGTGAAAAAAAAGGTGAAATAGGAAATAGTCAATACCTTGTTAAAAAAAAGGAAATAATCAAAACGTTAATAGTACTTGATTATTTTAATAATAAAGCTAAGTTATAGTTCTAACAAAAAACAAAGTTCCCTAAAAAAAAACAAAAAACAAAGTGTCATGTTAGTGTAATTTTCTTAATCTTTGTTGGGTTCGTGTCATTTCATTCAAAAGGTTAATCAAACAATGGAAAATATAATATGCTTCATTCTTTCTCTCCTCCTTTCCATCCATGATCAAACAAATTAAACCAAATTTTATTCACTTTGCTTGCAATGGGTATCATTTAAAATTTTGGCATGAGTTAAGTTAAGCAGTGTAGGTTTCTACAGTGATTTTTTTTTTACAAGAGGTTTCTACAATGATTAAAACTTGCAATTTATGTTTTTATCAGATACATGCTTTTTATGAAGGTAATATTTGCTGAGAAATGTTTTTATCAGATACGTGCTTTTTATTAAGGTAATATTTGCTGAGAATAAAATATCTAAAAATATATGTTTTTTTTAAAGATTTTAGATTTAAATATATTTTAGATTTAAAATAAGATATACTAAAGACATCGTTGGAAATTATAAATTATATTTCTGTTTAGAATACTTTTAAGATCTGTCTTTTTTTTTTTGGAGAGATTTTAGGATTTGTCTTTAGTTAAATATATGATTTAAAAATATATTATATGTATTACAATTTAGCTCCACACACTCACCAGCAAGCCGACCCTCTCTCTCCATTTTTTTCATTGAGGAGTGGTTTTTGACTCGAAATCATCTCTCACCATATTCTCTCTCTATTTTAATTTAAATAAGCGACTTTCACATAAATTTAGGTTTTTTTCCTTTGTGATTTTGCCGTTTGACTACGGTGTTGTGTTGTTCACTGTCTTGTGCGACGTTGTTTCACTTCTCGTCTTGTTGCAGTGTTTGTTTGGTTTTTATTTAAAGATCAGTTTCAGTCATTGCAAATTCAATCAATGATTCGAGCATCAACATTACAAACCCGAAGACATAGGTATTCTGGTAACTTTAATTTTAGTATATTATTTGTAAACACTTTGTCGTTGTATACTATTAATTTGAGTGTTGAATTTGTTCACAAATTCATCATTTACGCTTTTAGCGATATTGAATATTTTGTTGTATTTAATGTACTCTCTCGATTTAAATGAATAATTATCGTTCTCTTTTGTAAAAAAGAGACTATTTTTCATATAAAATATATTTCATATAATTTCTGTAATACAAGCACACAAAAAAACCATCAACATCGATGATCAGTGTGAGGTATCGTAACAAGGATGTTAACTCATCTTGAAGAGATTTATGTTGACAAGGGACAATTGACTCACTTCGACTTAATGGAACATTTAACTCATCTTAAAGTTTATTTCCGTTACTGTATTTCGTGGTTTGGGTTTGATCAACATATTTGCTTATCTCACATATGAGTGAGGCCACATGGGATAACGCTTCTCACCAATGATAGTTGATTATTTCCTTTTACTTTTCATGTAACCGTCACTTTTCAATTTATTGGAGATTACATTAAATCAGTTGAGTCTTTTCAGCAACATTATGTATCCATCATTCATTCCTCCATGCAAGTTGTCGTCTACAAATATGTTAGACCTTCCAAATTTGAAACAAATCTCAAATTCTTCTTCGCAACTGTAAAAATTGCTCATGCACCCACTCCTCCATCTCGGTTGTTGGTCATCATCTTAGTGTCCCATTTTACAGTAAAACCATATGGTCGCACCAAAAATTCACAACTTATTGAACAATGCAACAAGTCGCACTTATAAGAAAATATTTTATACTACCACGTACACCATCTTCCCCATCTACAATATATCTCTAAAGAGCGCAACATGTTCACCAATACATAAACACGAGTATCATGTCAATTCTCAGTCAAAAACTTTAAGATTATATCAAGATAGTATCCAACCTTTATTAAACAAACATAATTCAAGCTCTATCATGTAACAATCATACAATGATCAAAGATCATGAATAGAACATTACTCACTGCAAACTTCACCATAATATAAAACTCACTATACACTTTCATCATATATTATTATTATAATAATATATATATATATAAAACTAAAAGGGCCCATGGAGAGGAGTGAGGTGTGATAGAGTCAACCAACCCAGGAGTCCAATTGACAACGACCACTTTTTACCAAATCTGTTAAAGGAAGGGCCCTCATTCGTAAACCCTATATATACTCTACGGGACCCTCTTTCTCTCTCATTCCACCGTCACTGTTACAATCCCATCCCATCCCATCTTCTTCTGCGTGCAATCCTCTCTCGTCAATGCAGGTACTCTTCCCTTCCCTTCCCTTCATTCTCTCAACATTCACTCGTTCTTCGTTAACTCTATCGTTTGCCGCGAAGTGTTGTTCAATTCGTGTCAAGTTTTTTTTTGAACCCTAGTTTTTTTTTGTTTGTAATTGGATTGTGATTATACGGTTGCGACTTTTATTATCTCGTTTGTGTTGTTTTTTTAGATGATGATGATGATGATGATTTTGAATTTCGATACGTTTTACTTGTGTGTTGTTTCAGTTCAATAGCATTATCGCTCCACTGTGTTACTGATGATCTTGTTTTTCATCAATGTGCGTTTTATTCAGTGATGCATGCAATTCTAGTTTTACTACTGTTTATTCATAATGATGTTTTGTTTTATCGTTTTATCACGATTTTATTGTATTTTTATAGCGGAATCGCTGTGTTTTATGATTTTCTAGCTTATGTACAATGACGTGGTTTTTTTGTAAGTAAAACTAGTTTGAGTTAGATTTTAGGGTTATTGAAATTTTCAAGTGTTTTGGTGATTTTAAGTGTAATGTGTTGTATTCGTGGTTGCTGCGTTGTTGAGCTGTATATGTGCTGCCGTCATCATACCTGTTGAGTTTGTGTGAAATTGTATAGCGATTGTGATTCGTGGTTATCATCTTATTGACGACTTATTGCATTTATATCTTACTTATATCCCACTTGTTTACTGTTGAATGGCTTGGCCACAGGATATAGTGGAGGGTACTCTACACACGTGCTGGTTCAGTTAACGTTGACTTATGGCGCCGTTTGGTTCCAGCACAGCCAGTCGCGAGGAATCGACTTTCAAGGGGACTTTGTCAAATGGGCAGAGGGGAAATTCGGTAAATGGTGATTCGGATAGGTCTGCAAGCGTTCGTGAGGGTAATGACAGTCAGA